>JAZDUH010000358.1:1932500-2422500 GCA_036419115.1 Scarus forsteni | reverse complement strand
GATATAATCAAGACTGAGTCAGTGACTAATAACGGTGTTAGGAAAGCAGGGCGAGTTGTAGAGCACAATGAACACGAGGAAGGGTCCAGATTACAGCACATCAGAACGTCAAAGTCAAATATTAAATAGTGTTTTTCTCACTTTAGGTAGAGCATCTAATTACTACTGATAGTGCCCCAAAATCACATAATAATGGATAAAAGAAATGTTTATTTTTTATGTGTTATAAAGTCATTATTATGTATTGCAGAATATTTGAATGAATTTTGAATTTTAAAGTAACATATTAGAATGAAACTTCTATAGTATGGTTGTATTCAAATGTGCATTTGTCTTGGTAAATTTTGTGTATTTTTGCTTTGGTGTTACACTTTTACCCGTTTAATTAAAATGGTTGAAATAATTTTATCCTGAAATCAACAATCCTGTGATGGCTTTATTTAAAAGAAGACATATTTGTGATTCTTGTGTCGACGTCTCTGGAACCTGACTTGATTTTTTATCATTTAAATAGAATATCAAACTGCAATGTATCATAAGGCAACCTTGAAATTTTAGACTAAATTTTGCCTTAAATAATTTATTTTACAGTTAGGATGATTTCTTAAGACTGTGCAGGAGTTATTGTTATCGCTTTGACATGATGAGGCAGGATTAAAGTAGATTTGTTGCCTTTGTGTGTGCGGGTTGGATGTTTATTTTTTTTTATCATCCGAGTTATTATTACATCAGAAATTATCATCTAAAGCCCGCCCACTTTACATTAAGCCTCTGTGTTCTGATATTTTAAAAACCTGTATGTAAGATTTTATTTACAGGGTTTGTACATATGTGTTTATACCTATATATGTATGTTGATGTATGACTGTACATATCTGCACTAACCTATACAAAAAAAAGAACTGCCTTGACTCACATGTGAACTTAAGTGCCATCCCATTCCTAATCCATAGGGTTCAATCTGACGTGGGTCCACCCTTTGCAGCTATAACAGCTTCAACTCTTCTGGGAAGGCAGTCCACAAGGTTTAGGAGTGTTTATGGGAATTTTTGACCATTCTTCCAGAAGAGCATTTGTGAGCTCACACACTGATGTTGGACCAGAAGGCCTGGCTCTCAGTCTCTGCTCTAATTCATCCCAAAGGTGTTCTATGGGGTTGAGGTCAGGACTCTGTGCAGGCCAGTCAAGTTGATCCCCACCAGACTCTGTCCTCCATGTCTTTATGGACCTGCTTTGTGCTCTGGTGCACAGTCATGTTGGAAGAGGAAGGGGCCAGCTCCAAACTATTCCCACAAAGTTGGAGCATGGAATTGTCCAAAATGTCTTGGTGTGCTGAAGCATTCAGAGTTCCTTTGACTGGAACTAAGGGGCCAAGCCCAGCTCCTGAAAAACACCCCCACACCATAATCCCCCCTCCACCAAACTTTACACTTGGCACAATGCAGTCCCACAAGTATGGTTCTCCTGGCAACCTCCAAACCCAGACTGGTCCATCAGATTGTCAGATGGAGAACCGTGATTGGTCACTCCAGTGAATGCGTCTCCACTGCTCTAGAGTCCAGTGGCGGCGTGCTTTACACCACTGCATCCACGCTTTGCATTGCACTTGGTGATGTGAGGCTTGGATGCAGCTGCTCGGCCATGGAAACCCATCCATGAAGCTCTCTGCACTGTTCTTGAGCTAATCTGAAGGCCACATGAAGTTTGGAGGTCTGTAGAGACTGACTCTGCAGAAAGTTGGCGACCTCTTCTCACTATGCGCCTCAGCATCCGCTGACCCCGCTCCGTCAGTTTACGTGGCCTACCACTTGGTGGCTGAGTTGCTGTTGTTCCCAAACACTTCCACGTTCTTATAATCCAGCTGACAGTTGACTGTGGAATATTTAGGAGTGAGGAAATGTCACCACTGGATTTGTTGCTCAGGTGGCATCCTATCACAGTTCCACGCTGGAATTCACTGAGCTCCTGAGAGCGACCCATTCTTTCACTAATGTTTGTTAAAGCAGTCTGCATGACTAGGTGATGATTTTATACACCTGTGGACATGGAAGAGACTGGAACACCTGATTCTGATTATTTGGGTGGGTGAGTGAATACTTTTGGAAATAAAGTGAATTTTCTTTTGTTGTCTCTGTTGTTCTTTTCTCTCCAGTGACAGTAAAACCTGTACAAGCATGAATGTCCTTTCCTTACCCAGCGTACACTGTTGCTGGATATCAACTGCAATAAAATGTATTGAAAAAAAGCTATTTTCAAAACCATGTGTAAGATTTTTAGATAGTTGATAGTGTTTGGGTCATTCCACCAAAAGAGTGCAATTTGCTTGTTGTAACTCTTGAAAAATAAACTTCATTTTTCATTCAATTTCAAGATAGAATTTAGTAATATAGACATTTACTCATTCAAAATGAGTACTGGTCAATCTCAGGCTACTTTATTTAAATTATCGCAACTTTCAACAGTTTATTATGATTGCAAATTTTTCTCTGCTGTTACCAAAACTAAAATTTTTAAAACTATTTCATTTTAAAACCATGTTTAAAAGAATATCAACCACATACAATGTTTTCCCTTGGAAAAAGAGTTAATTTAGAAGAAATGTTTGGTTACACAATGAAAATACTAATATTTATGACAGAAAAAATGACTTTTTTTTTTTTGCTGTTACTCTTTATTTGAGTAACAGCAATGAGTTTTTAGCATAAAATTAGCAATAGTGTGAAATCTAGCCACTTAGCATCTATGCTAGTAGCTTGAGCACATGGAGCACATTCTTAAGGGACAGAAATTTCACTCTTTTGGTGGAATCACCCATTTATGAATGATCAGAATCTCTTATAAAGCCAGCTTATGTTGATTTGTGTTCTCAGAGTCTTTAAAAGAAGACAAGAGAAGCTTTAATTTACTGTAAGTTATGAAGAAACTGTAAGAAAAACTGTTACAACAGCCCCTGATCTCCCCTTTATTTCCATTTGCCCGTCATGCCTCACTCTTGTTCCTCCATTTGCAGCCTCTCCTCCGTGTTTGCTGATGCAGCAGCGTCCTCTCCTGGCAGACTGGGAACATGACATTCAGGCTGCAGACTGTTTATCACTGCTTTACTTTAGTTAGGGTGATTAACTCTGAGGATCTGTCAACAGGAGCACATTTAACTCTCTGGTTTTATAGCTCGGCTGCTTTAGAGACCTCAGATTGACGAGTGTGACTTTAAGCAGGATGTTTTATTTTTAGAAGAATGAATTAAAGACATGTGGGGTCTGTCCTGGTTCTGTTCCTGCTCTGTATGGGACAGGGGAGGCTGAGCCAGACACATTATCATCTGGGCTACGTGTCTTTTCCTGCTGAGTCACTGTCTGCTCGCTCTTCAAACGGGCTGTGAGCACCAAACATGGCCAAAAAACGATGGATACATAATCGTTCAGGTGATTCAGTTCTATCAGATTACTCTGCACTGAGCTGATGGTTATGTCAAAGGTGTTAAAGAAAGACAAATGGTCAAACAGAAAATAATGTAACATGTGGAAAAACATAAAATGAAGAGTTTTATGCTCTATTGTAAAGTGTCTTGAGATAACACTTGTTATGAATTGGTGCTATACAAATAAAGATTGATTGATACTGTAACAGTAAAATGGTCAAACCATGGATCATTGACATAAAGCCTGAAATCATGATAAGATGTGGACCCCACACTAAAGAATCCCCATGTGTAATCCCCTTATGATTTTAATTCTTCATCACTTTTACCTCTGCCAAGGAGCATTCATTTGTGTTTGTTAGTTTCTTTGTTTGTTTGCAAGATTATGCAAAAATCTGGAGACAGGAGATGTTGGTTGTGGTCTAATTTAGAAATGATTCGATTTTGGTGAAATTCCTCAAATTTCAAAAGCTATCATAAATCGACTTTGGGCGGATTAAAAAAAAAAAAATCATATCCCTGTCTTTTTTTAAATAAATGGGGTCCATGTCTCTATCATCAAGGTACATTTAATCTGAATCTAATCCAGATTGACATCACAAAAAACATTTAACTTTATAATGGGAAATCCCATTAACAACATTCAGTAATTCATATAAAATAAAACTCCCAAAACTTGTCATGTTCATACAGGATAACAACCTCCATGTATGGGCTGAGTTTGGTCCAGGTCCTGGCTCTGTTCTGGATCTGGTGATTTAGATATTTTTTATTTTACAGGTTTAGTGGAAAAGCCAGAACTGAGCTGATTGGTGGAGGTCTGAGCTCTATTAGTAATCTTCTAGTATATTAAAGGCATACTTACAAGATATCATAATAGAGTTTTATTGCATTACTGTAATAGTTAAAACTGTTCTTTTGATTTATAATGCGTAATTATAGTAATAAACCTGTATATAAGTTGTTGTTTTCATAAAACTTTTACAGCCTCAGCCTTATCCACCCCCCCAGACTACATCTTCACTGTGGCTTGACAAATGACCACACCTTCACAGAATAATCCAGCTCTTCCAAAAGTTTATAGAATATACTTTAAACTTGAATCATTAACTGAGTCCAAAAACATTTAAGGAGACAGTTGTCCACTGAATCCTACATCCTATTTAACACTCTGTCATAAGCAGCTTTTGTGCCCGGTGTCATGTCATTTTGATTATGAATAAATTCAAGGTCACATACTTTGCATAAAAGCATGCCAAAAACACCCGAAAACAGTCCCTCCCTCTTTCAGTATTTGCTCCACCTGTCAGAAATTGTGTGCTCCAACAGTCTGTCTGAAAGTCTGATGAAATCCTTAACTCCTCCAGATAGGAGACTCCCTGGACAAGGAGTTTGGTCGGCCCACAGTGAAAGCTTCAGCAGATTGAAGCAGGTCTCTGTAGCCACAGTAAACACTAAAGCACAGCACCAGAAAGCTAAAGCTAACAAGCTCCTGAGAGCTATGTCCTCACTTAGGTAGCCATTTTTGAAAACAGTTTTTTCTACAGTCGTGATGTGTTTAAAAACATCCCCAGCCACATGAAAAAGCATGACCACATTAATGCTCTGATAAAGCTGATTATTAACTCATAGATGTGTCTGTGGTCTTCATCTTTATGTCTAATATTTGTAGTTTATGTGCTTTGAGACAGGACCTTCTCCTTTGTTTTAATATATTGCATAATATAAAGGAAATTTCAAAAACAGCCTTTTTTCATCTTGGTAACGTCGCTAAAATCAGGCCTATCCTGTCCCAGAGCGATGCTGAAAAGCTAGTCCATGCTTTTGTTACCTCTAGACTGGACTATTGTAACTCTTTTTTCAGGCTGTCCCAGCAAGTCGCTTAAGACGCTTCAGCTGGTCCAAAATGCTGCAGCACGTGTACTGACTAGAACTAGGAGAAGAGACCACATTACTCCTGTATTAGCTTCTCTGCATTGGCTTTCCCATAAGATCTAAAATAGAATTCAAGATTCTTCTCCTCACCTATAAAGCTCTCAGTGGACAGGCACCAGTCTATCTTAAAGGGCTTGTTGTGCCACACAACCCCTCTAGAACATTACGCTCCCAAAATGCTGGCCTGCTCGTAGTACCATCAATCTCCAGAAGTAGTATGGGAGGTAGAGCCTTCAGTTATCAGGCTCCTCTTCTCTGGAACAATTTACCCACCACAGTTCGGGAGTCTGACACTCTCTCTACCTTTAAGGTTAGACTTAAAACTTTCCACTGTGATAAAGCTTTCAGTTAGGGACCAGCTTATAGTCCAGAGCTTAGACTCATAGTTAAGATGCAATAGGCTTAGACTGCCAGGGGGGATCTGGCACATTGGGCTCTATCTCTCTCTCCACATCTGCTTTTGCCCCTTTTGTTTGCTCCTGTACTCGTCTCTGGCTCTGGTCTTGTAGGTGGTCTGGGATCCTTGGTGTAGACCAGTGGTTCCCAACCTTTTTTGTCTTGTGTACCCCCTGAGCCTTTTTGTCATGCCATGAGTGCCCCATCGCTCATGCGTGCTGATGATTCTTCTAAAGCAGAATGTAATCACAATTGATTAATAAAGTAAAATATTTAATCTTAATTTGAACATTTTAGTTCTTCTTTTTAAGTCAAATTTAACCATAATAACAAATAATATACTTTCTTGAAATAAATAGATAATCTAACTAAATAGATACAAAATCAAAATAATCAACCTGCCTTTGTTGTATAGAACTGTTGTAATGTTTACCACAGAACACCTTTGAGCTCTTTTGATTAGACCCCTTTAAACAGGCATTTAAACTTTAAAAATCAGGATCAAAACACTCAAAATAGTTTTTCTGCGGTTTCTCTTAATCATCTTCTGAATCCAGAGCAACTGGATATTTCAAGTATTTATCCATATTTGCCTTGCTGTAGGTTGGCAGCCATTTTCATTTTAGCTTGGATCAGGTTGTTATTTCCCTGGGAAAACTAGTTGTAGCTCAAAAATACAATTCTATTGACAGGCTTAACTCATCCTTTCCAAGTTGGTATAAATTAGTAAACTTTCCCACGTACCCCCTGCAATGTTTTCGCGTACCCCTGGGGGTACACGTACCCCTGGTTGGGAATCACTGGTGGAGACTTCCTGCTGCTGTGGAGTCACGAAGCCTCAAAACTACAATTATAAACATGACGCATATTTGGCCATTTCATTAGGAACATTCCCATTATCATTATAGCTGTTCATGTAGACATTAGCATGATCTGCCTATCTATGGTTGATACATCTATAGTATCTATATTTAATTACCACATAGTCATGAGGTCCCTCTTGAAAATGGGATGTCACATCTCAAGAGACCTTTAATCCATTTATACTTAATGGAGACAAATATGGTAGGGATGCCCTTGTGGTCTGGGCACCCATGAGTTCGTCACTACCATAAATTCTTATTTTCAGTAAGAATGTCTATGATTATACTTCTATAAAATGATCACCACAACCATTCAGACATGAGGACCCTCCTGAAAACCAGATGTAGCATCTCGAGAGGCTAACCTCTAATAAATCAGACGACAGGTCTATGGTTCATGGATCTGTCTCTAACTTTAGTTCTTACTTTAGTCCACTTGTCTCCTCTTACCTCCCTTCCTTCACCCTCACACCAACACAGCATGGTGTGGATTTGCTGTTCATCATGAGACTGGGATCCACATTCAAGATTTCCTGCTGCTTAACAGAAGGTTTTTTCTTGAGCCATGATGGAGGGATTCATGATTGGCTATATGGATTCATGTTGGTGTTGGATGAATATATTTGTATATATATGTATATGTGTATTTTATATGTATATATGTATCTATATGTGTATCCATAAAATGAAGAGCTTTATACTCTATTGTAAAGTGTCTTGAGATAACACTTGTTATGAATTGGTGCTACAAAAATAAAGATTGATTGATTGATATACTGCAGGATATTTTCTGCACTCTGTTGAAATTTCATAAACATGTTGGCAACATTTGGAAAAAGGTAGAACAGGCATAGATTGAAGGTTCCATAGTTAAGTTTAATTCCAGGTCAAATTAAAGTAATCAAGAAAAATACTTTCCCATCAAAATAAATAAGAGACAAACAAAATGGTTGGAAATGTTTCAATGAAGTTGAGGCTGGTGACTGGAATTTATAACAAGTTTTTTCCTTATGCCAAACATTACATGTTAGAGATTGAGAGTAAAATTGCAAATATACTGTTTGTAGGACAGAATAGCTCTTTTCTTAATTAAAAGTATTTCTGGCATATTTCTGCTGAAGGATGCAAGTGTAACCTCTGAAAAAGAGGGTGGAACTGGTGATGAGCAAGAGTGACCCTGTACACATCTGGGGACATTTTTAGTCAAAAATGACAAGAATGCAAGATGACAAAGTCTTAACTAAAATAATATGAGGGAATTTTTGCTTGTATATTTGACTTGCATCAGTTTCACCCAGTGCCACTTTACCAGCAGTTAAGACATTGTCTTATTTTCTAGTTTTTTTCATTTTCATTTCTTTATTAAAGAAACTTTGCTCTATCTTGATACTTTCATCTAAATTACATTGTTTAAATGAATGTGATGGTAAAACTAAATTAGTCAGTTATGACAGAGCTGTCTTAATATCATAGCCTTCCAGGGCAGACAGACCTGCCTGATTCTGAAATCCTGCATCTCCGTCTTGTCAGCCTTCATTGTCCAACAGTTTCACTCAGCTAAATGCTTAACGGCCCAATCAGGAAAGAGAGGTGGGAGCAGCGGGAGCAGCGGGCGTGACGACAATAGGAAGTGACTTGACAGGAAGTGAAGTCACTTCCTGTTGTACAAATAATGAGTGAGCTGTTGTACAAAACATATCCCGTCTCCGTTCCTCACTATCAGACTCTGTCACTGAAACCCTTATCCATGCTTTCGTTACATCCCGGCTGGACTATTGCAATGGAGTCCTGTCCGGGGTTCCAAGCAAAACCCTGGACAGGCTCCAATATGTGCAAAACTCAGCTGCCAGGGTTCTTACTCGCACTAAACCCTGGCAGCACATCACCCCCACTCTCATTCACCTCCACTGGCTCCCGGTCAAGTTCCGCATTCAGTACAAGCTCCTCCTACTCACCTACAAGTCCCTTCACGCACTTGCCCCCCAGTACTTGGCTGATCTCCTCCACCAGCACACCCCATCCAGGAGTCTGCGGTCGTCTGACGCTGGTCTCCTCTCCATCCCGCGGACCAAACTGAAAACGTTCGGGGACAGGGCCTTTAGTGTGGCTGCCCCCACCCTCTGGAACTCTCTCCCCGCAGAAATCCGAAACTCTCCCACTCTGGACTGTTTCAAATCACTTCTCAAAACTCACTTGTTCTCCCTGGCTTTCCCTGTTTAAGTGTTTCTTATTTGTTTGTCCCCTCTACTGTGGAAAGCGACCTTGGGTTCCTTGAAAGGCGCTATATAAATTTAAACGGTAAGCTATCATGATTTCTCAGTGATACTTGGCGAAATCTGCTCTCCTCATCAATTTACTTCATGGGGATTGTCTTTGACGAGGTTCATGTCACCTTTAAATGTTAAATGATGTGGTATAATTCAATGTGAAACGATGGTCTCAAGGTGGTTTAGCTATCGGCTAGCGTACGTTAGCCGCTACAGCTAAGGGCAAACAACAGTTGGCTGTTAGTCATAACAGCAAGCAACAGTTAGCCGCTAACAACAGTTACCTGCTATGGCTAACGGCCATTAACTGTTGTTTGCCCTTCCCAGCCATTAGCCGTAGCAGCTAATGGCTAACCGTTAGCCGCTACGCTTAGCCGCTAAATATGCTACGTCATAGCAGTGCTGCTTGATATGGATTGGTCTGCGATGAGTGTGATGAGCCAAACAATCGTCCAATCACATGCTGCTGTTGTTTTTGAAGGTTCTGCCTCTGAAAACATTTTCACAGGGCTCCTCCCAGAGTGATGAGTGAAATATTTTCATTATGGAACTGTCCATCTGGCGTGTCAGGTAGTCATATTGGGCAACATCTTGCAAACTGTTCCACTGTGCAATTTAAATACTTTTTACTAACTTTTTATTTCTTTTCATGTTTTGTCTCGGCCCAAGTCCATGACAAGTAGATAGACGCCATTTTTTAGACTGTACGTCCAGTAACAAGACAAAGACAGGCAGAGATCGCCCACTGCTAATTGGCTTAGCTCAAACACTGGAGGTCAATGGGTAGTGATAGCCTACCTCTTCAGTAACTGTAAATGGTCATGTGTGCTTGTTGTGACTTGTTATTTCTAGAGTGTTATGTTACATTATCTTCTTCTACTTGTAAACAGAGGCTTTGTTTTGTGGACCTACTTCTGTGGTGGTTTGCCCTAACGTTCATGAACAAGTCGAGTCTTAGTTAAGCTAACAATGACAACCAATCTGCAGTTGTAAGTTAGCATTCTCAGATTTGAAGGCAATTTACATCATTTATTTGTAAAACTGAACTCATTTGCTAATGTCATGAGGTCAACAAAACAACGTTTAAGAGTAGAAGAGGACAAAACAAGGTTGGCAGAAGATTATGTGTCATAAAAAATGAGTCTCACAAGTACACAGGAGAGTTTAGAGTTGTTGAAGAGCAGGCTGTTAGCAGAGGCAGGCTAACACTACCCACTGACTCCCAGTGTTTGAGCTAAGCTAATTAGCAGTGGGTGAGCTTTGCCCGTCTCTTCCTTGTTACTGAACGCACAGACAAAAGGGAGTCCATCTGCAAAACAAAACTTGGCATATCGTTTTAAAGCTGCGCTGTGTAACTTTGGTTCACACTTCTCTTCATGAAGATAACATTCAATCTAAACAACGACCAAAGCTCTTTTAGATAAAACAAAAAGATTTTTAAAGGCTTAAATCAGAGCATGGACTGGGCAGAAATCTGTTCTGTGTCTTCAGTAATAAGATGCTGACAGGAAAACTTAGGAAAATGACACAAAACATAAATTGCATACTGCAGGTTTAAAGCAAAATAATTTGCAGGAAACCTTCTGACACAGTTTCAATTTAACTGGAAGTTTGTGATGATTTTGTCCTAGTTTTTGCAGACTTCTTTATTTTTTTACAGAATTTATATTTTTCAAATATTGTTGCTTATTTTCTGAATTATTTTGTTTTAATTTATTGCTGCCAGACTATGAACACATTTTTCCAGCGCTCTCATCTTTGGTTATAAGATGTTCTGGGTAAATTCATGGACCCTACGAACTGCACAAATGCATCAGCAACATTTGGACAGGTTGTGCCTTTAACTCAATGATTTTACTTGGATTTGAAGTTGCTAACAAATTCTTGTGTTCTCAGTTTTGGTTACAAATAACTCAGGTATGTTCAATCTGGAAGATCGGAGGGACTGGTTAGGAGTGAGAGATTTTTTGGTTTAATTTCATCACTAATCAAAGAAATCAAAATTTTTAAATTATTTTAAAAAAAGACAGCACAAGACTGCGTATGAATGTCACAAATAAATTGTACAAATGTATGAATCGGACCACCTCCCACAGTGCTATGCATGTCAAACATTGTAGTTCAGTTCATTTGTGCAATTCATTTCTCCCCTGGTTAGAAAATATTACCATAAACTGATCATTTTCTCTTCTTCATAAGCTCCTTACTGAATAACTAAATATTTGAATATCTACATTGCATTTGAATGGCAAAGTGGAGACATGTTTTAAATAAACTGCCCTTTATTTTGATACCAGTGTTATCAATAGTTTAATTTTGGCTCCGTGGTTATTTGAGGATTAACACTTTATACTTAATATTATTATAGTGATAATAATTATGCCTACAGGTATTTTTTATTGCATTTATTGTTTCAATTTCTTTTTCTCTTTATGTTATGGATCTATTTATTGATATATTTTTTTATTTTATTATTACAGTTATCATGTTTACATCATTATTTTTGTTGCTGATATAATCATTATACTTCTTTTATTATTTCTTTTATTGAGTTATTAATGTCCAAATAGCAGTATTGCTTGTCTTTCTTTCTTTTTTAATTTAATATAATATCTGGACTATCTTTTACTCTCATTACCACAAAAGCAAAAGTCCTCTCCCTTTCTTCCCTTGCCTTCTTCTTAGATGTTAAATTCTATAAAACATCTAAAAGTCTTGATGATGTGAGGTTTGCAGACTCGATGATTTGACCTGTTCTCCACAGTAATCAGGAGCACTGAGGCGTCTTGACTGCTGTTTGGAGGTGGTGAGGGCTGCAGTCCTGTGGGTGGCTGCAGGGGCGTGGTCCTGGATCAGCACCAAGGCCAGAGACAGCTCTGCAGCGCTCGCGCAGCACACATGACGATTTACCCACGGCTGCAAAAAGTCACAGTAACACACATTAAGGCAGACTTTGAATCAAACTGACAAACTTTGATCAGTTGTTTTCTATTTGAGTTTCTCTTCTCATGAATCATGGGGGTGCAGAAAACTTAAAATGGCTCTTGTTGCTTGATGCGCTGTGATGCTGCCAACAGGAGGTCACACTCCTCCAACTTACTCCTCAGGCATCCATCACTGCTGTTCGCGCTTTTATTGGCCACATATCAGACTGATGATGATGTGTACGCGCAGGAATCAGACCCTGTGAGGACTCTCATCCTGTATTCCGATATTGCGGAGGTCGGGGGGATGCATACTGCAGCACCAAAACACAGCTCCATGCATCGATCCCATCAGGCTTTGTGCTGGGACAGCAGAGAAAAAGTGCAATGACAGAGAGCTGTGGGCCGGGGTAACATGAGACAGTCCCGAGGGAGTACATGCAGAGTGGGATGACATATGTGTGTGTGCTGTTTTTATGAAGTGACTAGATATTTGGATCATGTGGAGGGGGGTGATAAAAGGTGAAGATCTATAGATTTATTTTGATCCCTGCGGTCAAACAGGCCTCCACAGATCCATCAGACTGAATCAGGCTGCTGTGGATGTTTGAGAAAAGAGGAGCTGCATGAGTGGGTTCGTGTCTCCCCAGAGGGAGGAGGCTTTCTGCACGAGCTTGCAGGTTTCCCTCATCTCCTGTTGTCTCTGCGTCACGTGACGCTGCGGCTGCTCCGCTATAAAAGCACCTGTCCTGGCCTCACTTCACTCGCATCTCACTTTCTCACCCTCACTCTCCTGGACTCCACACACTCTCTCTCTCTCCGGTCAGAGCAGCAGAGCAACCCGCCGAGGTCAGAGCCATGAGTTACTCCAGCGACATCTACAGCAGCAGCTCCTACAGGAAGATCTTCGGAGATGCGCCCCGCTCCGGACGCGTCGCTCTGGGCAGCAGCCCGTCCCGCCTGCACTCTGCGGGATACCGCAGCAGTCACCGCACCTACGGCTCCCCCTCCATGATGTCCCCCGCCTTCCGCAGGTCGGCGGCGTCCGGCCGCATGCTGTCCTCCATGCCGGAGTCCATGATGGACCTGAGCCAGTCCACCGCGGTCACCAACGAGCTCAAGATCATCCGCACCAACGAGAAGGAGCAGCTGCAGGGGCTCAACGACCGCTTCGTGTCCTTCATCGAGAAGGTGCACAACTTGGAGCAGCAGAACAAAGTCCTGGAGGCGGAGGTCACGCTGCTGCGCCAGCGCAACAACGAGCCCTCGCGCCTGCACGAGCTCTACGAGCAGGAGATCCGCGAGCTCCGGGCGCGCGTGGAGGAGCTGACGCACGAGAAGAGCCAGATGCACCTGGACTGCGTGCAGATGAACGAGGCGCTGGAGCGCGTGAGGGAGAAACTGGACGAGGAGAACAAGCTGCGCGAGGAGGCGGAGAACACCCTGAAGGGCTACCGGAAGGACGTGGACGACGCCACCCTCGCGCGTCTGGAGCTGGAGAAGAAAGTTGAGTCCCTGCTGGACGAGATCGCCTTCCTCAGGAAAGTTCATGAAGAGGAGCTGCAGGAGCTGCAGACGTCTCTGCAGGCCACGCAGGTAAGACCACGAGACTAGAAAAGCGCTCTGAGAGCGCAGACCCCCGCCAGCGCCTCAGTCCTCATATTGTCTTCATAAATATTAGTCCTACTTTTGTCTCATCTTGAACATGAAAACATACAAATATGCACAAATGCTGAAAAGGGTCCTATCTCACAGTGTTAAAGAATCCTTTTAAAAAATCTCCATGATTCAGAAGTTGATCTGGATCACTCCCAAAATCTAATCTTTTGTTCCTTGTCCCAATCCGGACATTTCCTGAAAATTTCAACTTATCAGAGTAACAGACAAACAAATAAACGCCGGTAATAACATAACTTCCTTGGTGGAGGTAAAAAGGTGGTGCAGTTTATCATCAAATCAGTTTCATTGTTCTGCCTCCATAAACTCTGAAATGTTTCATGGAGACACCTCATAATTTTTTTAATCTCTGCTTGTCAGGCCTGTAAACGTTTGGACCGCAGGGCCGCTCCTACAATCTACTTTTATTGGGGCCCCTGAAATCCGCAGGGTGGCGCACTAGAGCCACAAGATTGGTGTCCAAAAACTATTTCAGATGCCCCCATCCTGTGGACTACTAGACAATATAGCTCCTCCTCTTCCCCTTACCTGTCATTATCTGCTGTGCTATGCTAATGTTGATTTTATTATTATTATAGATTTTATTTTTGTTATTTTAATCTTGTTCAGCTTCCTTAAGTGTCTTAAAAGGCACTTTTAAATGTAAAATATTATATATTATTACCAAAAACAGATAATTTTCTGTACTGTAAAGGCTCATGATTACATAATGAATTTTTTTTACTTTTTTATATTGCACCTGACTGAACGCCAAAGGGGGTTATATTTAAATTAAACTGCCCTAAACTGCAATACCATTGTTTATTACAGCACAATTCTAGCCTCTGTGGGCATTTGAGAATTCCTATTTCCTCCTTTATATAATTATTATGATCATAATTATGCCCACAGGTCATCTGTTGTTATCTGTTGTCCTTTTTTACTCCATTTTTTTACTTAAAACTTCAATACGAAGCCGATTAATGATGATAAAAACTAATCAAAGACAAATTGAGTTATATTAAAGACATTTTCTGGCATTCAGCTGTATTTCTCTTCCTGTCTATTGGAGCTTCTATGCCTTTAAGGGTGGTGGGAGGGGCATAAGCCCAGTCTGCTCTGATTGGCTAACAGGTTTACTCTGTGTTAATTGGTCTGACCATCACTGCAACACCTTGTCAACAGCTCTGCATTCATTCCACTGCCTCTGGTCTGCACTGGGCTGTTATCTCAGTCCAGTGTGGAAACATGTGATGTGTTAAACACACTACAGGGAGTATTAAATAATAAAAAAAGCACCGTTCTATAGGCTCTTCGTAGGTGAATAAAAGTGTTAAGAATATTTAGATGTAAAAAGTGCTGATGAAGACATTTTAGGGAAATGCATCATCCAGATTTCCCCTTTTTATCAGTAAATTGCTCCACATGCTTTGGTCAATAAAATACAAAATTCAGTTTAAGTTTCACCAGATAACTCGGAGCTAAAGCTTTTTTAATTTAATTTCTTTTTTAATGACATGGAGTCTGGTTCTCTTATTAATATAATTAGACAATATTTTTGTTCTGTGGAAGGATTATAACGTCTTTACTTCACTAATAGACCTTGTAATTTTAGAGATAAACCTCATTTAGTATGAGTATGTAATTTCAAAGGCAGGGACCAGAAATATGGTTAATAAGTTCAATAATTAAAATCTGAGAAAACATTTTAACTTTTCTAATTCTTGAGGTGCAGCAGTGCAGGTGTTGTACCATCGGCTGGTGCTTTTACTGACATTAAAAAAACGCTGACGCATTCACTGACTCTCCAGTCAAAGATGGGCATCCCAGTCATTTCAGAACAGTTTGTAGAATAAGTTTGATTTTACTAAATTATAGTAATCGGGAGATTCATTCAGAAATTCAGGTTAAGTGTTAAAAAAACATCCTTAAAATAAAAGTTTGCTCATTACACCTAAATGTAGGGTCTGTGGTCTCTAAAGATGACTGTAGTCTGGGTCTCAAGTATTGTGTTGTTTTTGTTTTTTTTGTTTCGTTTCGTTTTGAGTGACGGGCTAAAGAGTTTGGGCCTTCCTAAAGTTAGCAGAACTTGACACACCAGATGGACTATTTCACATACAAATGAGACATATTTCAATGAAGCAAAATCCACTTGAAACTGAACCTGAACTGAACAAACAAAAGCTTCATCTATCACATTATTAGATTAGAAAAAATGCAGAAATATTTGGGACAAAATGAATTAGAAAAGGCATAAATGTTGGATATAAAATAGCAATAAAAATATCTTAAAATAGATGATACTGAGTTTGACAAACACACCACAAAACGATTTTTGGTGAATACCTATATTATGACATTAAAGTTAAGTATTTAAATAATACGCTTTAAGCTGTTTAAACCTTTAAATCCCACACAAAGGAAAATGTAATTTCTTTTGGTTTGTTTGCAGTTTTTTTTCTGTATCCGAAAACATTGACAAAAACAAACAATAATATGATATGTTTTAGACACATTCAATTTTTCTGAATTTATTGACCTCTGCCGAACAGTTGAGCTGGAAGTTAAAGGGTTAAAAAAGATAGATATAAACAAAAATATAAATAAATGTAAATAAATATATATTAAAAAAAATCAAATAAATTAAAAGAAAAACAACAACAACAAAAAAACTACTAGGATGGTTCTTATTGTTAAAGTTTAAGGCTTTTTATGATGGACCTGCCTGGTGACCGACATGAAACCTGACGAATCAATCTGCATTGTGTAACAAACTTAAAGGGCTAGTTCAGTATTTTTGATGTTGCTTGTATCAGACATCAGACACTGGGCAATAATCAGGGAAGTAGCTGAAATGTCTCAGAACAGAGCTGCACGTTAAAGGAGAATGAGCAGACACCAGTAAGTACGTTGTTCAAGAAATTCATTTTATTATCATTTTAAAATCTGTATACACAATAAAACATAAAGTTTTCACCAGCAGTGCAGTGCAAAGTAAAGATATAATACATAAAGCTGTAGATAAATGAGCTAAAAAATGAAGAAAAATTAAAATAAAATAGAATAAATACACCTATATACACCTATAAATCCGGATCACTCCCAAAATCTGACCATTTGTTCCTCGTCCCAATCCGGACATTTCCTGAAAATGTCATCAAAATCCGTCCAGAACTTTTTTAGTTATGCTGCTAATGGAGAAACATACAAATAGAGGCAGTAATAACATAACCTACTTGGTAGAGGTAGTTAGCAGGTTCAGTTATTTATAATAAAGTTATAATAAAATGGAATAAATACATAAAATAGGTAAAATTAGCAGGTTCAGTTATTTCACATTAGGGCCGAACAATTATTTGTAAATTAGATTAAATTGCAATATGGCTTGTTGCAATTTTCAAATTGCAGAAGGTTCAATATTTTCAGCCCAATATGTGTTGAACATTTTGGTATTGTGATGTAGTTTTTTTGCAATTTCATGCCTATTTTTTTTTAGCTCAATTCATACACTTTTTTTCCCACTTTTGTACCTTTTTTTAACCCTGTTTTTACAACTTTATGACTATTTTGCCCCCATTCATTTTTTTTATGGCCACTGTCAGAACCATTTGTGGAATTTTTACCTGGTTTTTGAAATTTAATTTCAAATTTAATTCCCAATTTTGCTGTGATAATCAATTCACCTAAGCCACTTTTGGATTTTTTTTTGCCAATTTTTCCCCTTTTTTATTTATTTATTTTTTCAATTTCATACCTATTTTGCTTCTGTTCTTCACTTCTCCACTTTTTCTCAAATCTTTTATCCTTAGATTGATTTA
The DNA here is from genome assembly GCA_036419115.1 of Scarus forsteni. Taxonomy (NCBI): domain Eukaryota; kingdom Metazoa; phylum Chordata; class Actinopteri; order Labriformes; family Labridae; genus Scarus; species Scarus forsteni. Next base: position 2,405,223 of record JAZDUH010000358.1, on the reverse strand, counting down.
ATGTCATATTGGTTTTACTATAAAAAGATCTGCTGCTTATGTTTGTTTAAGAATACATAAGATGAGGAACATTAAAACAATTGCAGAGTAAATCGCAATATTGGGAAAAAAATTGCAGTTAGATTATTTTCTCAAATCGTTCAGCCCTCTTTCACGCTCAGTCCAGTTCCAAAAATTATCCAGCTTAAATGTTATGAGATATCCTGTGAACAAGATAATTACTGTTTTGTCTTTTTTTTAAAAAATTTATTTATTAAAACAAGAATGGAAAGAGATGAAACAGAAGCTAAAATGTAGAACTCAATCATCCACCATCATCAATCCTTTTGGGGCTGCAGAGGGCTGGAGCCTATCAGCTGACATCGGGTTATAGGCGGGGTTCACCCTGATAGCCAATCATAGAGCCACACATAGAGACAAACAACCATTGATGGTTAAAGCCACATATAAGAGCGGATAGATTCACCAGCTGACCGTGTTTTTGGTTTGCAGAGGGAAACCAGAGAGTTTGGAGAGAACCCACACGGGTACACTGAGAACAAGCAAACTCCACACAGGTGGACATGCGCAGTCTAACCATCATCTCCTGGCTGTTGGGCACGTGCACTAATCTGCTGCGTGCGCCTCTGTGCCATCAGGAATCAATGTTGTAAAATAAATGAAGAGCAACAGTGCAGACTGTGATTGCACTGACATTTTTACACCTGCCACAACTGCAACAAGTCCGGTCTGCAGCTTCCGGTCATGACTCAGCACTTTTCCAGCAGAAAAGTCAGACAGAAAAGGGTTAAAATCTTGAAATGATGTTTAAAAATTCACCCCACCCTGTCAGCACGACTCTGACTCTGCCCTCTGCTTTACGCAGTTGGATAATTGATGGCACTGCAGTTCCGTTTCAGCTCCGCGCGCTCTCCCTCCTCCTCCTCCTCCTCCTCCCTCACGCGCATATTTGGGGTCCCGATCGTCCCCTGCAGCGTCCCGCACTGGCGTGAGCTTGCAGGATGCTCCTGCCACAGCGCGGGTTTGTCCATAAATGACCTCCTTCATGCAGAAATACGCGCGTAACAAGGTCACCGTGGACTCTGCGCCGTGCTGTGACCCTCCCATCGTCAGGCGCGAGCTCCTGATCTGAAGTTGATGTTTGATCTGGAGAGGTGAGGTGAGGTGGCAGAGGGGGGAGGGGACGATGCGGAGAAGAGCGCGTCATCATCCAGGGGTCAGAAACATTTGAGGCTCTTTTTAAAACTGCCTGTGAAACAACAATCAGCTGCTGCACAGCTTTAAAGAGGGGCTCAGAAACATTTGAGGCTCTTTTTAAAACTGCCTGTGAAACAACAATCAGCTGCTGCACCATCAACTTCTCTGACAGAGGAAGAGTAGAAGAACATGTGTGATGTTTGAATTACACAGAAATTGCTCAGAGTCCAAGATTGTCTAATCCAAATCAGTGGTTCACAACCTTTTTGTCTTGTGTACTAGGGCTGGGTCGATTCACTTTTCTCACTATTCGACTTTTTACGATTTTTTTAGGTGCCGATTCGATTTAAATTGCAATTCTACGATTTTACCACTTCTTGCAATCTTTAGTTAGCTTTTTTATAGGATTTATTCAGCAATATATTTTAACCAGCTGTTTCTACTCTCTCTTCAAAAGCCTGAACTGCATTTAAAAGTGGCTTATTAAAAAATGAAGCATTTAAATTGGGAAAAAAATGAGTTTTTACCCAAAATATGGACTTACAAATCGTCAAACAAAAAATCTGGATACTTCTGTGAATCCATTTTTTCTCCCACCCCTACCCCCTTACTCATACGTGTTGATGATTCTTCTAAAGCAGAACCTAACACAACTGATGAATAAATGAAAATACATTATTTTATCTCCTTAATTTGAACATTTAGTTCTCAGAAAATTTCTTCTTTTTAACTCCAATTCAACATGATAATAAATATGTTGCCTTAAAAATAAATATGTAATCTAACATAAAGGGACTGTGAGGAGTTTCTAAGTAATTATAAAAAAGTCTCTTTTAGATATATGCCTGATGGAAATACACACTTTAAGATGAGTTTATAGCATCAAAATAGGTTATCTATAAATGCTATTCCTTAGCTTCACGGTCGGGTTGGACAGGGCTGGACTGGCCTGGATACTCAACTTCAGGAACAAGACAATTATTAAAACTAGAGCAAATTTATATTATTCAGACACGTCTTAGAGCACCGGGCTGTAAATAGAGATATATAGCCGGCTACAAAACTACAATACTAAGGTTTCCAAAATTTGTTTGTTGTCACACATCACAAACTATCGCGACGTAACTAGAAAGAGATACATTACCTCCTGGCTTTGCATCCTGTAAGTTGTTGAGAAAAGAAGTTGTAAAGCAATGCAGAGTTCCAGAGCAAACCACCCACCAGGCATGGTTCAGTCAGGGCCTGAAACAGCAGCGCTGCAGCTCCCCGTTCAAATCCTTAAAGATTTAAAACTCCCCTGTTTTGATGCAATATCATAAAAAAAACAGTAGAAACAAGCACAAATAAAAAGTTCAATCAACCAATAAATAAAACTTTATTTATATAGCACATTCAGCACAACATATGTAGCTTAACGTGCTTGCAGAAAAGAAAACAGGAGGAAAGAAGAGGGAGAAAAAAAACAATTCCAAACTAGGCACCTGTCAGGGGAGCACAGTGTGGGATTGGAAAAAAAAAACACCTCAGCACATGAGCAACTTATTACAACAAACACAGAGACGAGCACGTGGAGTCAAAAGGGGGAGACCCGTGACCTTGTCTTAGCTCAGACCCCACAAATGGCCCTTCTCCACTAGCACGCCTTAGCCCTACTCGATTTGCAGCGTGTTTCCACTAGCCTGGTACCTCCTAAAACAAGCTAGTTTTAGTACCTACTCCGCTCTGGTTCAAGCGAGCTGAGTCCATACTAAAAGATGATGTCACCGACTGCCGGCTACTGATTGGTCAGACAATGTCGTCATCGATGAGTCATGAGCGTGACGACCTAGCATGCTAGCGGTAGCTACCATTAGCTTACCCTCATCCGTCTTTTCTTTGCAGCTGGATTGCTCTCGTCCTCGGCTTCATTCTGTTGTATAGCTTCCAAAACTCTCCTGTGCTTCTCAAGGGGTATTTCTTCTTACCACCTGCAGCCTTCTTCTGCTTTCCTTTTTTACTCGCTTTGTGACAAAAAGACACAGATTGTTGTGTCGGGCTCAAAATGATGTCACCGCAGAGCCGCTCTCTGTTTACAGCGACGCTGCACCCCATTGGGCAGCCGACTGGGGCTAATGGAAAAGCAGCACAAAGCGAGTCGAGTAGAGCCGGGCTAATGGAAAAGGGTTAAAAGTCTGTATTGTCCGATTAGATAAGTTAAATAGCCTTCTCATTTTGTCTATCAAGCAAATCAGGAATATAATTAAATGAAAGTCAGATCACCTTTTATCTTCATAAAATAATAAATAAGTTAATAGTGGGTTTTTTTTAAGTCTGAAGTATTTCCGTGAACAAAGAGTTTTGCTAAAATCTATTCATAAACAGACTTAAGATCATCAAATCTGGAATATGATGTTCAAAAAGCACGATATCCCTCTCTCTTTAGGCTATAAATCAAATATGGAATACTGCATAAAAAAGACTGATCACATATTTATATTTTACAGATGTTTTTGCCCCTTTTTGTCCCTATTGAAATTAGGGCTGAACAATTCATTGCAAATTAGATTGAATCACAATATGGCTTGTTGCAATTTTCAAATCACAGAAGGTTCAATATTTTCAGCCCAAATTGTGTTGAACATGTTGGCATTGTGATGTAGTTTTTTTTTGCAATTTCATGCCTATTTTTTTTTACCTCTATTCACACACTTTTTTCCCACTTTTGGACCATTTTTACCTTTTTTAACCCTGTTTTTACAACTTTATGCCTATTTTGCCCCCATTCATCTTTTTATGGCCACTGTCAGAACCATTTTTGGAATTTTTACATGTTTTTTGAAATTTAATTTCAATTTAATTCCCAATTTTGCTGCCATAATCAATTTCCCTGAGCCACTTTTGGATTTTTTTTGTCAATTTCCCAATTTTTTTTGCAATTTTATACCTATTTTGCACCTATTTATTAACCCTTTTCCACTTTCATACCATTTTTACCCAGTTTTTACAATTTGTAATTTAGTCCTGGATCCACATTCAGATTCAGAACAACACGATCCTCAACATGTGACATCACCAACATTCCCTTAAAATGATAACAAATCTATGGAAACTTTTTAATTTATTTCCTTACAGACAAAAAAAAGTAGAACCAATGCTGGAAAAACCACAACCTCCTTTGTGAGGGTGTGGCAGTTGTCTTTTAACTCATTTATTTACTCATGAAAGTCCTAAATATTCATATGTTAGTGTGTGCTTTGGCCAAAATAGTCAGGGAATGACCAGTTTTCTCCATTTTTATTCCTTATTGAAATACCAGATGTAAACTTCAGTATCTTTGAGTAGATTCCTTCAAACTCTGCTGACTCTTGTCTCAGTTTGAAGAGTTTTTTCATGTTGCTGTGTGTAACAAGGAGAATTTTTACTCACAAAATGATCAGTGACATTGATTTGTGCTTAAATAAAGCTCTTAGAAGAATCACATTGTAATGACTTTATGCAGGAGCTCGACTCGATGCTGATGGAGCAACAAAAAACTGAAAAGCTAACAGAAAAAAAAGAGCCACAGCAACTTTTTACAGCAACTTTGAGCTTAAATCAATGTATTGACCCTGCGTTGGTCATGTGGCTAAGCCCTGCGGTGGGGGGATGGTTGCCGGGTAGATGTCTCCCGGGCTTCTCCTGGTCTCTGCGGGGAATTGAACTGCCATGTAAGCGACCGACAGAAGAGCTTTCAGCAGCAGCCGAGCTCGAGTCAGCAGTCGATTCATCACTCCTGCAGCAGTCCACCTCCGCAGACTGCAACTCGGCTCATTGACACATCGCTAACCTTTTACACAGATGTAGATGTCACAGGAGAAATACAGTCTGATGTTAAAGTGTCATGGAAGTAGATTTTAACTACCAAGAAAATGGTGCCAACCTGCAGCTGCATTATTGAAAGTTCAGCAAAGTGCTCACTTGGCTCGGATGGAAAAAATGATGTAGGTACTTAGTTCGTAGAATAGAATAGAAAAGAATACAATAGAATAGAATAACCTTTATTATAAGTCTCCCATCAGCACAGGACTATGAAAGAGGATTGGGGCCACTTTGAAAAAAAAGTCAATTTTTTTTTAAATTAATATTTCTTTAAAGAAAAAAAAGTAATTTTTTCACTGCTTCTTTTTCTTTCAACCAAGTTAAAAACTGTAGTCATTTTTTTTTTAATTTTTAAAGACCCACAAACACATCTTTGACAAACATTATCATTTACTATTAATATTATTATCAATAGTAAATAAAAGAAAAAAGCAATATCTGAAGTAAATGTTTTATTGCTTTTAATCAAACTTCTCACTTGTGAATTAAAAATTAAAAAATTTAAAATAAGAAATTTTGTGAAATCTAAATAGCAAAAACCAAATTTGCCCTTCGTCGGCTGTTTTGGATGCAATATCTCAATATTGTAGGAAAAAAAGAGCAAAGATAATATTTATATGAAACTTAAGACAATGAACTGGTAGTTGGACATCGTACTTCATTCAAAGGGTATAAAACTTATTTAAATGATCTGTCTATTGTAGTGGACACTATGCATGAAAGGGTTAAAGTCAGAATTCTGATTTTTTTTTCTTTAGAGAAATATATAAAAAAAATTGGACTCCTTTTTTTCTCAGTGGCCCTAATCCTCTTCCTTACAGGACAATACAAGAAACATTGAAACACTTTTAGACACATTGCACTCCCAGCTAACTGTTTAAAATTGTTCACATAAATAAATAAAATAAATATCGCAGTATTGCCCACAGTACTGGCTGAAAATTTGTGGCTGCTCTCAGGAATTTGAAAGTCTGATGGCTCATGGATATAAACTGTTCTTAAGTCTGTTAGTCTAAAAAGAAATCCACATTTCAGGAATCATATTTGCTTTTGAAACAGCAGCAAGAAATAAAACAACAAATCAAGATGGCAATTCTCAAAAATGCACTAACAATTCAGAAAACAGAGTCAAATGTGGACACATGATTCCTTGATTCCAACAAGATGCCAGTAAATTACTGTAACTGTCTTTACAGCGGCATTACTCCATTTTAATTAACAGGGATATTTTTGTAATTTCTTTACATTGTTTTAGTCCTGTGTTTCTACTCAAGGAATTATTACTGTCTTTCAACTTACAGCGTTATTACTGTATTATCAAAAACTGCATCCTTACTGTTTTCCATTTACAGTATCATGATTCTACGACTCTTTAATGCATTTAGTAGTGCAGTAAAATACATTTACTCAAACAACAGTTTCACCCAAATATGTGAAACATTATCAAGAAAAAATCTTACCTGCTATTGGTCAGTCTTCCTGGGAAAAGGGTCTTTCTCCTGATTCATGAACATTTTCCGTATGTACTGAATGGACATTTTACAGTAAATAACTGGAGATTTTATGATAAATGCTGTAAGTTTTTTCCACAGTATTTTGCCCTTTACAGTAATTTACTGCAAAGCTGTTTACAGTAGGTAGCTTCAGATATCACAGTAAAACGCTGTTAAGTTTACAAAAATCAGTTACAGTGAGGCACTTGGAGTCATGATATTGTCACCTCCACCAAGGAGGTTATGTTTGTGCCAGGGCATTTTTGTTTTTGTTTGTTTGTTCGCAAGATTATGACAAAGCTACTGGACAGATTTTGGTCTGCTGCCAACTGGTGGCCAGAGGACAAACTACAAAACCAAATAATTATATGGATTTTTATAAATGATAAAATTCAAGATATTGGCTGTGTCCGAAATGGCATACTAACATACTACATACTACAAACCCATTGTGTATATACTGTATACTACATACTATAAGTATAATTAGGATGCCAACTGTAAACACTGTAGTATACTACTAAGTTTCCCATGATGCATTTCAAACCTCCAACAACAAAAATCAGAAGCATACCTCTGTTGATTCGCCACATTTGAAAGTTCAGAGAGCATTTTAGGCGAGAAAGTCACCACGTAGAATACCAAAATGTGGTCATTTGAGCCATAAAACGCACGGATACAAATTTCATTTCGGCATTTCGGACATTCCGTCGTGCGCCCCATTATGCTATAGACGAAACAAAAGCGTGAAAGAACTAAAAGGAGATAATAAAAGATGCTTTTATTTTGAAAATGGGATGTTTGCTAGTGGCTGATTTTTAGCTGAATGCGGGTCGGTCTTGCATGGCACAATGCATTATGGGGCTCGCAATGCATTATGGGGCGTTGGAGTGTGACTAGTATGCCCACCTCACATACTTAATTTTTTCTGATATAGTATACATCCTAGTATTTCTCGCACACACAATCTTTTCATACTATTTAATGTGAACACACTATATAGTCATTTTGACGTCACACTTAGTATGAGTACGTTTGTATGCCATTTCGGACACAGCCATTGTCACAGTATCATGCTTCAGAATATTGCATTATTTGGGTGTGCCATTATTTACAAAACTTCACATGTCAGCGTGAGAAACCCCCTGATTTGACTAAGCTAAACAGAGAAGTTTTATTTGTTACAGAAGCACTGGATGGGCCAAAGCAGTCGCTGTGTTGAGGTTGGAAATTTGATTAATGTTGATTTTTGACCAGAAAGAAAATTCACCAATGACATTTTCTGGAGTTTTCTATCAAAAACACACAGAATAAGCTTATAAATACATCTTAATAAAGTTATTAACAACAATAAGTAAGCAAAGAGAGTAAAGAGGCTTTAGCTGTTTGAGCCAAATGTACCAAAATGTGTCTCATTCAGTCAAGTCTGCACGTGTTTCTCATTTGTAAATGTCCCTGAGGAGACGCAGCTCTTCTTAAGGTTTCCCACTGTAGAAAAAAAATCAGAAAACACAAACTTTTAAGGTAACTGTCTGCACTAGATTTTTGACTTTTTAGTTGAGAGCAATTATGTAAATGAATACAGGAGGTGGGATTAAAATGTGTTATTGCTATCATAGATCTGTTTAACATTCCTGTCCTTTAAAGCCTGCTGTCTTCACTTAATTAATCATCTGTTTGAAGGCAACAACACAAATTAGTTATAGTTTAATGTAATTGTATATAAATGTAGGTATGAAGGGGTTTATTAACCTGCCAGTAGGGTTGGCAATCATCAGTGGCCCCAGGTTACTCGATCCCAGATTTTATTTTAAAAAAAAACAGGAGTCAGGCTGATGTCAGTTAATGCTGTTCTGCTGCTCAGCCTTTCAGTAACTTTTAGCCTCACTGCTCTGAAGAGCTTCAGTGCTGCTGTTGGTAAAGAAGTTCTTTGACATTTCTGGGCTCCAACCAGCATGTAGCAAAAGACTGTTTTCCACTTGGTGAGGCCGAAAGTCTTTGCACATAAAGTCATGGGTAGAGCCATTTTATCAGCTTGTTTGTCAAAGTGCTAGCTTAGCATTAGCTTTGCTTTAGCAATTGCTTCTTGAGGATGTGCCACATGAGGCGGGCCTTATAACTCCATACAAACCCTGTGTCGTGTTATCTCTTTTGTCTCTCCTGCACAGCCATGTTTGTTTTCTAACATCTAACTCTTACACTAACTCTCCAGCAAAAATTAAAAACACTGGCTCAACATCACGGTGTGGACTTCACAATTAATTGAATTGTTTGTTCTCTAAATCAAAAAGCTTCTTATAATGTTGGACATTGATAGATTTAAATATTGATAACTGTACAAACCGATATATTGCCAATGCTATACTTTGTTGATTTCTTTCTGCCTACCAGTGTGACATCCTACCATTGTTTAGACTGCAGTTTAGGCTAATTAACTTAGCTAGCAAAGCATGGACCATGGTGCAGAGCCTATGAAAACATGGTGCTGAGAAACTGACCAATCACCACAGAGCACTCTGGCTGCCCAATCAGAACAGACTGGGCCCACTTGGGAAAGGAGGCCTTAAAGGGACAGGAGCCCCAACAGAGACTCTCAGAAATAAAACAGCCACAGACAGATTAAACAGAGGCAAGTCTACGTAGATGTGTCTTTAAGTGCTTTTAAAAAAAGTTAGACATAGTTTACAGCTTCAGAGGGGACCACTGCCAGAGTTCAGGACAGTCCCTGTACCAGTAGCTTCAGCAGATCCAGCTGAAGCTCCAATCTGCAGCAGTTGTGTGTTGCCTAAAGCTGGATGGCCCAATCAGAGTCCTTTAGAGCAGTAAGAGGAGACGACAGCAGGAAGTGACTGCACATACAGGGATTAGTATAGATGCTAACAGCTTCAGTAGAAGCTTAATCTGATCAGGACCACATTTCATACCAAACGTCTCTGAAGTGCTCAACCTCTCTATCGCAGTAGCTCTACTACAATATTAGTAAATAAATGTTGATTGACTGCAGCACGGTGGTGCAGCAGGTAGTGCACGTGCCTCACAGCAAAAAGGTACCCAGTTCGATCCCCGGGTCAGACAGGGGCCTTTCTGTGTGAAGTTTGCATGTTCCTCCATTGCATGCGTGGGTTCTCTCCGGGCACTCCAGCTTCCTCCCACAGACCAAAAACATGCTCATTAGGCCCTGTGATTGGCTGGTGACTGGTTCAGGGTATATCCTGCCTCTCGCCCAATGACAGCTGGGATAGGCTCCAGTCACCCCCCCCCCCCCCCCCGAAAGGGATAAATGGGTATAAAAAATGAATGAATGAATGTTGATTGACGGGATGATGTTCCAGTCACATTCTGGATGTGCTCCTGAATGAACGCTCTGTACTCTGATTGATGAACTCTCCTAACTGATACACAGTAAATAAAACCAGGTCTCTGTTGTCCCCCTGTGCTTCAGGTCTCTGTAGAGATGGACATGGCCAAACCCGACCTGACCGCGGCCCTGAAGGACATCCGAGCTCAGTATGAGAACCTATCATCCAAGAACCAGGTCCAGGTGGAGGACTGGTACCGCTCCAAGATCGCCACCGTGACCGAGGCGGCTGCCCGCAACCAGGACGCCATCAAGCAGTCAAAGGAGGAGCTGAGCGAGTACCGCAGGCAGGTGCAGGCCCGCACCCTGGAGATCGAGGCCCTCAGGGGCCACAACGAGGCCCTGGAGAGGCAGATTGCTGAGATGGAGGATCGCCACAACAATGAAATCGGAGACATGCAGGTGTGTGAGTTTGTTTTGTTTACATGCTCTGCACCATCAACCAAACCAATCAGGTCCTATTCTGAATCAGGTTTGATGTGTTTGTGTTTTACGATGTTTAACTCTTTAACCCTTTGCTAACACAATGCTAGCTTAGCAATGCTAACTTTAGCTTTAGCACGTCGGCTGTTGTTTGTTCACAGTGGAGCAGCTATTAGGCATATTTTTCTACTAAGAGGAAACTTTGATTTATTTTTACTGACAATACTAAAGACTGTAAAAAGTTAAAATTCTTTATGTTTTGTTGAACTTTAGAGACAGGGTGACATGTCAGCGTGGCTTAAATATAAAACGTCACAAAATGAGTTTAAATCAAGTCTAAACTCATACGACTCGATTTTAATATTTTTTCAACAAGCTAAAATGTAATATCCATGTCCAGTAAATCTAATAGGTTTTCTGTGTAAATTAACAATTTATCAGAACATCCTACTCAATGCAAAGTTATTTATTTGGCTGTTTCCTAAAACGAACTAAACTAAACAAAAAACAGGCAGAAAGGAGACAAAGCAAAAATGAATCCAAATATGATAAATCAAAACGTACAAAGAAACTTAATCAAAATGAAAAAAAATTAAATAAAAGGGGCAGAATCACAAATTAGTTTTCAAAGTTTTAAAGTATATATTTATAAAATTAAGAGTATGCATCAACATTATCTTTCTATAATTATTAAACCAAACTAATTTCTAAGTTTAAACGTCATACACACAGAAAATACTGAAAATATAGATTAATAAGTCACCCTAAACACCGTCTTGCTTCTGTCCAGTGAGCCGAAGTCTCTTATGTTCATATAATTTAATTTATCAATTATATTTTTTCCTTTATTCAGCTGAAAGTTCTGTAACTTTAGAATGACCCATTAACACCATAAGGGTTTTGCAAAGATTGAATCGCTGTATTTAAAGAAGTTTGAAATTAACTCCTAAATCTCACTAGGCCTTAAATATAATATAAATATATATATATATATTAATCAGATTAGGTCTCCCTTTCACTCGGTTCTCCCTTTTTACTGTAAGCTTTAAAACAGCCTGATAGCTCTGTGAATCCTATTGTTTAATTTTTCCATTGTGAGAAATCTGTGTCAAAAATCTACTAAAATAGAATCAACTTTCTAACTTCACAGCTTACATGACTAACTTTATGATATATTCAAAGATAGTTTGGAAAAATGACTACAGGTGGAGCTGAAGTAAAATGACATCATGATGTGTCCAAAATTGACATAAATAAAAAAAAAAGTATTCTTCAATCAATCAATCAATCAATCAAACTTTATTTGTATAGCACTTTTCATACAAAAAAATGTAGCACAGTGTAGCAAGTGCTTTGCTGCACTGTGCACTGTGTTTTCCTCAGTAAAGCACACTGCTGTACTGAGGAAACGCCATCTTATAGGTTTAGAAATGAGAAAACACTTGATGTTAGGTTAAAGTGTAAAACTAAAGAGAATAAAGTCATAGAGTAAAATAAGAAAAATAATTTAAAAAATAATAATAATAATAATAAATAAATAATAAATTGAAATGAAGTAAAATAAAAATAGAAAACCTTGAAATAAAATAAGGAAAGATAGAAAAATAAGATAAGATAAAATAATAATAAAAGTGGGCTGTAATCATAAATAAAATCGCTTAAAGGTAATTCAGGTAAAAACTAAGCTATAAAGGTAGGTTTTGAGTTTGTTTTTAAAGACATTAACATCAGGTGCAGCCCTCAGGTTGTTCAATAAGCGGGGTCCATAGAAGTAAAAAGATGCCTCAGTGTAAGTTTTTGTTTTAACTTTGGGAACTGTTAACAGTCCTGAAGACCTGAGGGCTCTGATGGGCTCGTACAGTAAAAGCCAATCAGATAAATATGAAGGACTAAGACCATTAAGAGCTTTAAAAACCAGAAAAAGAATCTTAAAATCTATCCTAAAAGAAACAGGTAGCCAAAGCAGAGACCGTGCAGCCGAATTCTGTTAACATGCTCTTTAGTAAAAAAAAAAAAAAAAACTTGAGTCCTGTAGGTGTGTTAGTTCTTAGTGAATTTGTCATCATGAATACAAACAGCTACAAACTGCTGTACAATGCACTACAGAGGTGTCTTTGCCCTTTGCACTTTATAAACATGTAATATGTTTAACTTTGAAAAATTTGGAAACAGAATTTTTCTTTAGATTAATAACAAAAATCACTGATCCTATAATATTTTACTTTGACGTTAGACGCCTGAATCACCTCAAATACTTCAACTGTTGTGAAAAAACCTTCATTTTGATCACTCTAACTTAGAAAATGGCAGTGACTGAGCTGCCATCATGGACATAATATGCCTTTTCTTCTCATTGAAAAACATAAAATCACTTTTAAGAAATTGTAGATTTATCTAATAAGAGTATGACCAAATGTGTTTGTGTTTGTAGGAAACCATCCAGCAGCTGGAGACGGCTCTCCGCAGCACTAAAGGAGAAATGTCCCGCCACCTCCGTGAATACCAGGACCTGCTGAATGTAAAGATGGCGCTGGACATCGAGATCGCTGCCTACAGGTGAGTCAGACGGATGAATGAACGAGCTCAGGCCAAATCAGTTTCTACTGCACAGAGAAGGAGTGTTAACTCCTCTATAGTACAAACTACAGCCCCTTATGTAGATTTTTTAAGTATCCATGTCCAGAATAATCGTGTTTTCAGAGTATTTTTCTCATCAGAGGTTTTGTTTTTTAAGGTAAGACTTCAGTTTCATAGATGGTGAAACCTAAAGCAACACTTTTAGGTGATCTTGGCAGATGCTGTGTAGACGTAGTGGAGCTTAAAATGGACTTTTGGTCCTTTTCAAACATGTTTTCTTGGATTTTCGGACCAAAACTTTTGGAGCATTTGATCGTCTCCCTTTTGAAAGTTTTTTGAAGTGGTGTACATGACTATAGTAATACAATGGCCTCCTTCTTTTTGTATGTTCTTTCCCATTTGCCCCCACATGAAATCATGAAAAAAGAAATTATATTAATTATATTTGTGGAAAAAAGACTTGAATTATTTTCCTTAATTTAAAGGCAAATCTTTGTTAAAGAGTAGAAGGGTCTGGGACACATTTTTCCCTTCAATTTTTTTGTTCACCACCACCAAGACAGAATATAATACATACATAAACAATCAATAATCATAGTATCATTATATCATAACAGTGGATAAATAATACACTTCCAAATTCATTATACACACATGGCAGCACAGCAATTTTCCATATATACCCTTAACTTGGGTTTACATTCAGAGTGTATTTTTCCGTTATTTATGTATCATTAAATTAAAGTATATCACGATAAAATAGGTAACAAAAAGAAAATAACATTTATATATACATTTATATAAAAAAAATAGATGGATACAAATAAATAAATAGACTTTCTTTATAATTTGCCTGATTAATTCATTTTTAAGCTATACATGAAACATAAGAACTGATTTAATCTGATATTATTCCACGTTCACATAGTTAGTTTCATACTTCATATGAAAGGAGGCCCATCTTTTTTTTCAAACAGCCTTCTTTCCTATTTATCTTATGGGTTATTTTTTCCATTCTATAAAAACTGTACACTGTTTCTAACCACTTTTTCAAGTTAGGAGGTTCAGTCTTTTTCCAGTTTCTTGTGATTTGCTTTAATGCTGTTATTCTTAGGATTCAATAAAGGTCCAGTTTGTTTTTTAAATTCTGGGACGTATTCCTATTAGAAGAGTCAGTCTTTCTGTGCGTCCGACTTTACCGGTCATTTGTTCAATTTCATTTAGGACACCTGACCTAAATGGTTGGTAGTTTTTTGCATGTAAGGAAAATATGTAGGTAGTCTGCATTATCTTCCCCACATTCTCTCCAGCAGCGAGCATTATTCTGTGTATACTTGGACACACCAGTTGGTCCTGAAATACCATACATTTATCTTCCAAGCATATTTCTGCCAATATGATGACTTTATGATCGGTAGATGTCTCTGAAAGTTTGATTCCACTCATTTTCATTCAATATAAATGCAGTGCTCCTTCTCCCATTTCACTTTAATATTTCCTAAATTGACAGACTTAATTCCCTGCAATATTTGGTTTGTTTGTCTTACAACATTTTTGAGCTTATGACTTTGATTTGTTTGTTTTTATCATGTATTTCAAAAGGGGATGCACTGCAGTTTTTAAGACGTGGGCTCATGGAATCTGTTGGTACTTTTATGATAATGAGATTTGGGCAAGATGCACTACAAGTATCATTTGAAGGTTCAGAACAGAGGTGAAAGTAAGCCAGAACGCCTCTAAAAATCAACTTTCACTCATGCATTCAATGCGAGCCCTTTCTTTTTTCAAGCAAATTTGACCAAAATAACTGTAAAATTGATGAATACATAAAAATCATCTCCAGAATATGTCCTCTGTGATGTGTTTTAATGCGCCTGATGAACACTCGGCTATAATTTGTAGGCTATGTTACTCGCTTACCGTGATAGGTCGCAACTGGTAGTAGGCAGTCACTCGGGTAGGCTGTTCAATAAGCGGGGTCCATAGAAGTAAAAAGATGCCTCAGTGTAAGTTTTTGTTTTAACTTTGGGAACTGTTAACAGTCCTGAAGACCTGAGGGCTCTAATGGGCTCGTACATTAAAAGCAAATCAGATAAATATGCAGGACTAAGACCATTAAGAGCTTTAAAAACCAGTAAAAGAATCTTAAAATCTATCCTAAAAGAAATGGGCAGCCAATGCAGAGACCTTAAAATGGGTGTAATATGGGCTCTCTTTCTGGTTCCCGTCAGCATCCCTGCAGCTGAGTTCTGTATACATGCTCTTTAGTAAAAAAAAAAAGAAAAAGAGATTCCTGTACTTAATGTCCTGTAGGTGTGTAGTAATTAGTGTATTTGTCATAATGGATACAAACATTTACAAACTGCTGTAACCTGTAAAGCAGGACATGAAGGTTCATTCACTATAGTTTTGGACTCTCTTCAGATGTGTCAGCTTTTGGGATGCAGTGTGCTTAGTGTAACTTCTTTAAATGGGACAAGAGGATGAAAGTTCTCCTCTGATAATATTCTGGTCATTTCCAGCTGTAGACATTAGATCCTTCAGGAGGGACACACTGAGATAATAATAGAAACAAATCCAGACTGAAGGTGACATCATCCCCCGTCTGTCCCCCTCTGTCTGTCCGTACAGGAAGCTGCTGGAGGGTGAGGAGTGCCGCCTCACCTCCATGGGTGGAGCCGTGGTCCAGTCCGGCTACCCCGGCTTCTCCTACATGTCAGCCCGCACCTACACCCTGGGAGCCTACAGGAAGTTTGGAGCCAAGCCCGAGGAGGAGGAGGAGGAGGGCGAGGAGGGCGAGGGTGATGAGGAGAACGAGGAGGAGGGAGAGGAGAACGAGGAAGAGGGGGATGAGGGAGAAGAGGGAGAGGAGGGAGAGGAGGGAGACGAGCAGGAGGAGGGCGAGGGTGAGGGAGACGAGGAGGAGGAAGAGGAGGAAGAGGAGGAGAAGGTGAAGGGAAAGGGGCAGAAAGAGAAGGAGAAGGAGAAGAAGAAGGAGACCTCCAGCGGAAAGGGCAGCAAGAGCTAAGCTGCTTCAGTCAGCATCTTCATCATCGTTAACACATTCTTCATCTCATCAACCAATCAACCAATCAACCAACCAATCAACCAACCAATCAACCAATCAATCACTTCTGTGGATCTGATCACATCATCTGTCACCATAACACTCTGCTCACGTCAGATGCCTCACCGGTCTGTGTTCTTCTGTCTCCGTTTGCTCCTTAACTCAGACGAGACTCGTTTAAACTTTAATGAGAAGAAGGAAATGATTTGAGTTTTAAGGAAGACGAGTATAAATCATCTTCATTTAGCACTCAGTTTAAAGTTTATGGGGGAGCATTAGAGCCTGGAATGAAAAGAGGAAGATTGTTTTCATTTCACATTTTGAGGAAGAAGTGAAGAGCCTTTATTACGTTATCACATTTATGATTCAATATCATACTACTAGTACCCTTGATTTTCCATATTACTGCACCAGACCTCTGTTTAGATTACAGAAAACAAGCAGTCGGAAAAATATGGACTCCTTTTTCTAATTAAAAATGGCTTTTGTCTCTGCATCAGTGCATCTTTATCTTTCAGAAGACTATTTTTGACGCCCCTACCTGCCATACAGTTTTAAAGAATAGCAGATATGTGAAGGAAAATGTCCGGAATAATGTGCTCAATTACAGGAACATGTAGCAGTGCTCAAAATGTCCTGTAATGTCTATAATTTAAAAAGAGCAGCATTGTACCAGCAACTAAAACATTACAGCAAAGACTCATCATAGCTACGATACTGCTAATATTGCGATTTACTCTGCAATTGTTTTAATGTCCCTTAAACAAACATAAGCAGTATATCTTTTTATAGTGAAACCAAAATGACATTAAATTAATCTAAGGAGAAAAGATTTGAGCAAAAGTGGAGAAGTGAAGAACAGAAGCAAAATAGGTATTAAATTGTAAAAACTGGGTGACAATGGTATGAAAGCGGAAAAAGGTTAATATATAGGTGCAAAATAGGTATGAAATCCTAGTCAGGACTCAAAATGTCCTTTAACGAGTTTCAATTTTATACCAGTGAGCATCTCCATGATCTATAGAGAGACAGAGATGGTGAAATGCCAAGAAAATCATCGGAGTGTCGAGAGAAGGGAGAAAAAGATGAAATGTTGAGACAGAAGTAAAGATATCAAGAGTAGAGTCCAATAGTTTTTAGTAGAACGGGGCCCATCAGCACTCAAAATGTCCTTTTTAGTTTTTATTCTGCAGAGAAAATGTTTCAACAAAGACCAGAGACATACAGCTGAGAGAAATGGAAACATTAGAACATCAAAAAATTAAAACTGAAGAAAGAAACATAGAAAGGCTGAGCTCTCCGAGGCTTTTGTGGTTTATTCCTCTGAGCAGATGCAGTTTTAACCACAGTCTCTTCAACTGAAGCGTGTGGAGCCCCCCTTGCCGTTATCACGGGAATGAAATGGCCACATCGCAAAGAGATGCAATAAGATCCATGAATGAACTGAAATGACAGCCTGCCATGTCGACACGCATCAACACCAGCACAACAAACACTCACAGAAGCACAAACTGTGCCACTGATGGTCTGTCTAATGGGAGGGGTGGAGGAATAAGGTGCTGCTGACGGAAGGACGATACTCAGTGTTACACTGCAGTTAACTCAGCATTTGCATGTTTGGTTAATGCATCAGCTCTCTGATTATATTATATATTATATCACATTTTCTCAATTTTCATCATTACATTTGAGGATTTTTCGTTGTCTTCTTGGTTTTTTTAATTAACAAAAGATGGAAAAGTGGATGTTAAAATGCAAAGGCAACGTTTGTTATGAACATGCAGGACATGCAGTAGATAAATAATTCAATAAATTGTAACAGTGGTAATAAAATCAGCTGATCGACTACATGAAATCCAAACACCAGCCATATGTGTCCCAGAGAGTGGAAGTTGGAAAAATTGCAAAGATTCGTCTTTGTTTGGGTCTTAAAAAAAGAAGTCATTTACATTTTTACTTGACTTTCTCTAAAGTGCAAAATGAAAACAGAAGCTTCCTCTTTTCACTTTAGTCTTGCTCATGCTCGACCCTAAAGGCAGTCTCATGTCAAGATGCTTCCATGTTTATTTTCCTCATTATAAAAGCAACAGTGAATGTGCCATTACGGATCAATGTCGATATAAAGAGCAATCAAAAACATCAAGAGTAACAATACTATCAGCACACGAAGAGAAACGCACAGATCTTGGAGCATGAGTAAACAGCCAGTCCAACTTTATGGTGCTATTTTGATTTTTACATATAAAAGTTGGGGGGTATTGTGAGTAAAAGATTTTTATCATAAACCAGAATTTGCACCAGCTCATTCCTGAATGTTGACAAAAACACTTCTAATATCTGAACTCTGAAGACCACAGCAGGTGGATGCTCTACTCTCCCTCTTCATTGCTATCACTTAATCCTGCTTCTGTTCCCATCACCATGAAATGAAATGCACCTCCGACCATTTGAGCCCATTCACCTTACTTCACTGCACTGGCACAGCACGGCAATAATGGCTACTTGGAGCTCTAAACACTGTATATATATGAATGTGTCATGAGGGTGGGTGGTACTTTTGCTTCTTTGTGAAGAAGTGCATATGAGAATGAAAATGTAGAGTTTAAAATGCCGCTAAATACATATATATATTTTTGGGAATATGAATTATCCCCCCTTTGATTGATTCATTTGTCAACCAGTGATGTCATATGGTTCATTTTTGATCTGCTACCCCCTTAAACCGTGCTGTTTCCTTTCTCCTTATACGACCACAGTGGTGATTCGTTTAATTTAGCAGAGGCAGGATGGACGTGAGCGTGGCTGTGGGTGTCACACAGCTGTTGGTGACACTGACGGCCCTCGGCTCGAGCTGGAAGTGGCAGGTGGGGCCATTGGGGTCATGGCTACATGGTACTGAGTCGCTTATAAGGGCTATTTACACCATAACCCCGTCTATCACCCTACCCTGAGCAGTTATGTCCCCCCTCGTGCTTTTCTTTACCGACAAATGAATCAACCAACGGGCATGAATGCATGGCCTGACTCCTGGAGCTTGAATATCTGCTGGATGGGATAGATTTTTGCTTGTTGTGTGTTCAATTAAAAAAGAAAACCTTGCCTTAACCATGACTGGAAGTTAAAATAAAACATGTTGTCACCTGCATCTCACTTGTTCCTGAGGAGGCTGAGGGGTGCCGACACTTTTCAGACCTCCTCTGTACAACTGTGACTGTACGCGCTGCTGTCTCATGCAGTCAAATGTCCTCTCAAAGCCAAATAAAGACATTTATTAACCAAACATCTGCGTCCGTTTGTGTCATTGATATCATGAGATAGGACTGAAAATTATAAAAGGGAACAATCATCACTTCCCAGTGTATTCAGACAACCTGTTTGATAAACCATCCATTATCTTTCCCACTTACAGTTGCAGGAAAAAGAATGTAAACCTTTGGATTTAATAACTGGTGGCAGCAATAAGCTCAACCAAACATTTCCTGTAGTTGTAGATCAGAGCAGCACAACGGTCAGGAGGAATTTGGGGAGGGAGGGGTGCCCTAGTGCCCTCTATTGGCTAGCTGCCACTGTTGGAGAGTCAGCCTATCAACAACATTCAATACAGGCCAGTAAGATAACATGGAGGGCCAGCCCTGCTGTTGCAAAAATGAAGGTGACTTCATAGTAAGCTTCACCAAAACAGGTGGGAAGAGGCGCGAGAACGCCCTTTTTATCAATAATTTTCCCACAGTTGTTTGTTTTCCATTTGAAAAGACATGCATTTCATCATCAAAAAGCATCTTAAGCCTATGGGCCTGATCGACTAAAGGTTTGCGTGAACTAAAACACGTGTAAACTTGACAGCGTGTGCAAATCTGATCTACTAACAGGGTGCACTGAGGTTTGCGTCTGACAGATGAGCAGAATAGCATGCACAGTCCATTTAGCATGTTTGCCCTTATTAATATGCCGCATACATGCAGATGATCAGAATGCACTAAACACTGGGAGGAGGAGATGCAAATGTGATCATTTAGCACCCACAATGTGTTTTATCAAACCTGCAAGTGATTGCGCTCAGTGTTTTTTGCGTCTAAATTTCGTAAATTTGAAAAGTAGGAGGCTGTGATCATGGTGGAAAATGGGTCACATTAACTGAATATTTTCCATCACTTACTGAATTTTTTGATGAAAAAGAAAGACTTGGAGGCTGTCTGTCATTATGAAGGACTGGGAAAAGAGAGATGATCCAGTGTGCCATTGAAAACGTAAGGTAAACCCTCTCTGTTTTGGTTCTACATCACAGAGGAGGTCATTTAATCTATTAAAAAAAAACAAAAAAAACTTTCAGAGCCATAACCACTGTGCCTGTCACTCAGAGTGAGCTGCATACTCTTTACACGCTATCAGCAAGTTTAGAGGCTGTCAGTGTGCGGAGAGTGTGATGTGTAAAAGGCAACAGTTACCCGCTCGGCCCATGTGTGTTATTGTAATGCTACGGCCACACCGGACGCGAATTCGCCAGGACGCGCGTCGAGATTGCATACAATGATGCGTTTGGGGCGTCAAACGCCTCGGGCGGCGCGTTGGAGGCGTTTGGCGCAGTGCGTCTGGAGCGTTGGAGGCGTTTGGCGCGGCGCGTTTGGAGTGTCCTGGCTGTAGCATAATGCTGCCTTCACACTGGACGCAAATTGGCGTATTTAGACGCGCGTAGTGCCTGTGACGCGCCGCACGAAAACGCGAGAGGCTGGACGTTGGACCATTTTGACAAGCTGAGGGGTGACGCGCGTCAATGCGCAGGCGCAGTAGAGAGCCAGAGCTTGTCGAACTCAGTGATGACCCGTGCAGGCAAATCCAACTGAAAAACGAACATTTATTGAACTTAGCTTCAAAACCTGTCTCCTCAGAGACTTTCACCCAACCCTGCTCCTTTTTGTTCCGGCCTCTGTAGAGTACAAACGTCGAATTGTATAGCTCCGGATGATAGCAAACAGCACAGATCAACCTCTCCTCCATCTTGCAGAGGGGTCTTAGCAGGAGCCGGTGGCCGGAGCGTCACACGTCATCAAATCAATGACGTCGGGGGGGGGGGGGGGGGATGTCATCGCTAATTGGCTGCCGGGCCACAGCGTCAAGCGAATTTGTGGTGAAAGTTCAATATTTCCAACTCGAGCGTCGAGGCATTTGACGCTCCAAACGCGCCACGCCAAACGCCTCCAACGCTCCAGACGCGCCGCCCAAGGCGTTTGACGCCCCAAACGCGTCTTTGCATTGACTTTGTATGTAATCTCGACACGCGTCCTGGCGAATTCGCGTCCGGTGTGGACGCACCATAAGACTGCTCTGAAGCTGTGCAGCTATGTGAATGCTGCCATTTAGATCACGTTCAATTGCTATCAGAAAAGGAAATTTAAAAATGGCGGATAGAAATATGGCATGCAGGAAAAGTGACAGTCTTGTCCGTCAAAATGACATGCGGCGAAAAAAGACATGTCAGACCACTGGTAGCACATGCAAAATCCTCTTTAAAGAGGGAGGTACGCACCACTTTATCTCCTGTTATCAATTGCACATGCAGTGATAATAGATCACCTGCAACACACCCACTAATTGCAAGTGCAATATTAGTTTGCACACTCAATTTAGCACCCTTTATTTGGATCTTAGTAGATCAGGACCTATGTATTCACTGCAAACCTTCTTTAAGACACTTATCTGGAGCTGTTACTTTAAAATCCATTTGCTTTGGGGGGTTGGGAAGCAGGAAGTGATAAACGTTAACACGCTTTAGGGCTCATACCTGCCTGCACCAGTCTATACTTTAGGTAATAACACAGAGTGAGGCTGTTTTTAGTTTCTTTGTTCCGCACCAGAGAAACTTAAGACCCTCTACATCTGTGAACAGCTTTAACCTTTGTGTGGTGGTCCAGTTGGGCTTTTTAATTCAACACCATCAAACAATTTAGAGGGACTGCGAGGAGTTTCTAAGTAATTACAAATAGTCTCACTTTTAGATATATGCCTGATGGAAATACGCACTTTAAGATGAGTTTTATAGCATCAAAATAGGTTATCTATAAATGCTATTCCTTAGGTTTGCGGTTGGGTCGGACAGGGTTGGACTGGCCTGGATACTCAACTTCAGGAACAAGTCGATTAAAAACTAGAGCAAATTTATATTATTCAGACACGTCTTAGAGCACCGGGCTGTAAGTAGCCATATATAGCCGGCTACAAAACTACGATACTAAGTTTTCCAAAAATTGCTTGTTGTCACACATCAAAAACTACCGCTACGTAACTAGAAAGAGATACATTACCTCGTGGCTTTGCATCCTGTAAGTTGTTGAAAAAAGAAGTTGTAAAGCAATGCAGAGTTCTGAGGAAGGTCCGAGCTGCATTCATTAGCATCACAACAAACATGCTTTGGTGCATTCCACACTGTAAAAACAAAAAAGTTGTGCCAACTCAAAATTTCAAGGCAACAGGCTCCACAGAATTTTTGAGTTTTGAGGTCCAACTAAAAATCTTAAGTTTGATCAAACAAATAATTTTTTGTTGAGATAACTTATCGTTAAAGTGTACTAAACTTAAATTTTTGAGTTTTGAGGTCCAACTAAAAATCTTAAGTTTGATCAAACAAATAAGTTTTTGTTGAGATAACTTATCATTAAAGTTGTTGTGACTTAATTTTTTGAGTTGCACACAAAAATAATTCAGTTGAATTAAAGCTCTGCCAACTTGTTAGTTTTTGTTCATAAAATGTACCTTTCATATGTATAACAACTTCAGATTTCAAGTTCTGCAAACCAAAAATTCTGAAATAAAGATGTGCAAACATTTTTCAATCAGAAAATGTTCCTTTATATGTATTATGACCTCATGTTTTGAGTCCTACATAACAAGACTAATTCCATCCACTTTCCTGTCACACACATAACTAACAAAACCAAGTCAGTTCGAATGTTATTCACCTTAACTGTATAATTGTTAACACTTTTCTTTATGACGCAGAGTCTCACTCAGTCTCAGTTTATGTGAAGTAAATGGAATTTCCAAAAACAGTATCTCACAAAAGTGAGTACACCTCTCACATTTCTGCTAATATTTTATTAGATCTTTTTATGGTAAAACATTAAGGAAATGACACTTTGATACAACAGTGAGTGTCCAGCTTGTACAACAGTGTCAATTTACTGCCACCTTGAAATAACACACAGACAATAATGTCTAAACTGCTGTCGACAAAAGTGAGCACACCCCAAAGCGTTATTTTTGTGTCCATCATTATTTTTAAGCACTGCCTTAACTCTCTTGCGCTTAGAGCTCACCAGAGCTTCACATTTTACCACTGGAGTCCTTTTCCACCTCCATGACCACATCGCAGAGCTGGTGGATGTTAGAGACCTCGTGTTCCTCCACCTTCCTTCTGAGGACGTTCCACAGATGCTCAGTAGGGTTCAGATCTGGAGACATGCTCGGCCAGTCCATCACCTTTACTTCAGTTTCTTTAACGAGGAGTGGTCGCCTTGGAGGTGATCTCCTGTCACTACCCCCCACAAAAAAAGATTGCATTAGTTCAAACCAGAAATATACATCACAAAAGGGGCCAATCTTTAAAAGCAACCCCAGAGTAGGAATAAAGATAAAATTAGGAAAAAATGCTAATGCTCCAACTGAACAATAGAGCCTGCGAACAGTTGTTGTTCAGCTGGAGCGTTAGCAGCTAACAGCTAACAGCTAACATCAGAGAAAATTTTAAAATGAATTAACAAATAACTTGAATAAATTCTCTTACTTGAAGAGTCAGTCTAAAATTTCTGCATTTGATCAATTTTGTGAGGCTTTTAGGGGACAATGGCAAAAATGTCAAAGTGTTGTAACCAAAAAAACTCCAAATTCTAAAACTTGCTAAAAAATTTTTTGAAAGTATCAATAAAACACATTATCTGTTATTTTGGCAAAGTTATGCATTTGTCTTGTTTAACAATGAACAAAATGTTCTGAATATTATGGTAACTTTGGAGAATTTGTGGACTATATAATATATATACAATACAATATATATAATTAATAAATATTTTTATTCCATTCACTAACAACTTTTAAATATATATTATAAATAAATACATAAATAATACATCAAGTGTAGCAGTAGTGGATGGACATTGACAAAGATGAAAATGAACAACAGCTTCAAAAACATATGAAATTTCAAAAACATGTTCATTATTAGGCAAAAAAGAATTCATATCTGTAAAATAACATGTATTAACTTTCTAGTGTTTCATGATTATTACAAAATAATAGATCCTCATATCCCCCAATAGATGCCATTGTCAAGCAAAAACAAAAAAGTAGGTCAAAGTGGCAGGGTCCATATAAAAATTCTAAAATTAGTTAATAGAAAACGCCCAATTTTAGTTGTTGGCATTTTTTTCCTCAATGAAAATAATAAAATGCACAAGTTCAATTATACTTGCTGACTCTCATGTTTGAATTTTGTGCCACTTTTTCTTGAAAAGTAACATAGTAAGATGGTGTGACTGTTTTGTCAGTATTGTAACTCGTTTTTTTTTTGTAATTGAAAATGTTACATTTTACAGGAAAATTCAAGGAGAATAAGATGTAATCCTCTTTTGGAATGTACTAAAACACTTTTTTAACAGTTTATGTATAATTTGTCAAACATTATTTAGAAAAAGCTAAACCATTTTCAGTATTGGTCCTGGTCTTTATTGAAAAACGCATATAATTTAATTTAAAAATAATCCTTAAAAATGTATTTTCAAGTGGTAAATTAAAATGTAGTTACTGCATTTATAAGTACAATTGTATACACCCCAGATATAAAATATTTAATATTTATCCTTTTGTTGTGGTAAGACCACTTGACATTTTCAGTCAAATTATTTATATTTTGATATACAAGGCGCACCTGACTATAAGTTGCAGGATCAGCTAAACTATGATAAAAATACCAATTTTTAGACTGGAAAATATGGTAATCTGTAGCACAGTAGGTTGTGTTTCATTTTCTGATACTTTTCTTTTTCGTGAAATAAAGTAATGCGTTTAATGTCAGACTGACATTACTGGCATATTTATCTTCAGACTCAGGAGTAGTACTGGGATTTCTATTGAACTGATTGTATTATGTACAGGTATTCAGTAATAGAAGAACGTTACATTCTTCATGAAGGGAAAAATTTTTGCAGGGCTCTTGGTTCACAGCTAATATGATTGTGTCTTAATAATTTACTACTTTGTATTTAGAACTTTAAGAAACAGTTTTGGGTAGGAACTTACCATCGTATTGCAAACAACAGGAGCCAGGTGCTGCAGTCAAACTTTGCCTCTCAAGTGGCCTGGTGAACCTCAGCAGTGCATCTGTGCCAATCCAACCCACTGCACTGTGCAGGAGAAAGGGTCCTCTTAGTATCATTGCTAATCTGTACCGTGCCATTAGGCCAATATGTCAGTCTGTGGAGCTGTCTGTACATGTATTTGATTTTTAATGTTATAGCATACACATCTCATTGCAGCAATTGTGAGCAATGTTTTGTTCATAGCCATTCCCTTCTACAATTAAACGGATTTACGTCTGTTCAGGCACACAATCTATTATTTGCCAAGATAAGATCAACCTTTTTTCTAGCAACATGTCAACAGGGAGTTTTGATTTCAAAGTTTGAAACATTATAACTCATGCTTTCACAGAAAAGAAACTGTACTAAATACACATGAAAAACACCTCCTCACCCGGGTTAGTGGTTTGGTGAAGCAGCATCTCGACACAGCACAGTCAACCACTAGCATGGTAGCTAGCTAATGTTCAAGGTGGCTAACATATCTGTAATGACCATGCTGTTTTAAGCTAACTGACAAAAAATAAAGTAACATTAATCTGCATCAAGTCAAAATCAACTGCAAAGCTAGACTTTGATTAATACTCAAATAAAATACTCACCTTTATGGAGATAACATCCATCCAGGACAAGTGCACAGGAAAATGGCAGAACATGTGGGAACTTGAAAGTGCAGAAAGACCCCTGCAGATTTGAGTTGGAAACCCCGTTCTTCCTGAAAGTCAACTCAAAGAATTTATTCATAGCCTCAAACCTACAATTTTAAGTTCTGCCAACCTAAGTTTTTATATGAGATCAACTTTACTCAACAAACTTATAAAAGGTAGTTGAGCTAACTGCTTTTATGTTGTTTGCAACACAACAAAACATTTAATGTTTGCCTGACTTAAAAAACATTGTCAGGCCAACAATTTTAAGTTTTCATTTTTACAGTGCAGTTGTAGTCAGAAGTAGGAATTTCCGGGTTCCAAGTAGGAAACTGCAACTGGAACGTCCCCCGAAGTCTGAATTTCCTACTGGGAACTCGGTGAAACCTCACCACCCCCGAGTTGACAATGGAAGATGGATGCCCCCAGTGTGAACAGTTATTTAGCTCCTGTAATAATCCATTTATTGTCACTTCTGACTGGGGTGTGTCGCTCTAGATCAGCTGTATACATAGTATTGTTAGACTTATATTTACAAAAATGCTGCCATAGTGATAATCACATTCTTCATGTGATATTTGTGAACAACAACACAGGGCGTGCTAACAACAGCTAACAATAGCCTGGTAGATCTGCATGTTTTTTTCCGACTTCAACTGGAACGCCGATAAGTCGGAGATGATGTCACTCCCAGTTTCGAGATTACTGGAACGCAGCATTATGACAGTCGCAGCGCATGCTCATGGGTAGCAGAGTCTTTATGTCGCCGTTAATAGATTCTCCTCATAGCACCTTTAAATCATCAGCTAAATTTCAACTCAATTATCATTTATAATGTGTATGCATGGTGTCAACTGTAGTAGGTAAATGCATAACTCCCAAAATGTAACACTAAAAACAATTATCATGGTTTTAACTTGTTTGTGAGTAAAAACAAATATTTTAAAAAAGGCGTATTCCTTTGTGCTTTAATATTTCATGCATGAAATGGTTAACAGGATTGAAGCTCTACATGCAACATTACACAAAAGTCCAGGTGCACTAAATGGCATAGAGTCGCATGTGTTAAACCCAAAGTAAAACAAACAGTTTGCTTCAGTCCATGCCTACCTGTCTCCTCCCCTCAGGCTCAGGTCAATACTTTATCGTTACTGGGTGGAGTTGAATAATGGGCTCTGAGCGTGAGCCTCATCACAGCCCCTGCTGCGATCTGCCCGCCTGAACCCAGAAGTGAACGATGAGGCCGGATAAGATGGATGGCAGGGCCAAGGCTTACCCACCAGCACAGCTGTCACCGGTGAGCACTTCATTACAGACGAGGCTGTTTGTTTCCCTGCTCATGGATCTCTGTGTGTGTGTGTGTGTGTGTGTGTGTGTGTGTGTGTGTGTGGGTGTGTGGGTGTGTGTGTGCGTGTGTGTGTATGCGTGTGTGTGTTTATAGGGAGGAGGATGTGCGCAGCGGCTAAACATTATCAGCACTTAAAGACAATCAATAGAAGTGTTAGAAAGCAGCAAGGACAAATGTTTTTGACCCAAGTGTCAGTTCCAAAACGCAAAAGAGAGATTCAGGAAGTGAAACTGCAACCTGACACGATAACGTCAGGAAAAGAGACTCAAATTCTCCTCTGAAAATGCTGACGACAGTCAATATTAAGACAGAGCTTGTCAGTGTGAAGTGGGCTGGGCTGCTTTACTCTACCTGCAAATGTGTGATAATGACTTCATTCACAGGAGCCTTTTAAAACCACAGTAATGAGTGTTTTATGGACAGAATAGTACAAAATTCCAAAAGAAGAAGACAAACATCGTAGAGTTATGCTAATGTTAGCTTGTCAATGCTATTTATTGATAGCACCAGGATCACTGCTTGTTTTCCCTTTCAGTCAGTGTTTAGGGCCGTAATTTTGTAGAAAGAAAACTGACACAAAATGTATCATGATTAGGGGAAATGTTCAGCTCCTCTGTCTTCATAAGGGGGGAGCAACAGAAAATATTGTGGAAATGGATCACGGTCATCAGTTGCCAACACAGATTTGATAGCTAATTATTAGACAATTGGTGTTCAGTTTGATTGTTTTTTTTTTTCAGAATTGCTTTAGTTTTCTCCATTTTTCAAAAATGATTTCTTGGAAAACAGGTAGTTACATACAGCCTGAGCTCTTATGTGAGCTCTGGTGTGTCCCCCAATAACATACATCATATTCAGGACAGGAGTTCTCACAGAAAGACGCTAATATAAGAACAACTGCAAGTATACTCATGACTTAAAGTAAAGTTTGCTTTCTACAGCTTTCACATTGTTTATAGAATGAGGTAGAACAATATACTCACCCAGAAGGCTTTGCTGATCCAAACAGTGCTTCAGGAGATATTTAGATCCAAAATCGAGCGGCGGACATCCGTATAATGGTAGCACACGGGGCATGTATAGCACCACTCCTAAAACTGCATTATTTGTCCGAAAACTCATTAGTTTCCCCAATATTTCATCATGGTCCTCTCACGCTACTCCTCCATTACAGTCTGTGTCGCTCCACCCATGTTTTTGTGACTGTGCTGACCTCTGAACTGAAGACTGCTCTCTGGCCAGCTGTTCTTCTCTTTGCCTCCGCGTCCTCCTTTCGATGAGCTCCTCATCTGTAAACTCTGGCTCCAAACTGCAAGGACACCCATCATATTCAAAGTTCTCCTCCACAACATCTTCATCCGATAGATATTCGTCCATTTTGCACAAAACTGGAAGAAAAAAGTCGTTGTGTAGCCGGTGGTCTTCCCCTGAAGCAATGAGCCGTACTGCGCATGTGCGGAGGCAAACATTCTTCTTCTTCAGTTCAGAGGTCAGCACAGTCACAAAAACATGTCTGGAGCGACCCCGGACTGTCATGAAGGAGTAGCGTGAGCGGACCATGATGAAATATTGGTGAAACTAATGAGTTTTTGGACGATTAATGCAGTTTTAGGAGCGGCGCTATACATGCCCCGTGTGCTACCATTATGCGGATGTCTGCCGCTCGATTTTGGATCTAAATATCTCCCGAAGCACTGTTTGGATCAGGAAAGCCTTCTGGGTGAGTATATTCTTCTACTTCATTCTATAAACAATGCGAAAGCTGCAGAAACCAAACTTATCCTTTAACAGAGCATCTCTATGTGCGTTTCCATTTCCCTTGGATATGCGCAAAAAGTAAATAGTGCAATAAAAAACTGGTAATGAAAACACCTGAATTTTGAAAAAGCACTAAAATATCGCTAAAAAGTTTTACGCTTTCATGAGGTGGTTTTTCAGACGTTTTGATATTCAAATATATCACAAAAGCGCAAGGAACACACTTTTTTTGCTATTATACGTCACGTATAACGACGTGGCGTACCTAGTCACATGATCACTTGTCTCGCATTATCAATGGCGTGGTACGTTTGGACAGAGGAGGAGACGGAGACTTTTCTTGTTATTATTCTGGAGAATAACACAACGGCCATACTAGACAGCAAACAACTGAGGAATACAGAGTGTTATAATAGTAAACATAACAACACCTACACGCAACATGTTTTGGGCATCCATCTTCCTGCAGTGAAATCCCAGGGATGATATTTCATGAGAGTTACGATGCTCCTGCCTAGAACAACCTTCAATGGAAACACGTTCAAAGCGCAAATATACTTTGCTGAAATTTTAGGAATATCACTTTTATTTTGCAAAAGACTGTAATGGAAAACCACTTTCTGTCAAACTGAGAATTGAATCAGGGGCACTCTGCAGATGAATAATAGAATTTTTTTAACATTAGTTAAACTCTCTATAGCAGTCATTAAAAATTAGTACCGTAAAATACCAAATAAATGCGGGTGTAGCAGTACATTTCGACAAGTAGATGAAAGAAATATGATCAAACTGAACCTTAACAGTCCACATTGTTTATTTGTCTCTCTGGACGTCCTGTCGGCTTCTCCTCCCTCTGTATGTCAACAAATGCAGGTTCGTGTGCGGCACTCTGTGTCATGACAGTGCAGTTACACTCAACAACCACAGAGGGCACTAGAGAGCAGAAAGCTGGAATCTTACAGACTAGACTACAAATCCAAAGAAGATGTTTCCACTGCCGCTGTTCGTTTCTTCTTCACGTCCCTGACTACAGAGCACAATTAACCCAGGTACTCTCTTCTTAAAACTTCTTATCATATTTAATTCTTAATTTTTTTTACGTTATTTCAATAATCCATGTTATGATATTTTATCTCTTCTTATATTTTTATTATTGTTTTAGTATGATGGTTTTTAGCTCCAGCGTTTCCTCATGGGAGCTCTCCACACTGGGAGCGGCTCCTGGTCCATTTCTGAGGGCGCTGCTGGGGGACGGCTCCGCCTGCATGGGCGGAGACCCCTGCACTGTGGTGTGGGGCCTCGTGTCTGTGCGGGGCAGGGAAGTCCCTGGCTGCGCTCCTTGTGGGCCGGGAGCCCTCCTCAGTGTTGATGGCCCCCAAAGGTAGCTTATTCCTTACCTCAGTCCTCGGTGCTCAGCCATGTCTCTCTCTCTCTCTCTTTACAGCTAGTATGAATGTGTGTGGGCACAGGTGTGTGTGAGTGAGTGTGGATATGTCTCTGTATTGGGGGGGGTCTGTTTTTATGCTGTTTTTAGCCTCTTTGTGTTACTTCTAAGTATGAAAAGTGCCTTATAAATAAAGTTTGATTTGATTTGATTTGATTTTGCCCTTCAGTAACGACAGAGGCCGGTCACGTCAGTTAGCGGTACATTGCTGCTAATCTCCATCACCCTCATGCAACGAAAAAAATAACTACGACCTTAACTTGACTATCGTAGTTCCTTAACAGTTTTAAGAGTGTTTAGAGAGAGCTGAGTTGAAAATAGAAGACAAGACTATAACTATGGTACATTAATCTTGCCTTGAAAATGTAAAGATGATATTCATCCTGGTGTAAATAAATAATTTGATTACAATTGCAATATTTTTTATTTTTTGCTAGGCAAGATTTTCATGAGAAAGGAATTAAACGCCTGTCCCAAATAGTTGTCTGGTCAGCTCAGTATTTTACGGTAAATGAAGTTTGATCCAAAATAGGTTCCATTTTAAACCATAATTTGTGCCTAATAGTTAATCAGAACTGTAGATGTTGTTTTTAAATAAACTGTAAGTACAGTAAGATGTTGCTGCTCAAGTCTTCCCCTCTCTGAATGACTGATGCTCTCTCCTTCAGCTGTGACACTCCAATATTTATGACTCGGCTGTGATAGAGAGTCTGACGGGCAGCGTGTCAGAGGGCAGATTTATTGAAAATTCAAAAGTCCGATCAATCCCACAGCTCTGCAGGAGCGCGGCCCGCTGTTGGCCGGGTCGTCCTTGATTTGGTCATGCTGCTGCTGTGTGCTGGACTCTGCTGTCAGCACATTCTGTTGTTGTGGAGGTGCATACATAATTGAAGCGCTCTCCTCCTCCTCCAGTGCCCTCCTGAGACCCTTTGAGATAAAGCAATAAATACTCAACCTCAGCGTTTAACAACCTCCCTGCTCCTGTTACTGGGAGTTCACTGGCATGTAACTCCATTTTGTCTGTAAGTGAGTTTTCACACTGCAAACACACTTTAGAATGACCCTGCATGAGAGCATGCTGCTGCTGTTTGGTTTACTGGGACGTGTCTGCTTCATGTGTCTGAAGTTTGCACCAATGAGAAGTCAAGGTTTCTTTAGGCTCCGCTTTAGGCTCCCCTTGTTTCTGTTGATTTACTCCAACTTGACCATTTAACCTTTTCTTGCATGGTGTCCACTAAAGTACTCAGATATTTGGAATAAATTTTATACCCTTTACGTTGCAGTACCATGTCAGTGTCCAACTACCAGCTGGTGAACTCCCAAACCCTTGTCTCAGATTTCACACAAACATTTTCTTTGCGCTTTTTTTTTTTTTACCATATTGAGATATTGCACTCAAGTCCAAAACAGCCGAAGAAGGGCAGATTTGGTGTTTTGTATTTAGATTTCACATAATTTTGTATTTTGTATTTTAAATTTTGTTGTAATTCACAATTGACTAGTTTGATTAAACAGCAATAATACATATCGTTAAGATTTAGCCTTTTCTTTTATTTATTCTTAATAAATGTTGGTCAGCTCACTTATGGCCCTTTTCCACTAGCACCCCTTGGCCCTACTCTACTCGGCTCTACTCGATTAGCAGCGTGTTTCCACTAGCCTGGTACTTCCTAAAACAAGCTAGTTGTAGTACCTACTCTGCTCTGGTTCCAAGCGAGCTGAGTCGATACTAACGAGTCATGAGCGCGACGACCTAGCATGCTAGCGGTAGCTACCATTAGCTTACCCTCATACGTCTTTTCTTTGCAGCTGGATTGCTCTCGTCCTCGGCTTCATTCTGTTGTATAGCTTCCAAAACTCTCCTGTGCTTCTCAAGGGGTATTTCTTCTTACCACCTGCAGCCTTCTTCTGCTTTCCTTTTTACTCGGTTTGTGACAAAAAGACAGATTGTTGTGTCGCGCTCAGAATGACGTCACTGCAGAGCCGCTCAGCTGTTTACAGCAACTCTGCACCCTAGGGCTGGACAATGAATCGGATTTTGATCGTGATTTCAATTTTGCCATCTGACAATCATAAAAACATTATAATCAAAGAAAAACTATTAATATGCCACACAGTGTGAAGTGCCATATTGCAAGTTCCTGCGCTTCATAGCACTTCTGTGTTCCACGTGTGTGACTTATGTGGATCAATAATACTGTATGTGCCGCCCGCTGGTCCTTTAAAGTTGAGTTTAAATCAATACTGAAGTTTTTAAATGAATTACTAATTGTGTATATTAATTGTGATTTCAATATCACTTAAAATAATTGGGATTCTTATTTTTACCCTAATCGTCCAGCCCTACTGCACCCTGTTGGGCAGGTGACTGGGGCTAATGGAAAAGCAGCACAAGGCCAGTAGAGTAGAGCCGGGTAGAGTCGAGCTAATGGAAAAAGGGCCATTAGAGATACTGTAGCTTTAGGCCTAGAGGAGGACTTTTCTCCTCTGCTGATCTCACAGAGTATTTGGCGAATTTATATTCAAAGGGACTGTCAGGAGAATCTATTACCGGCGACACAAAGACTCTGCTACCCATGAGCACGCGCGGCGACCGTCGTAATGCTGCGTTCCACTAACTTTGGAAATGGGAGTGACATCATCTCCAACTTATCGGCGTTCCAGTTGAAGTCAGAAAAAAACATGCCGATCTACCAGGCTATTGTTAGCTGTTGTTAGCACGCCCTGCGCGCTCAAAATGACGTCAAAGCAGAGCCACTTAGCAACACACCACCCCGTTGGGCAGGCGACTGGGGCTAATGGAAAAGCAGCACAGGGTGAGTAGAGTAGAGTAGAGCCATGTAGAGTCGAGTAGAGTAGAGTAGGGCTAATGAAAAAGGGCCATTAGAACCAGAGCGGAGTAGGTACTACAACTAGCGTGTTTTAGGAGGTACCAGGCTAGTGGAGACACGCTGCAAATCGACTAGAGCCGAGTAGAGTAGGGCCAAGGCTTGCTAGTGGAAGAGGGCCATTAGCAATTGGATTCATAATGATTTCTATGTAAGTTCAGATTCATGAAAATCACTTTAGTGTATTTTACCCTAAGTGGCTTTTGAACTTTTCTCTGGTTTTCCGTTTAACCAGCATGCTCATTAAAATATCTGTTTGCTGATTTTGACCCTTTGTGTTTTAATTGTGTCTCAGTGATGAAGGAGATTCTTCAATCAAACATTATGAAACTGTGTTATGTTGCACTCTATCATTCTCCGGCTCCAGCTCTTTTCTCATTAATTGTTCTTCTCTATCATGTCCTCTTCGTCTTCTCCTCATCCTCCAGTCTGTCTGTCCGTCTGTCTCTCCCTCTCCCCCCCTCTCTAACTCCATGTCTATATATAGACTTCTGCATTGCAGATGTCCCAGAGCCCTGCAGTTCTGGAGGAGCTGCTGAGGAGTCCCAGCCAAAATGTTGTCTTCCTGACACACACACACTCTCACACACGGAGCAGTGGGGAGCAGGAACAGCCGAGTGATGGTGCACGGCAGGACAGGACCCTTTTCAGCATGACAGTGACTCTACAGTGTTAGCAAACATGTGCAGCACGCTGCGCCGCTCACTGCAGCAAGGATGAAGTGCCCCTCGCTGAATAAAGTCAAAGCTCTGCAGTCTGAGTCCATCTGGGTGTGTGGGTGAAGGTTTTCGTTTTATTGTACTCATTTTTGAGAACTCTCTTTTCCTTTTGATCTGCTTTAGAGAGTTGCTGAGTCATAGTTGTTTTTTCAGAGGCTTTTTTATAAACTTGAGAGTGAAAATGAAAGAGGAAGCAACTGGAGAAAGAAAAATCAGATTTGAGTTTGCTGTACTTTTGTGATGCAGGTCAAATGGAAATATTGATTTTAGTCTTCAAAATTCAAATGAAGGTCCAGTCAACCAAGAGATGAACACATATTTGTATTTCAGACATTTTCTGTCAACACAGGGTTATTTAAAGAAAAGTGTATGGTGACCGATGAGGGCAAACGGCCTACAACAGCTCAATGCAGTTCAAGTGGTTGAAAGTGAACTGTGAGGGTTCCTGTTAACGATGATACCAGTTTGAGCAGGCATAAATGGGAGAAAATAATTTACAACCCAAAACCAGTGAAGCTGGCACGTTGTGTAAATCGTAAATAAAAAAAGAACACAATGATTTGCAAAATCCTTTTCAACTTATATTCAATTGAATACACAGCAAAGACAAGATACTTAACGTTCAAACTGGGAAACTTTATTTTCTTTTGCAAATAATCATCAACTTAGAATTTAATGGCAGCAACACATTGCAAAAAAGTTGTCACAGGGTCATTTTTACCACTGTGTTACATCGCCTTTCCTTTTAACAACACTCAGTAAACGTTTGGGAACTGAGGAGACCAATTTTTGAAGCTTTTCAGGTGGAATTCTTTCCCATTCTTGCTTGATGTACAGCTTAAGTTGTTCAACAGTCCGGGGTCTCCGTTGTTGTATTTTATGCTTCATAATGCGCCACACATTTTCAATGGGGGACAGGTCTGGACTACAGGCAGGCCAGTCTAGTACCCGCACTCTTTTACTACGAAGCCACGCTGTTGTAACACGTGCAGAATGTGGCTTGGCATTGTCTTGCTGAAATAAGCAGGGGCGTCCATGAAAAAGACGTTGCTTGGATGGCAACATATGTTGCTCCAAAACCTGTATGTACCTTTCAGCATTAATGGTGCCTTCACAGATGTGTAAGTTATCCATGCCTTGGGCACTAATACACCCCCATACCATCACAGATGCTGGCTTTTGAACTTTGCCTATAACAGTCCGGATGGTTCTTTTCCTCTTTGGTCCGGAGGACACGACCACAGTTTCCAAAAACAATTGTAAATGTGGACTGGTCAGACCACAGAACACTTTTCCACTTTGCATCAGTCCATCTTAGATGAGCTCGGCCCAGAGAAGCCGGGGTGTTTCTGGGTGTTGTTGATAAATGGCTTTGGCTTTGCATAGTAGAGTTTTAACTTGCACTTACAGATGTAGACGAACTGTAGTTACTGACAGTGGTTTTCTGAAGTGTTCCTGAGCCCATGTGGTGATATCCTTTACACAGTGATGCCGGTTTTTGATGCAGTACCGCCTGAGGGATCAAGGTCACGGGCATTCAATGTTGGTTTTGGTCCTTGCTGCTTACGCAGTAATTTCTCCAGATTCTCTGAACCTTTTGATGATATTACGGACCGTAGATGATGAAATCCCTAAATTCCTTGCAATAGCTGGTTGAGAAATGTTGTTCTTAAACTGTTGGACAATTTGCTCACGCATTTGTTCACAAAGTGGTGACCCTCGCCCCATCCTTGTTTGTGAATGACTGAGCATTTCAGGGAAGCTGCTTTTATACCCAATCATGGCACCCACCTGTTCCCAATTAGCCTGTTCGCCTGTGGGATGTTCCAAATAAGTGTTTGATGAGCATTCCTCAACTTTCTCAGTCTTTTTTGACACTTGTGCAGCTTTTTTGAAACATGTTGCAGGCATCAAATTCCAAATTAGCTAATATTTGCAAAAAACAAAGTTTACCAGTTCGAATGTTAAGTATCTTGTCTTTGCTGTGTATTCAATTGAATATACGTTAAAAAGGATTTGCAAATCATTGTATTCTGTTTTTATTTACGATTTAAACAACGAGCCAACTTCACTGGTTTTGGGTTTTGTACTTTTGATGGTAAAAGAAAACAGAAACATGATAAAGTCGCTCAGCCTGTCTGTCATCCCCTCTCACTCTGTGTTTACTGTCAGGCTTCTTCAATTTAGTGTTTAAATTATGGATGCTAACAAAGTGCTAACAAGGACTACAAACATGGCCGGGGACCCAACTCCAAACATTTTTGATTGTTTCTAAGAATCAATAATTCAAACACTACAACCACAGCCATGAGTACCAAGTTGATCGGGTCATTTGATCAAGAAGAAACTCTCAAACAAGAAGTACGGTGACCGAGAAGGGTCAAACGCCCTGCAATGCGAAAACAGCTGCAAGTCGAGAAGAGCAGCCGAAAAGGGTCAAAAGTGCAGCATAGAGTCAAACCCAAACACAAATTAAATGCATTGCAAGAAGAATGCGGTGCAAATGAATAAAACATGGTGCAGGAATAAAAGCAAAAGAATCCTCACCAAACGTGCTGCAGTCGGGGAAGTGATGCAAATAAACGAGCTCACTAAAAAGTGTAAACGAGGTACAAAAAGACGAACACCATGGAAGAACAAAAGCAAATGCATCCTCACCAATCGCTCGTTTATCTAGCAACAAAGCAAATTTTTATATTGCAATGTCCCTTTACTCATTTTTTAAGGGGTAAAAAGCACTGGTACACTCTTCTGTGTCATATTCAGTCAGATTCTGGCAAAATCAACTTTTAGCACGACACCGGCGTAACTTTCCTGCACAGACTGTATCCTCCTGCTGTTTTGAACGGAAATCCAGTCCGCTGTCTCCTCGCCTCCGTGTGTCTCTGAGGCTGACAGCGTCCCCTTCAGGTTTGGCAAAATTCCAACGAAGCGAGTCGTCATGCAGCTGTTTGGTTTTGCTGTTGCTTTCAGATTTTTCATCGTTTTGTGCTTGGCGTGGTTTCCCTAATTGCAGAGCGTTTTGTGAGGATGCTTTTGCTTTTATTCCTGCACTGCGTTTTATTCATTTGCACCGCATTCTTCTTGCATTTGCATGCACTTGCATTTGTGTTTGCGTTTGACTCTATGCCGCACGTTTGACCCTTCTCGGCCGCTCTTCTCGACTTGCAGCTGTTTTCGCGTTGCAGCGTGTTTGACCTTTCTCGGTCTATCGTAAAGAAGAAAAATAAAACGTTAAACACTGGAAATATTGCAGTTGCTTCAAAATCAAACCACAGTGTTGTAGTTTCATTGTAGGTTAATGATGGATTTTTGCTTTCATCGATTATGTTTGATATTAAAAATTGGAGAAAAGTGGGTTGTTCAGATTATGACAAAGAGCAAACCATGTAAATGGAAAAATCTCATTGGCTTTTAGCAGACCTACAGCCTGATGCTAACCTGGCATTGGTCTACAAAACTGGTAAATGGACTTGAGCTGCTTCTCACTGCAGGTCACTCTTACCCATTCACACCCATTCACTCTCACATTCACTCACTGATGGTTCAGAGTTTCTATGTTAGTTATCCATCAGTATCTCTAACACATTCACGCCGCTTCATACCCATTTACACACCACTGACGCAGCAGTGGGAGCAACTTGGGTTAAGTGTCTTGCCCAAGGACACATCACATATTATTAAATGCTTAAGCACAATAAAGTTTTTGATGCAGTATTTAAAAGAGGTCAAGTGAGTCTGACATATTTGATTGAAGTACAGAAGCACACAGACTTTGAATCTTGGTTATGATGCCACCAACAAAGTTTTAATTACTGCAGCTGACACCCTCATCAAAACAGGGTGGGGGGTTAACTGTTTAGGACTTTTATTTTTGATATTGTGGTCTCAAACAAGTATCTCAAATCTCTGTCGGTTTCATTTTATGATAATCAAGTCATAGTTTGTAGTGTGACAGCTTTATTTTTTTCTTCAGAGAGAATATACCAAGGTATATTATTCATTGTGAATGAATGAGTGGACCTTTATTGCTCCTAAGGAAATTTGTCTTACACAGAGAGCATAAATACACAAACTACATAGAATGTTAACAACCACACAAGACAGACTGAGCAGCATTACACATAGGGCCCGGTCTACTAAAGGTTTTCGTGTATTAAAACACGTGCAAACTTGATAGCACAAGCAAATCTGATCTATTAACAGGGTGCACTGAGGGTTACGTCTGTCAGATGAGCAAAATAGCATTTAGCATGTTTGCCCTTATTAATATGCAAAATGCATACAGATCATCAGAATGCACAAAATACTGGGAAGAGGAGATGCAAATGTGATCATTTAGCAGTGTGATTTATCAAACCTGCAAGTGACTGCATGTGGTACTTTTGGGTTTGAATTTAGCACGTTTGAAAAGCAGGTGCAAAAAGGGCACAATGTTTAGTTTATTTTATTTTATGTAACCTTTAATTAACCAGGTTAGTCCCATTGAGATCAGGAGATCTCTTTTCACACAGACTCAATACGGTACAAATAAGTGAAGAAACCAATATAAAGCCATCAGTTAAAACAGTGACATTCAGAACTCCTGTATTCCAGAGCTTTCATTGCAGATTTAAAGACATTCAGAGACACCAAGCTCTGCAGCTTAAACTCAGTCTACAGATTATCCCATTCAGAAGGTGCAGAGAACCTAAAAGCCTTCTTTCCCAATTCAGTTTGGACTGTGGGAACAACAAACTGTAAAAAGCTCACTGATCTCATGTTATGTAATCCATCCTTCAACATGAACGGTAGACTGGGATCATGGTGGCAAACAGGGGTCACATTAACCAAATCTTTTCCATCACTTACTGGCAACAAGCCCACTAATAACAACTGCAAATTTTTAGTTAAAGGAGACATATCATGCTGATGCATGATTTAATACTTACATATAATATAATGAATTTGAAAACAAGACCTTACACCCCCTTAATTTTCAAAAAATGAGATATTGTATTTTTTCTGATATCCTAGAACGAGATTTGATGCCTCTGAAAATAGGTCATTGGATTTAAAATAGATTTAAATCGTGACGACACGAGGTACCTTTCTTTTTATTGGAGTAATCTGATAAAACACTTCCTCCTCTGTGATGTCCGTTAGCCACAAAACCGTCACCGAGGAACACATCCACCAGCAGCAGTATATAGATCCCTAGCTCACACTCACTCATTACCAGCTCTGGCCTGTAGGGGGACTCAATACGCAGTCGCTGCTTTGAGCCTGCCGGAAAATACAGTAGAAGAAGAAGGACAGGCTGGCTCAGCCCTCTCGGCAGCTCTGACAGAACTGACCAATCAGAGCACAAAGGGCTGTGATGTTGCGAGGTAACTGTAGGTCATCCTCAGATCCTCGTGTTTCAATGAGAGCTTGATAATGGCCTAAAATGAGGATTTTGAGAACGCTATTGTGGGGCAATGAAGGAACTAAATGACTTGTACTGAGGGCAGAAATGCTTTACAGGCATCCTAGTCTGGCATAGTGAAAAGGAGAAACAAGCATGATATGTCTCCTTTAACGGCCCAATCAGGGAAGAGAGCCGAGAGCTGCAAAATGCAGACGTGACGACAACCAGAAGTTGAGAACGGACATGCCGATTAGCCTATTGTCCTCATGGCTACTTAGTGAAACTTGGTGAAATCTGCCCTCCTCAGAAGTTTACTTGTAGGGATTGTCTTTGACGAGGTTCATGTTACATATAAGTGTTAAATGAATCATCTGTGCGGTACAATTTAGTGTAAGACAATAGTATAGGGCCGTTAGCTGTTAGCCGCTAAGTTAGCGGCTAACAGCTAACAGTCATTAACTGTTGTTAGCTGTTAGCTGCTACATTAGACACTATGTATGCTACATTATAGGAGGCAACCCTGCTTGATGTGGATTGGTCTGTGATGAATGTGACAAACCAAACGATTGTCCAATCACAAGCTTGTGTTTTTTTTTTTTTTAACGTTCTGCCCCTGAAAACAAATTTAAAGGGCTCCTACCCAGATGGACTAGTGAAATATTTCTGTGGCAAATATATGGAGCTGTCCATCTGGCTTGTCAGGTTAGATCAGGCCCATAGTGTAACAGTATTTGGCTAAAACATATTGAGATATGATTCTTTATCCACATTTTTTCAACCCTATGTCAAACTACTTTTAAGTTAGCCTTTAATACTTCCATTTTACTGATCATCACTAAAAATTTCAACTAGGTGGTTTCACATTTACAGCTATCTCCTTTGTTCTTATTCAGTTGTAGAATTAAAAAAAAAAAAAAAGGCTAGAAATGTGCATATTTACTATGGATCATCCCATGTTTACATTTTTGGAAAGGACCGAGTCCCGGCCAAGTCACACCAGAACTGTTCAGAGTCACAAAAGGACAGGATGGCATGAAGTCGTTTCTTCTCAGTTGGTTTGTTCCTCTGCATTAGAGGAAAGAAGCCAGCAGGTGCTACGCAAAAAAAATGATGATATAATAATAATAATAGCAGAGATTAAATGCCCAATTTAAGATTAAACAGATGAGAATATTTATCAATGTGGGAAATGCCAGACAGTTTCAGTGTAAACAAAGAAAGGTGAAGTTTTTAAGGCTCACTGATGTCAAAACAAACCACAGAGATACTGTAGCATGGTGAATTATTATCATGTAACACTAGCAGAAGTGCTGTTACAGATAATTTCTCCTGCTTGATCAAGTTGGACCAAAGTCTGGGAACCAAACAAGTCTTTAAATACGTCAGTGTTTTGTGGTCCTGTGATGATTCGCTGTAGAGAAAGAGAAAATGTTTACCTGTTCATGTTTTCATGGAAAATGAGCCTGCGGGGTCCTAAACATTATTGTTCAGTAGTTCTCTGACGTCATTCTGTTTGCTGTAACCCTTTGCTTTTTCTAATATTTTCCCAAACATTTGTGCATTTTTATGTTGTCACGGTATAAACTTCTTAAACTTTAAATCCCACACCAAGAAAGTTTGTTTTTTGGTTTGTTTGTAGTTTTCTCTGTTCCCTGAAATGTTAACGGAATCAAACAATGATTTGATTTGTTCTGTTTTTTAAAACATTAAATATCCTTGAAATTATCGATGACCTCTGCCAAACAGTTGAGCTGGGAGTTAATGGAATAATTATTATTAATCCTGCCACTGCCCACACTACCACAGCAGGATGAAGAGTTGATTCATCACTCTGTTTTTATTGGTTGCTAGGTCAATCGTGTGATCACTGCAGAACAATTCGCTTATTTGGTTGATTGGAAGCAAGACTCGACCACCTCTTTCAGATGAGCTTGATGCAGTTGTTTGTACTGAAACAGGGATCAGTAGCAATTTCTTCCCTATAATAACTCCAAATGTTTTTTTAAACACATACAAAATCTCCTCTCCCCCTGGAGGAAGCCTGCTGTTCCTCAGTGGAGTAACTGGTCTTGTTGGGGTGTTGTCTTCCTGGGACGCCCACCAGCCTCACAAAAAACAGTCCTTAGTTTGGAAAGCTGAAAACAAATAATGCTTCTTCTCTGTGAATCAGAACACCAGCCTCCAGCTGCAGGAGATTTTGACACATTATTTCATGTTTCTGTTCATACATTTAAAAGCAAACTCAAGACCTACATTTTTTATCTAGCTTTTAGATGAGTATATTCATAATATAATCTATAATATATTAATATTAATATTTTATTTAATCATTTATATACATTCTAACCCCCTTAATATGTTTTATTATTCAATTTAGTTCAGATTTATTGTTTGTAATTTATTATCTGTTTATTGATTTTCTTTACAGTGTCTTACTTCAGTGCACTTTATCTCATTTTATCATGTTATTATTTAAGATTATATTTTATTTACCTATAAATATCCTTAGTATGCTTATTTATTTATTTTAATCTAATTTCTTATCAGGATTTTTTATTGTTATCTTGGTCTTAGCTCCAGTGTTTCCTCATTTTTAACGAAAGATGGCGTTTCCAGTCCTCTTATTCTGTATTCTGAATGTAGGTTGTAATTTTCATTGTATTCAATTTTCTACTTTTTATTATTTTAATTTACTTTATTCATTTCTGTGTGAAGCTCTTTGTGCTACAACATTTTGTATGAAAAGTGCTGTACAAATAAAATTTGATTTATTGATTGAGTATTTGGGGGCAATACCCACTGTTTTCCATGAATAGACATTTCTTACAAGTTTATTTTGTTTTAAAGGTGACCAATCAGACTATCCAATGATATAAAATACAATCAATCAATCAATCAATCAATCAATCAATCAATCAATCAATCAATCAATCAATCTTTATGTGTATATCACCAATTCATCTCAAGACACTTTACAATAGAGCATAAAGCTCTTCATTTTATGGATACACACATTTGCACAGATACATATATACATATAAAATACACATACATATATATATACAAATATATACATCCAACACCAACATGAATCCATATAGCATCATGAATCCCTCCATCATGGCTCAAGAAAAAACCTTCTGAAATCTTGAATGTGGATCCCAGTCTCATGATGAACAGCAAATCCACACCATGCTGTGTTGGTGTGAGGGTGAAGGAAGGGAGGTAAGAGGAGACAAGTGGACTAAAGTAAGAACTACAGTTAGGGACAGATCCATGAACCATAGACCTGTCGTCTGATTTATTAGAGGTTAGCCTCTTGAGATGCTACATCTGGTTTTCAGGAGGGTCCTCATGTCTGAATGGTTGTGGTGATCATTTTATAGAAGTATAATCATAGATATTCTTACTGAAAATAAGAATTTAAGGTAGTGACGAACTCATAGTGCCCGGACCACAAGTGCATCCCAACCATATTTGTCTTTAATACTAGTTGGTATTATTAAAGAGGAGAAATAATTGTTTCCTAAAATTTATCGAGGAGAGTATGCACACAAGCTGTGCTGCAGGACACTTCCTGTATCAGAACAATTTGCACTAACAATCGAAGTGTGAGGAAAACCTTAATCTCTTCTTTGTGATGCTGCAATGGTGAGTCATGACTCAGTGTGCACCAACTGTGTCCCTCTTGTTAATACGAGCAGTAAATTTGGAAAAAGCCTTTCAGCACAGAGCAGAAGAAAGAGAGTCAGATGGAGAGGAGAGCCATTCTTAACTTTAC
Source organism: Scarus forsteni (assembly GCA_036419115.1). Lineage (NCBI taxonomy): Eukaryota > Metazoa > Chordata > Actinopteri > Labriformes > Labridae > Scarus > Scarus forsteni. The sequence continues at coordinate 2,361,950 of JAZDUH010000358.1, read as the reverse complement.
ATGAATCAGCAGCTTCATCTGAGCCGAACACTGATGGAGGATGTTGTAACGGTGCTGCAAAACCATAGTCTAACTCCTCTAGATGAAGCTTACTAAATAAATTCCTGTTCATTTCAGAATGTTGCAGCTGCTCAGTATCATCTGTCTCCCTCCTCTGCATGTGTGGAGGAGGTCAGCTCTCCCCTTAGATGTCAGGTCTTATTGAACTGTTGTAATCAGTCTGCAATGCTCGCCCCCGTCACTTCTGCTGCAACAGCGGTAGACCATTAAGTATTTATAACTGATGCTGGCTGCCGTCAGGACACAGAGCTGACACACACACACATATACTTACAGTGAGCTTTTACTGCCACTTGGTGTTAAAGGGACAAATTACAGACAAGCCCAGTCATCAACATTCAGTCCAGGCTGTGGGTAACACTTTACTGTCACTGTTAGAAGACCAGATTTGTCACAATGTGTTGATAATTCAGATAAGACAAGAGTTACTTAAATATTAACAAGAGCAAATGAGAATCAGAAATACTTTATGAATACACAAGGGGAAGTTCAGGTGTTTCAGAGGCTTCCATTTACATTATGGCAGTCATACTTAATTTTATTAAATGTTTATTTAGACATCACAGTACATATTAAATATCAAACCAGCGCCTTCTAAAGAGAGAGTTGCGGCACGCTTTAAAGGAGACATATCATGCTTGTTTCTCCTTATCACTATGCCAGACTAGGATGCCTGTAAAGCATTTCTGCCCTCAGTACAAGTCATTTAGTTCCTTCATTGCCCCACAATAGCGTTCTCAAAATCCTCATTTTAGGCCATTATCAAGCCCTCTTTGAAACGCTGGGATCTGAGGATGACCTAAAGTTACCTCGCAACATCACAGCCCTTTGTGCTCTGATTGGTCAGTTCTATCGGGGGCTGAGCCAGCCTGTCCTTCTTCTTCTACTGTATTTTCCGGCAGGCTCAAAGCAGTGATCGCGTATTGAGTCCCCCTACAGGCCAGAGCTGGTAATGAGTGAGTGTGAGCTAGGGATCTATATACTGCTGCTGGTGGATGTGTTCCTCGGTGACGGTTTGGGGCTGACAGACATCACAGAGGAGGAAGTGTTTTATCAGATTACTCCAATAAAAAGAAAGGTACCTCGTGTCGTCACGACGATTTAAATCTCGCGGACATCTCACAATGACCTATTTTCAGAGGCATCAAATCTCGTTCTAGGATATCAGAAAAATACAATATCTCATTTTTTGAAAATTAAGGGGATGTAAGGTCTTGTTTTCAAATTTATTATATTATATGTAAGTATTAAATCATGCATCAGCATGATATGTCTCCTTCAATCTCGCCGCCGCGTGGTCACGTGGTTCATGGAGTTCTGAATAGTTCCAAACAAGCCATAGCTGTCAGTCTGTTCAGATGAGTTCGAGCTTGAGAGACAGCGGCAGCAGAACTTTTTCTGTAAATATTAACTTTTTATCTACAACAATTGCTATTCTTGACTGGAATATACTCGTATGTATTGTCTTATATCACAACTTTTATTGACAGATGTTATTTTAGCGATCGGATTACAGAATCAACAAGTTTTTTTATATTTAATTTTGGAGGGAATAGGATTACATAGAAAGTATTAGCGGTTTTTGTTGTAGCTAGCTTATTAAAGGCAATTTCCAATGAATATAAAATTATAATAATATATAATATTGCTAGTTATGACTGACCACACATGTATTTTCTGTGATATAGAGCAACTGTTTTGTTGGTGCTAAAACTTTTATTGACAGATGTTATTTTAGGAGGCTTACGTTTAACGCAGACAAACTGATATCTGGTAATGCAAACTAATCAGCTGTCTTTAGTGCTACTCATGTTAGCTAACTTAACTGGGCATTATTGTTAGACAAACGTTGACTCATACCATATATATATTAATAAGACGTATTGCCTGGACTTAAAACATGCCATCTCATGAGACAAAATGTGAAAAGTAAACCGTAATTTTGTATACTTACTTGCGAGTTGGCCTTGGGTACGCTGAAAACACATGCTCTGATGTGGAACTATTCCATTGTTTGGAACTATTCGGCTCCCCATGAGCCACGTGACTCCTGCATTTCTGAATTTCTATTGCAGTCAATGGAAGTGTTGCAACTCTCTCTTTAGAGGGCGCTGGAACAAACCACATCGTGATACTCCATATTATATGTAAATATGCTGGGTTTAACTCAATGTTGATTTCCATCAGTATTAAAAGATATAAAAGAGAAACCTAAAACCAAAGTAAAAAATATTAAAACAGTACAATACCTCAAAGAATGGCAGATAGGGGAGAGTGGGGTAAACTCAGCCAGTGGGTTTCTGGGAAACAGTAAACAACTCTTGTCATGTGGCCCTAAATAAAGTCCTTATCATTTCTCCCTGCCTCTGATGAAGAGGAGCACCTGGCATAAATGGTTGGTACTTTAAAAAAAAACTCTTTTCGTGTGTCAAAGTAAATTTTCTACATGTCAGGTACTTTGAGCTTTGTATCAAATTCAATTTATCCAAGTCTAAAACGGTGTATTATTTGTAATTTCCCAATGTATTAAACTGTGTGACTCATTTGGTTAAAGATTAGCCCAAATAGTAGGGGTGTGACGAAATGGTCAACTCACGAAACGATACGAAATACAAAACAGGGCTCACGATACAAAATAAAGATCATAGAAAATCTCCAACAGTAGGAAGCAGTGCAAAAATCTCATTTTCTTTATTTTCTTCCTAATGCAGACATACAAAAATATTGCTGCATCAGTACAAAATAAATGCTCTTTGAAAAAAACTAAATTGTATTTTTTTCCCTTATTTAGACTACAGTGCAAATACAAACATAAAATCTCAATAAAAAGTGATTTGTTGTTGTAACAATCAGGATAAGTACATTCTTGAATGAAAAGGAAAATAAACAGCAGTCCTCAGAGCTGCAGTTTAGACCTATAGATGTCTGAACTGTGAACTATAATATTTAGCCTATAACAGTGCATATACTTCTGATCTTCAAGTATGATCAAATTCTGTCAACTCAACAGTAGATGCAAAAATCAAACATTGTTTTTTATGCAGACTTACACAAACATACAGTTGCTGCCTGTCTCCAGTTCAAAGTAGTAGGTAGTTGTACTCGCCGCAGTATACGGTGAACTGTAGTGGCATATTTTGCACACGGTTGTTGTTTTGTTCACAATCTTCTCACCGTTCTCTCGTTTTTTACATGGGAAGCCAAAACAGGTCCACACAACCGATTTATTTAACAAAGGAGTGTCAGCTAATTCCTCCACTTCGTCTTCCTCCATATTGAAGCAAGTGTTTTGGTACAGTAGGCGAGGAGGGTAAACATCACCAGTCGTGTGCGCGCCCCTTTGCGTTTATTTCGTACTTTTATTTCGTGCGTCTTTGAATTTTATTTCGTCATTTTTTATTTTGCGAAATTTCGTGGCACGAAATTTTGTTTCACCCCGACCGAATAGCAAGGCTAGCAACATTCTTTCCAAAATGTTGGCTATGGGGCAAAGTGAGCCATTGGTCCCTTTTATTACAACAAAAGTTTGAAAAGTTACATTAATGCACTGAATCATGAAATACTGTTTAATGTTATGTTAACCAACTGACTTGTCTGATCAAATGTTAAATATAGGAAATCATGCTAAGACTGAACAAGTGGAAAACCAACACCCCTGCTGAGATGGAGAAACAATGAAGGAAGTCGTGATTAAAAAGTCGATCAGGTCCACTTCAAAGAAGTAAAATATTCACAGGTCTATCCTGCAGAGGTTTATGAAGAAGAGGGAGGTTTAAACTCACTTCTTTTAGCAAGTCTGAACTTGTAAAAACTTTAAATCACACAAGTAAATGTAACTTTTCTTAAAGGAATAATAGTTTTCTTTCTGCCAAGTACTAATGTTGTTTCTGTTTGATGTTCAAAGCTTTGCTGGCTCTCATTTTACTTCATATTAGAATCTCATTTTCACAAAAAGTTGAAAAATGTGTCCATTTATGGCATTACATTTTTGAAATATTTTTTCAAGGTTAAGTTAAGTTAAAAAAAATAAAAGCAACTATATTCGTGAAGTGAACAATCTTGTAAAATGACTCTTTTGACAGAAATGCATTATCTTTTAATAATTTTTAGATTTAAAACATGAAGTCACATGATCAGTTTACCCGCAGACTTGGCTTAACTTCCTAACCTGGAGCCACAGGAGCGCTTTTATTTTGAAAGGCCACAGTTTCCAGACTCTTTGTCGTTGATACATCCTTACAATTTCAGTTGATAGCAAGAGTTTATTTTTTCATTTTATCGCTGTATTTTTTCCTTGCCTCAGAGACAACAAAATTACAAAATGGCTCATCTTACCCCACTCTCCCCTCCTGTTACAATAAAACAGTGCAGGCTAAGTAAATGCAAATATCAACTGCAATGCAATCTAAAAGACTAAATGTGCATCAAGTCTGAGCAAAAACTGCATGTTTAAGAGTGCAAGAATATTGGGGTGCTGGTTTGGCGGAGTGGTTAGCAACCAGGCACCCCATGTACTTGCTTCTGCCGGTCCAGGTTCGAATCCCGCCTGTGACCAGTTTGCAGAGTGTCCTCCCCTACTCTCTCACCCCCTTTCACAAGCCTATCCACTGTCTCTCTCTCCTATCAATAAAGGCACAAAATGCCAAAAAAAATACATTTAAAAAAAAAAAAGAGTGCAAGAATATCAGATATAGACATTAAACTAAGATTATAATAATGACTGAACAAGCAAAAAGTACTATGTGAGCATTTTCAGGATTTAAATTTCCCTTAATGAAGGAAAAAGTAAACAGAATAAGTCAAGTGAGACTTTAAACAGAGACCACAGAGCTGACACCATTTACAATATAAATATTAAAATAAATGAACAGTAATGATATATCACTTGATAAAGGAGAATTCAAGAAGAATTTCTCAGTTAATTGAAAGAAATCTGAGCGCACGAGTTTAGTACTGAACATGAACGAACAAGCACAAACTGAAAAAAGTTAAACCTGTTTAAGTTTCAAGGACATGACAGAACAGGAGATTTTACAGGAGGAGTGACTCCTGTGGTGCACCGTGGGGGATGAACCTCGCCCTGAATGTGCTCCTGAGTTTAATCCAGTTTATTGTGGAGGGGTATTTTCTAATATATTGTACAGTTTAGACGACATCCTCCACTCTGGTGCTTGCCTCGCAAATCAGTTTATTAAGTTTACACAACAATGAAAACGTCTGAAAGTGGAGAGTTTTTATTGAGTTTGCATCTTACATTTACACGAGAGCAGTGCAGGAGAGCCTGAATTTAAAAACTTTAGAAACCAAAGACCAGAGTGAAAAGTTTTGAAATTATTTTGTTTCCATCTGTGTAAAAAGGAATCAGTGCTGTCAGGGTAAACGGTGATGTCATTTCATTTCAAAGTATTTAGTTGCATTATAACATTACTGTATTTGAAATGTAAGGCATTACACTATTATCACATTACTTTAAGTTCCTCTGGTCAAAATAACAGAAGTATGGATTTATCATTTTAAATGTAGCTCATTAAAAAGCTCATTACACATCCAGTGAAGGTGATGTGGTGTCTATCTGACTGAGTTCAGCTTAAGGCTAAAAACAGGAGAATATAACAGACACATTGATGCTCATGGTACAATACAAGAAACCATCAGAGCAAAAGTGGAGCGTTTTTCTCTTCTGCTGATGGTGAATTTGTATTTAAACAAACATAAAAAACACCTCTTCATTTCGCGTTAAATTTAAAAAAAGCATTGTAACTTGTATTACTGACATTTGTATCAAGTAAATTCTACAGTTTTTTATAATGCCTTACATTACTACGTTACAGTAAAATGGAATACATTACAGTAATTACATTACTTTTGTGATGCATTACTCCCAACACTGCTTATGGCACATGAGCAGGACTCATTCAGATAAAGCTTTCTCTTGCACTTAGGAACAGCAATAATGACAACTATCGCCAATTACTGAGTGCATGTGCTGCTAACAGTGTTCAGTTTGTAATCTCCGGTCAGACTGTTGTGGCAATACTCTGACTCTGAGCGGTTTTCTTGGCGTCTTCTTTCTGGGGCTTCATTTTTACCATCAGTGGATTTAACTCCTAAATACCAAATACTAGTGTTGTGTTACTCAATATTGGTCTTGGTCTCCAGACCGGTCTTGAGACCACATTTTGAAGGTCTTGGTCTTGTCTCGGACTCGAGAGCATTTTTACTTGGTCTTGCCTCGATCTAGCCTTGCAGAGCAGACAGACCTGCCTGATTCTGAAATCCTGCAGCTCCGTCTTGCCATCCTCCGTTGTCCAACGAATTCACTCGGCTGAATCCTTAACGGCCCAATCAGGGAAGGGAGGCGGGAGCAGCAGAATGCGGACGTGACGATAACTGGAAGTTGAAAACCGGAAGTTAAGAACGGACATGCTGATTAGCCTATTGTCCTCATGGCTACTCAGTGAAACTTGGTGAAATCTGCCCTCCTCAGAAGTTTACTTGTAGGGATTGTCTTTGACGAGGTTCATGTTACATATAAGTGTTTAATGAATCATCTGTGTGGGACAATTTAGTGTAAGACGATGGTATAAGGCCGTTAGCTGTTAGCAGCTAAGTTAGCTGCTATGGCTAATGTCCATGAACTGTTTTTAACTGTTGTTAGCCATTAACTACTACATTAGCCGCCATGTATGCTAAATTATAGGAGGCAACCCTGCTTGATGTGGATTGGTCTGTGATGAATTTGACGAGCCAAACGATTGTCCAATCACAAGCTTGGGTTTTTGTTTAACGTTCTGCCCCTGAAAACAAACTCAAAGGGCTCCTACCCAGATGGACTAGTGAAATATTTCTGTGGCAGATATATGGTGCTGTCAAGTTAGCCTCGATCTTGGACTGGCTGGAATCTGGGTTTTCCTTCAAGATCAAGACAAGCACTGATCTGCTGTTCCTTAACTTTATTAATGTTAACAAGGAACACTTGGTAAAACTCTACTAAACACTCTTAACTGTTGTCCTGGTTAGTTGTTCATTAAAAATAGCTAACAGGTGGATTAATTTGAAATAAACCACACATGAAGTCATTCCTGATTAAACAGTTTCAATCACAATTGTTCTTTACATGTTTTGAGGATTCAACAACAAAAAATACAATAAAAACCACCACAGATTTTTCCCCCTCAAACTGTCTGGATGTAAAGCTGTGGAGGGTCTGATGAGGTAACGTTTATGATTTCTGTTTAATGCCATGCACTGTCTGACTCTTTACATTCTTCTTACAGACTACAGAGAAGTGGACTCTTAATACTCAGTACTTTGGTTACATTTAAATAAATTATAATAATAGGTAAACTATCTATCAATACTGACTAATAGTTTATAAATGCCTTTCAAATGATCCTTATTCTAAAGTGTTACCTGTTTTTCTAGATTCTTCTTGCATCTTAACATATTACAGTCTAATACATCCATATCCTACCCATTGTAATATTGTATGGGCCAGCACTTACAAACATATCTCCATAAAATTTTATTACTCCAGAAAAAGTTTGTCAGAATGACAGCCATGTCCAAGTCCAGTGATGCATCCTCGCCACTTTATCTCAAATGTAATATTTTAACAATCTTTGATATTAATATTCTTCAAATAAAAAGCTTTATTTTCAAAGTCAAATACACGAGTGCTAACTTACCTGAAAGCTTTACATGTTTTTTCATTTCAAATTCTCAACTTAACTTTTACTCAGCCCGACAAATTAATAACCTAAACTTACAGCACTCAATAAGATACCATGGAGTTAAATTATGGGACATGTATCCATATTTACTTAAATACTTTTTGTCAAAGAAAGGTTTGTAGTCAACAGCAAGTTGTTGTGATATTATACTATTGTCTTATACTATTGTCTATGAAGTGTTGAATAAGGTAAATTTATTTGTGTTGACTAATATTCTTATTTTTGCTTTATTTCATTTTCAACTTTAATTGTTTAAGGTGCATGAGGTTTTGAGATAAGCTCCCATGGGTTTCTACCTCACCTGTACATGTGATTTATTTTTAATTATTATTTTTTCTTTCTCTGATACTTCTTTCAATAATCTGCAAATAAACAAACAAAATAAACAAACAAATAAAGCATTATCCTGCAGTGAGGAAGTGTAAATGACAGCAATGACACCTTGTTCAAACTGAGACAAATGCTAGAAGACAGTTGGATTAAATCAATGAACATGACTTAACATGATGGAGATGGGAAAAGGTGATCCTCTTTTGGAGCTTTACATCTTTTGTTTGTTTTTTAAAAGTATTAAAATATGTGAAGAATAGAGCATTAAACATTTAAGCAACAGGAAGAGGCAATATCATGGTTGCCTAGTGAGATTTGTCTTAATTATATTATTACACATGGCTGTATACTTGTGACAAAGTTTGTAACAAAACACAAGCATTCAACCAAAAAAAAAAGCCAAAGCTAATTACTTATTTCTACTAAAGTTGATTTAAATATCTGACTTTCACTTTATCTCAACACTGAAGCCAAACCGCCTCACCATGTGTTCACAAAAATAACCAACCCTTTACCCAATATTTGTCTTAAATATAGCACACACCCCTCATGACGTCAGAGTGCAGTCAGGGCAGAGTCAGGTTAGCTGCACACACCGAAATATGAAGAAATGCACTTTCAAAATAAAAGCATGTAATTAAGGACTTTATTTGTCAATTCTTTGACATGCAGGGCAAATGAAATTGCGTCGCTCGCTTCAGTCAGGATGACAAGACAGAGTTAATAATTATGACAGTTTCACAGCAATAATCTGAGGTGGTTTATGGTGTTTGGTAAACATGCTCTCAGAAAGGTGAACAAAATGTGATAATGTGCAAAATCACGATGGTAACAGTATTAATAGAGCAGTGGAATTTAAATAGTGCAGAGAAAAAAGAAAAAGCATACATGTCCTTCTTGGTAAACAAACATTAGTGTTACTACTCTAAGATTTGTCCAACAAAATGAAAACAAAAAAACACAAATGAAAAACATTCATAATCAAGGAAAAACGTTTCTCACAAATAAAAAAAACTAAGAAATAGTTTATTATTCATCCTTCCTTGTTGTGAAGACAAGTATTATATTTTTTCTCATTAAAATGGGTCACAGTGTATAAAAGGATTAATAACATGTTTATTATTGTTCATAAAATATGAATTTAAAACTTTTCTGATTAATGTTTCATTTTTGCCAAAAAATCAGTTGGGACATTTTTAAAGCGTTCTCTTTTTTTTGTTGTTGCATGTTCATATTTCCAACTCTATTTTGACAGGAGTAATTTTTATGGAGAGCAAAAGTTTTCTAAGTTATTTATAGTTTAAGTTCCTGTATTCTGTAATAATAGTATTTGTTTCAATTTATCATATTTACATATATTTAAAAAAAGTTTAGTTTTAATGTGTTCAATAAATATTTTTCCTTTTAGGCCCTTGACATAAAGTATGTTTTGAGTTTTGGCCCCATGTGCAATTGAGTTTGACACCCCTGATCTAGAGGTTGACCATTTTACAGTATGTTTAAATGAAAGTGAGGGAAGTGTTGATGTGTTACGACAAAAAAAGAAAAAAAAAAACTCAGTGAAAAAGTTAATCCAGTGCATGCATGTACATATATATATATATATATATATATATATATATATATATATATATATATATATATATATATATATATATATATATATATATATATATATATATATATATATATATACATATATATATATATATATATATATATATATATACATATATATATGTAATGAGAGGGAAGAGGAAGAGCAAGAGTCACAGTGAAGCAAGACAGGTCCTAATTTTAGCCATCCTGGATTATGGCAGCGCCGCCCTTCCCTATACATAAAACACACTGTGCGTAGGGCCCCACGATCCATGGGCCCCATTTTGCGCAAGAGGATGCATGCTACGTCGTCTGATGCAGCCACGATCTGCTCTGTGGAGTACAGGCCTGATATTTTTCGTTTAAAGTGTAGCTGTTGTTGTCTGTCAGTAATGGGTTTTGTTTTGCAGTGCAGACCATGTGCATGTGAACATTTGATCTAAACCCCTCCTGAATCGCTCGGCGTCTTTGGGCGGGAGCTCTTCCACGTGCAGGTGGGCATAAAGACGCAGACTGACACGCAACGTTGGGAAAATGAGGGATCATCAGTTACTTTGCATGATTTTATTATTCTTAAGGGGCCTTCAGAGCTCATGTGCACTGTTTAAGTGAACACAAAGACTTAAAAATGACATGTCAGCCATTTGTTAACAACAAATCTGGTTAAGATATTTCATCAACTGCCTTCGTAAGAACTTTCTTAACTTGTAAAGAGACTTTATGGACACCCTGTACTTTATAAACTGAGTTTATAAAATTGCACAGTCTGCCAAGTCTTTCTTTTGGGTAAATCTTTTTAGTTTTTGTATATTACCTTTTATTTCATATGTTAATATTTCAGCTTCTAAAGTTTCTAATGTTGTTAACCAAATATTGAGTTTGGGTGTGTTTCTTTGTTTCCATGTCCTGGTCACCTGCTTCATAGTTGTCACTTGAAAAAAGTTATAAAGATGTAAATCAGCTGTGTTGATTTTGTAGTTACACCAATTTCCAAAAATGTTTCTATTTTATATGTTCATTTACATTTAGAACATATAGGATAGAATATTAATAAAGACAGTTAAAGACGGTTAAAATAAAAGGAGTGTAGCAAACATACTTGTCTTGTGCTGTACTGTTATTTACTAAAAGTTAAATCTTGAACTTTATTTTGAAAAGCGGAAGTACTCTATATCCGCTACCCCGACGAAGTTGTCGTCAGCTGGGGTCTTCGAGGGAAAAGTGTTGCAGTAAAAAACAGCTAGCAGCTCAGAGGGAGCCTGTCAGTCCACAAAAACCCGAGTGAGAGTCTCGGCACCAGAGGAGCGTCAGCGGAGATGACCGAGCTGCGGCACCGCGGGGCCCGAGAGCCGGGGGAGCCGCTCCAGCAGCAGCCGTCGGAGGACAAGGTAGCGCTAGCACCGATGCTAACTGAGCTAGCCCAGGAGCTAGGTGGATTTTCTTAATGTATGGGTCTGACGCTCGTGCTCTTAAATAAATTACGACAGTGTGAAGCGTGACAGTTACGTGATGGACGTTGACAGGAGTGAGTTAGCGGCAGCAGCGTAACCGTTAGAGAAGATCTGCGCCATAACAAACAAATCATCCGCCAACGTCTCTTCGGTTCGGACTTGATTGGCTGAGGCTCCGCACGGTCTTCCTGGGTGTGCTCTCTCAAATGCTAAATATAAATGAAGCTGCCTCTGCCTCTCTGTGGAGGACAAGCTGACTGATAGAGTGAAGAAATGGCCATAAATGTTTTTGTTGTAAACATCGTTTTATAAACATGGAGAGGAGGACAGCCTGGGGACAAACGGTCTCCTCTATTAACACTGCTGTTGTTGAGTTATGGGGTTCATAGAGAGCTATAACAACACATCTGTAATGCTCTGTTCTGTATCTGTCCTAACATGCACTGTTTACTTTAGTTTGTTTACAGAGGAGCTCCTTTCCACTGTGACATTAGTCTGACTTTTCCTTCTGTCAGCAGCTCCTCCAGCTGATCAGTGTTGGGAGTAATGCATTCCTTTTTACTGTAATGTAGAAATGTAAGGCATCACAAGTTAAAAAAACACTAATATTTTACTCTAATACAAATGTCAGTCATACAATTTGCAATGCATTTTTAATTTAATCTGAAATTACGAGTTTTTTTGTTTGTTTCTTCAAAATATAAGTTCGCCAAATACTTAATGAGGCCTCTAGGCCTAAAGCTACAGCGTCTCTAATGGCCCTTTTTCCATTAGCTCGACTCTACCCAGCTCTACTCTACTCGCCTTGTGCTGCTTTTCCATTAGCCCCAGTCACCTGCCCAACAGGGTGCAGTAGGGCTGGACGATTAGGGTAAAAATAAGAATCCCAATTATTTTAAGTGATATTGAAATCACAATTAATATACACAATTATTCATTTATTTAAAAACTTCAGGATTGATTTGAACACAACTGTAAAGGGCCAGCGGGTGGCACATACAGTATTATTGATCCACATAAGTCACACACACTCGCTGTGGCTGCACGTGGAACACAGAAGCGCTATGAAGCGCTGGAACTTGCATACACGGCACTCCACACTGTGTGGCATATTAATCATTTTTCTTTGATTATAATGTTTTTATGATTGTCAGATGGCAAAATTGAAATCACGATTCATTGTCCAGCCCTAGGGTGCAGTGTCACTGTAAACAGCTGAGCGGCACTGCGGTGACGTCATTTTGAGCGCGACACAACAATCTGTGTCTTTTTGTCACAAACGGAGGAAAAAAGGAAAGCAGAAGAAGGCTGCAGGTGGTAAGAAGAAATACCCCTTGAGAAGCACAGGAGAGTTTTGGAAGCTATACAACAGAATGAAGCCGAGGACGAGAGCAATCCAGCTGCAAAGAAAAGACGTATGAGGGTAAGCTAATGGTAGCTTCCGCTAGCATGCTAGATCGTCGCGCTCATGACTCATTGATAACGACATTGTCTGACCAATCAGTAGCCGGCAGTCGGTGACGTCATGTTTTAGTATCGACTCAGCTCGCTTGGAACCAGAGCGGAGTAGGTACTAAAACTAGCTTGTTTTAGGAGGTACCAGGCTAGTGGAAACACGCTGCAAATGGAGTAGAGCCGAGTAGAGTAGGGCCAAGGCGTGCAAGTGGAAAAGGGCCATAACACAATGTACCAGAGTTTGACCTTCTGTCTGTTTTTGCTCTGATGGTTTCTTGTATTGTGCCATGAGCATCAGTGTGTCTGTTATATTCTCCTGTTTTTAGCCTTAAGCTGAACTCAGTCAGATAGACACCACATCACCTTCACTGGATGTGTAATGAGCTTTTTAATGAGCTACATTTAGAATGACAAATCCATATTTCTGTTATTTTGACCAGATGAACTTAAAGTAATGTGATAATAGTGTAATGCCTTACAATTCAGATACAGTAATATCATAATGTAACTAAATACTTTGAAATGACAGTAACAGGTCATAAACTAGAAAGATATCGGAGAAAAAAAACACACACAACAATAAAAAATAAAAAAAAAAATAGAGTTTATACAGTCCAGGAATTGTTTGTGACATGTACGATCTTCCAGTCAAATTCGTACTGTCTGTCAAACATTTGTAACATCTTCCGAAATGCTGGGTTTTCAACCGTATTGAAGGGCTGCATTTCTTTTGCAATGTAGCGAATGATACTGTGAGCGAGCACCATTTTGCTGTTTTGTTTATATTTAGTAAGCGCTGACTGTCAGGACGAAGGCTCCGCTGCACCTCCCCTTCTTCGTCCCCACTACTTTAATACAAATGCGACATATCGGCTCGTCGGTGTTCATGAGCTCACACCTTGTTCATTCTGTTTAAAACCAAAATATTCCCACACTGGGGCTGTGGCTTCGGCTCAGAAACCGGCGCTTTCGTGCCTTCGTTCATATTAGTGTTTGTTTCCTTGTTACTCCTCTCGACGCTCACTTCAGCTCTCTGTGTGTGTGCACGTGAGCTGTCCTGCCTCCCCCCACAAAGATTGAATGACTGACAGATGGTTCACTCCGCTCATTCCGCTATAGAAATAATGCACCCAGGTGTTGAGATAGATGCACAGAGTGAACCCTCTCCCCATTCAGCCTGTTTGGTAGAGAGAGAGGAGGGAACAAAACATGCATGCACGTGTCAGTTTATCGAGGTCGGCAAACTTATATAGGACGTTTTTATTTATCGTGCGGTTAATTGATCTATTGATTATTGTGACAGGCCTAAGCATGTCTTGTCATAGACTTTAAATGCTGATTTTTAAAGACCGTCTGAATACATCAGGGTTCCCACGCGTCCTGGAAAACCTGGAAAATGATTGCCCAATTTTCCAGTCATGAAAAACATATGGAAAATAAGGAAAAAAGTGAAATGTCCTAGAAAAGCTTAAATTGGAAAACTGGAAAATTATTTGTCTTCCTTCTAGCTTTAAACATGGGAAAGGAAGTAAAAATGTACTTGGTAACTAATGTACACGTCGCCAGAAACTGTGAGTAGGTAAAATAATGCAAGTTAAGGCATAAAATATAGAAACTCAAAACAGTGGGGACAAAAAGAAATAATAAAAAAATGACAAAATAAATTTAGGCTAAATTAACAAAATGTATTCTTAAAAAAAGCAGAGTAAATAAAGATTAAAAATACGTATAACCATAAATTTATAATAGTGAGACACATAAAAGTCAGACTAAACAGAGAGCTAACAGACAATGTTCCTGCTGGAGAGTTAGAAACAAAGAAATTCTAAGATCAATATGATCAATAGTTGGAGATATTGTTCATCAATCAACCTCTAATCTTGTTTTTTAGAAGGCTAACGAGAACTGAAAACTGCCCACAGCAACAATGTAACTTCAGTTGGTTATGTGACACTGGAAAAAGTCCTGGAAAAGTCCTGGAAAATGATTTCTAGAAAAGAGTGGGAACCCTGTACATGAGTGGCTTGTAGCAATCTTCAACATTCCCAAACAGGTGCTCCAAAGTATTTGTGGCTGTTGCGCTCAGAGCAGAGTTATAAACCTGGGTGGGTCCTCTCTGCTGTTTTCTTACAGCTGTTTGCTCCTCTGGGTTTTGTCTTCACCTTCAGTTACATGAATGTTCTCCTCCACTCGCCCTCAGACCATCTTCTAATGTCCTGAAGATAAACAAAACAAAGACACTCAGGGCTGCTGCTAAGAGCGTGGAAGGGGAGGAGTGAATTGTGAAAGGAGAGCCTATTTTTAACCCGAGCATCCTGAATGACGGTGCTGTCTCCATGGAAACAGGAGGCGGAGATTGAGGCTGTGTGTTTTCTTGTGCATGCTGCTGTAGTCATTTGGTAGGTTGCTACAGCTCTTTGCTGCTTTTGAGTGTGTTTCAGGTGGATTTGCACAAATCAGTCCACTTTTTTTGATTGTTGAAAACAAACCTTTTGTTTGGCTGGAGAGGTGGCTGTGCTGCAGCTGGAGAATCATTAAAAATGGCTTTGGTAGCTATTACAACTTGATCCACAACCTTCACATCAACTATTTTCAGAGCAAACAGTGATTTCAGTATCATACTGCAAACATATCATTTTTTATTTCATCAGAAGCTTGGCATTTAGAGCGAGGGCCTTGAGCTGAAGTCCATAACTTTAGCATTGAATTGGTTAGTTTGGTTTGTCTCTACACTCATTGGACACTTTATATTCACAATATTGCACATTTGTTCTTCCAGTATTTCCAAACTCATTATTTCTGATGTATTGAGTAGGGCTCGACCGATATATCACCCGGACGATTAAATCTGCCCTTTATAGCCCTTTTTAAAGTATTCAACATCGGCCAGAGTTTGCTGATGTAACACCAATATATTCTTAATTTCTCATAAAGCAGTAAACACTGTCAGTGTCCAAGCTACACAGGATAAAGACGCAGCGAAAGATAGCGCGTGTTGTTGTCTGAGCTCTGATTGGGTATATGGGGCCAACTCACCTACACTCACACGGAGTTGCTGAATGTTGATTTTGCCTGCAAGTCCGTTATAACGAGTGATTTTCAGGTTTTTGATAGTTACTTGGCAAAGAATGTCAGGACTGTCATGGCCGAGGTTTCTGCCGTCAGATCACTTTCAGTTTTCAATTAAATAAACCTGAACCATCATTTATTGAATTGCACATCATGTGATTTTAATATTTTGTTCCTCTCTTAATCAATACAATTTAATTATTACAGACTGTAAATATGATCCATATATGAGCTAAATCCTGGCTAACTCTTAATATACGCTGTAAATTTCTGCAAGAATTTCAATATCTGCTGATATATTTCACTTTTAAGGCTGATATCGGCAGATACAATATCAAACCGATAATATCCCTAATTAATTATCTTGCTGTTGATTATTTATATTATTATTGGTGGTAATAACAATTTTCCTTTGTAAAAAGAAGTGGATCCTAGCACTTATTCTGATTACCGCCGCCAAGGAGGTTATGTTTTTGCCGGTGTCTGTCTGTTTGTTTTTTTTTGTTTGCTTGTTTTTCTGTTAGCAACATAACTCAAATACTTACGGACAGAGTTCAATGAAATTTTCAGGAAATGTCCAGATTGGGACATGGAATAAATGATTAGATTTTGGGAGTGATCTGGATCACCGCCAGGATCCGCCATGACAAAATATGCGATTTTCATAAATAACTACTGAACTAAAATAGATATCATTATGAATCCAATTGTTAATGGTATGTTTTCATGGTCAAGGAATCTAAATATGAACATGAAATGAAGAGTTCTTTTCCAAAATGCTATAAATGCCAAAATAAGAAAAAAATTCATTACTCAGTGCTATTCTTTTGTGTACCGATTGTACTACCTGCCCTATCAGTATTTGATGCCAGAAAGCTATATCCCTATTTAAACTGTATTTCAAAGTTCAGTCCCCCTGTCAACCCAATGGTGGGTCTGGATAAATAATGTCATTTTTCCAAATGAAACTGGATTTATAGCATTTTGGATAAGGTAGGACTAATATTTATGGTAAAAATGACAACATGGCTGAGGCGCTGGTGGAGGTCTGTGCTCTTTGAGTGCTTTTCTAATTGGCCTTTGTTTAAGGTTATTTGGACTATTTAAGGTTAAAAGTGTGGACAGAGGAACAAAGAAGCTGTAGTACAGGAAAAAATACTCAACTGTCTGGCAAAAAGAAGTCTGAATAGTTAAAATGTAAAATAACCTGCTGTCTGTAATATTAAAAGCCACAGTGAGTGTGAGCAGGTGCCACAGAACAGCAGGACCACATTCTGCTTCATGAACGTGAGATGACACAGAAAAACCTAATTTGGTCTCCTGCAGCACGAGGTCAGCAGGGGGGTGACGAGAGAGAGGATGAACTCAGGAAACCTTTTTGTCACCATCAGAGGAGCTGTAGCTGTCTGATTGTTGTAACCGTGGGGAGATCAATGTGTTTTCAGAAGGCCTCCGTCGTTAAACAGATGGTTCTGACAAATCAACAATATGGAGGAGATTTGGCTCGACAGGGTTCAGCCGCCCACACAAACCCTGCATTAGCAGTCTCGCTGCTTTCAGGTCCTGCTCGGATTCTTCTGGAAACAGTCCTCATATCTTTAGCTCCATATTGACATGCTAGCACCACACAGTTTCTGCAGATTTGTGTACTACACATCCATAATGCATCCTAACAACATCACAATATCCTAAAGGTGCACCGTTAGATTTGGATCTGGTGACTGTAGGGATGGGAACTCATGAGGTTTTACTGATACCAACCAGTGTTCATTTTGACTGCACTTTTAATTTATTTCTAAAATATCTTTTAGTTTTAGTTAGAGGTTGTAAAAAATATGGATACGGCAATATATCGCGATATTTTGACCTCCCATAAAATATCGATATTTCAAATTTTAATATTGATTTTTTTGGAAAAATAAAACTCATATTCTATCAGTGTAGGAAATAAAACACAACTTATTAATATGTATGCACAGGTTTTTTTAAGCAGTCTATTCAGTTCAGACAGTGACAGTTTGAGCTGCACTGCAGGTTAAGATGCTTTCAACACATTATTAAAGAGAAAACATGAATTATTTCTTTGCAACATTAGTTAAAGTGACTTAATGTACACTGTGTTTTCAGGTTAAGTACATATATATGTGGCACTGCACTTGACATATTTCAAAAACAATAGAATGGAAAAGTTGTTTTCAGGCAAATAGTTTTTATTTGATTTTTTACTTTCAGTGTTGAGTGATATTGTGTGAATTAAATAAACACCATCTCTAGAGTTTTTCTTAGTTAACTGTAGAATATTGCAATATATCACAGTATTGATATATCGTGATATTATCGTATGGTGACCCAAGTATCGTGATACATATTGTATCGTGAAGTTCTTGCCAATACTCACCCCTAGTTGTAGTCATGATTTTGCCATCTAAATTAATATAAGTTTAGTCTAGTTTTGATTGCAAAATGAAGTTTCACAACATTTTAGTCAACAAAATGTTGACCAAATGTTTTGTAAATCTGAGGAAAGGAGACCATAGAGGAGGCTATTGCAGTAATCTAGTCTGGATGATATGAAGGCATGGAAGAGTGTTTCTGCGGCAGAGGTAGAGAGTGTTGGACGGAGATAGGCGATGTGTAAATGAAAAAAAGGCTGTGTTTGTGATATTACGGATGTGGGGTTTAAATGAGAGAGTGGGGTCAAAGGTAAGTCCAAGGTTTCTGATTAGCGGAGCGGGGGTGACTGTGTGGTTGTCAATGATGAGGGAGAAGGTCTGAGTGGAGGAGAGGAGGGATTTGGGGCCGATGATCATGATTTCAGAGTTACTGCAGTTGAGTTTTAGAAAGTTTGAGGTGAAGAGGTAGAGTTGGGTGTCGTCGGCGTAGTTGTGGAAGTGAAGTTCATGTTTGCGTATGATATGTCCAAGGGAAGCATGTACAGAATGAATGAACAGATGGGGCCCAAGCCAGGGCTCGACAGTGCAAGGAGGTACTCGCATTGCCACAAAAAATATCACAGTGCGAGTTGTGATTTGCATTTGGTAGCACTGGTGCAAATCCGCAAAATGACCGTTCAAAACATGTTTTATCTTGTATTGAATACGTTGGAAGTTGTGTCCGGTGGTATTCCTGAACGCAGCCTCAGCTGGAAACATGTTCAGCTTTGAAACGTTTGTTTTATTGATCTAACTGTGCAGCTAGCTAGCCTTCGGTACACCCGACATGCCTGCACCGCCCTGCGGGAGGTACAGACGAACATGAGCATGTGCTCCCAAAGCCTCATCTCAACCAATCACAGCGCATCAGTGGGACTGATTGCCGGGCAACATACACTGACAGAACAGCGAGAGACATTTTAAACTATTTTAGAAGAAAGACCAAACGAGCAATAACCAAATAACTATGAAGCCTATCAGTTATTATTTCAAAAGACCAACAAAACCAGAACATGTGGACTCTGAATTGAGGCAAGAGGACGAAATGGAGCAAGGAGGCAAAATTGACGGCGAGGAAGAGTTAGTGTTAGCCTCAGACGCTGTGTCTCAAGACCCTGAAGAGACAGTTAATGATGTCACTGCCGCTCCCAGTCGTAAGAGGTATAAGGTTGTTTCCTCGTTGACCGCATATCTTTGTATTAAAGAAAAACACACTACTGGGTAACTTTTCATCGTGCTACTAAAAATATTTGTGTGCTACTAGATTTTTCAACTTGGTAGCACCTGTGCTACCTGGGAAAATGCTAAGCGTCAAGCCCTGGACCAAGCACTGAACCTTGGGGTACGCCATGAGCAGCAGGGATGGTGTGGGATGAGCCGTTGTTGATGGAGATGTAGTGAGATCTGTTGGAAAGGTAGGAGTTGAACCAGGAGAGGGCTGAACCAGAGAGACTGAAGATGGTGAAGGAGGATGAGATGGTTGATGGTGTTAAATGCTGTAGAGTTAAATGGATGTACCTTGTTGATTGTCCTCTGTGGGTATTTAAGCTATGCTCGCTGATTTGTAAGAAACCCTGTGCACAGATTTGCAAATAGTGTGCATGGCTTTGCATTTCAAATATCCCAGAGGGCATGGAGAACTCTGATATGTAAATCACAGAGACTGATTTGCAAAAGGCCTGGTCTTTGTCTGACTCGGTTTTTAGGACAGTTCGAGTGTGTGAGGTTGAAAACACTGAAGCTTTTCTATAAGTATTTTGGCTCCTCTCTGCTAGTCCTTCCTTAATTTGAGGTGTTTTATTTTCCATTGCAGTGTGTACTTTCCTCTGCACTATAGGGGTCATAGCTGCATCCAGTAGATTTTGTGTAATCTATCTAAAAAACAAAATAGGGCACAAAGCATAACCTTCTTGTAAGGCTGGGCAATATATCACTGAAGTCAATTAATTTGAATTATTTTTTGCAGAAGATTTAAAACCTAAAAATAGAGATTTTTTTTCATTTACTTACTCAAATTGTGAGTAGTTGCAAAGTTTGAAAAAATATAAATAATAAAACTTTACAGTTTTATGATGGTGGCCCTGTCAGATTTTGCAAATGCTCTTTTATAGGCTTGTATTTATTTTTTTTAATTATTTTAAATATTGATCAGAGAGGAACATGTTAACAAGCTGTTAAAATCCTTCATCTTTCAGTGTTTATGTAGGCAAACCTACCTGTGTTAGAACTACATAATCAACATTTTATGACACACACTTTAATTTTAAGAGGGAAATTCTGATTGATTTAGGAATAAATTTTGTCAACATACAGGCAGAACTTAATTTATGTAATTTTTGTGTCACTTGGAGTTTTTTTTTTGCTCTGAGATGGAAAAAAAATGTTATAAATCGTAAATCAAGTTTTGAGGGGAAAAAATCAGGGATTTTATTTTTTGTGACAGAGAGCAGACTGTCAAAGGGCTGAATGTGTACAGCCAACTAAAAAAGCAAATCCAACACTGAAGTTCTTTACAATTTTGAAAGTTGAATATCACCGTACTGCTCCACAGAACTTTGTAATATATTGGTGTTTTTACTTTTTAACAATGCCCAGCCCTAGTCTGCAGCAGTGATAACAAAGAGGCAGATTTGATAAAAAATGAGGCTTAATTATTGACAAAAAGCCACTTTTTTTAAACATTTATTTATGCAGCACAGCGTTAAATATGAGGAGTGACATGTTGGACCTTTCTGATCCTGAAAACCTGTGTGGACACTTCTCCAGGGTTTAAAATCCTCAAGCATTGATAAGAGAATTATGTCTATCATATTGTATCAATTCCCATCCTTAGTACTACCAGATACTAATGTCATTAATATCCTTATTATTACTCTGTACTCTTTTTCTCTGGATAAATCAAGAAGTAAAGAGTGCATGGCCATAACGTTAAGGCCTTTATTCAACAGATAATATATGAAGAAAAATGGTTTTAAAACTTTTGTTCTCAATGAAATTATTTTTCTGGTTTTGGATGGATTCAGACTCTTGGGACATATTATGATATATGTGAGAAAGAAAAGACCATTGAGTTTTATTTTATATCAACGAAGAAGTCCTTCCCCACAGAGATCACTCACTAAGATGATTTTTTTGACCAGACTGTAGACCAAGCAAATATCGAGTGACCTTGAATTTAATTTTAAACAAACACTGGCAGATTTCCTATGCGGTCATTCTTCCTATTTTGTAAGTTTTTTCCCTTGAAGGAGACTCAATAAATTAATAAAGCTCAAAATCAGGATGACCAAATGTATGACTACATTCACAGAGGGGATCTCTGAGCTAAGGTTGCTTCATCTTTTTCTTCAGGGTGTTTGTGCAGAGATGCTGAGAGAAATAGTTCGATAATTGTCCTTAGGCCTGTCACGATAATCAATAAATCAATTAACCAAAAGATAAATAAAAACGTCCTCGATAAACTGACACGTGCATGCGTGTTGGTTTTCCTCCTCTCTTTCTACCAAACAGGCTGAATGAGAAGATGGCTCACTCTGTCCATGTTTCTTAACACCGGGGTGCATCGATTCTATAGCGGATTTAGCGGACTTATGGCGGAGTGAGCATCTGTCAGACATGCAATCTTTGGGGGGGGGGGGGGAGGGGTACACTCGGAGAGAGCTGAAGTGAGCGTTGTGAGGAGTAACAAGGAAACAAACACTAACATGAATGATAGCTCAAAAGATACGGTTCCTAAGCTGAATGCCACAGTGTGGGAATATTTTGGTTTTAAACAGAATGAACAAGGTGTGAGCTCATGAACACCGACAAGCCAATATGTTGCATCTGTTTGAAAGTAGTGACGACGAAAAAGAGGAGGTGCAGCAGAGCCTTCGTCCTGACAGTCAGGGCTTACTGAGGCGTTTGTCTGCAAAGTAAATATCAATAAAACAGAGCAAAATGGTGCGCTCACAGACAGAGTCGTTCATTGCAAAAGAAATGCAACCCTTCAATTAGGCTGAAAACCCAGCATTTCGGGAAATGTTACAAACGTTTGACAGACAGTACAGATTGATTGGGAGAACGTACATGCCACAAACAATTCTGGAACTGTATAAACTACATTTTATTTTTGTTTTTTATTGTTGTGTGTGTTTTAGTGGAGTTTCGTTTTTTCTTACAGAGACAGGGTCTATTTTTTTATTGTTTTTGATTGTGGAGTCTGCCTGCTGCTGTGGAGCCACGAAGCCTCAAAACTACAATTATAAACATGACACATAGTTGACCATTTTATTAGGAACACTCCATTCCCATTATCATTATAGCTATTTATACAGATACTAGCATGATCTCCATATCCATGATCGTTACATCTACAGTATCTGTATTTTACTACCACATAGGCATGAGGTCCCTCTGAAAATGGGATGTCACATCTCAAGAGGCCTTTAACACATTTATACTTAACGGAGACAAATATGGTCGGGATGACCTTGTGGTCTGGGCACCCATGAGTTCGTCACTACCATAAATTCTTATTTTCAGTAAGAATATCTAAGATTATACTTCTAGAAAATGATCACCACAACCATTCAGACATGAGGACCCTCCTGAAAATGATATGTAGCATCTCAAGAGGCTACCCTCTAATAAATCAGACGACAGGTCTATGGTACATGAACCTGTCCCTAACTTTAGTTACCATTCTAGTCCACTTGTCTCCTCTTACTTCCCTTCTTTTGCCCTCACACCCGACACAGCATCGTGTGGATTTGCTGTTCATCATGAGACTGGGATCCACATTCAAGATTTCCTGCTGCTTAACAGAAGGTTTTTTCTTGCCGCCATGATCGAGGGATTCATGATTGGCTATTTGGATTCATGTTGGGTGTTGGATGTATATATTTGTATACATATGTATATGTGTATTTTATATGTATATATGTATCTATGCATATATGTGTATCCATAAAATGAAGAGCTTTATGCTCTATTGTAAAGTGTCTTGAGAAAACACTTGTTATGAATTGGCGCTATACAAATAAAGATTGATTGATTGATTGATTGATTGATTAGTATAATTATTTTTATTTGCATGCAGTTTTCCCTAAGAGTCCATTTCATTTCATTTCATTTTCATTGTTTTATTTTCTCTTTTTTGTTTGTTAAATTTATTATATTGTTTGTTAGATTTATTTTATTTAGAAGATCTTGACCTTCCAATTACAGTTAAATACTCTTCAGAAATTAAAGTTTCTTACCTTTTTGATATGGTGTACTCACTTTATTATGACATACATTATAATTACATTAATTACATTTTTGGACAATTATCGTCTAGCAAAATTTGTTATCGTGGCATGCCTAATTGTCCTGTGCTTCTGTTGTAAAAGGTTAAAATACGGAGAGACTTCACAGATACCATTTCATGTGCTGTTGTTGGAGTCAGTCCCTTCTGGCAGGCTTCATGTAAATAATGTTTACTTCCAGTTTGACTGAATAATGAAGCTGCTCAGGCCTGTGCTGTTAGACATATGTGCATAAATCCAGGCACTGTTTTTATGTCCCGTCTCCTCTGTGTGTTTCAGGGCTCTGACAGCGAGCTGAAGGTGGAAAAAGATGGCATGTCAGACAGTGAATCGAAGGCGGACACAGGAGTCCCAGAGGTGCCGGTCCCTGCTGACGACACCCCTGAGGTTCTAAACAAGGCTCTGTCTGGACTGTCCTCAAGGTACCAACACAGAGAGACTGATGCTGTATCAGCACTTCTTTAAAATCACACCTAGAGCAGGGTGATGCTGAGTAAGCCTTCAGTGAGGAGAAGATGGCCAGCATGAAATCCAGAAATATTTCAGGGAGTTTGACACCTGTTGTGTGAAACCACTCTGCAGTTTAGTTACTCCATGAGTCATGTGTTCTGCTTTCAAAGAAGCTACTGCTGGTTTAAAGGATTATTACAGCACTGCTGCATGTGTTGACGGTTCATACAGAGACATCCTGACCTGTTACCCTGAAAACAGAGGCATCGATTCCTGTCTCTGATTTTTACTTTAAAGAGACTGTGAGGAGTTTCTAAGTAATTACAAAAAAGTCTCACTTTTAAATATATGTCTGATAGAAATACACACTTTAAGATGAGTTTATAGCATCAAAATAGGTTATCTATAAATGCTGTTCCTTAGCTTCACGGTCGGGTCAGACAGGGCTGGACTGGCCTGGATACTCAACTTCAGGAACAAGACAATTAAAACTAGAGCAAATTTATATTATTCAGACACGTCTTAGAGCACCGGGCTGTAAGTAGAGATATATAGCCGGCTACAAAACTACGATAATAAGTTTTCCAAAAATTGTTTGTTGTCACACATCGTCGTAATTTCCTACTGGTAACTCGGTGAAACCTCGCCACCCCCGAGTTGACAATTGAAGATGGATGCCCCCAGTGTGAACAGTTATTTAGCTCCTGTAATAATCCATTTATTTGCACTTCTGACTGGGGTGTGTCGCTCTAGATCAGCTGTATACATAGTATTATTAGACTTATATTTACAAAAATGCTGCCATAGTGATAACCACATTCTTCATGTGATATTTGTGAACAACAACGCAGGGCGTGCTAACAACAGCTAACAATAGCCTGGTAGATCGGCACGTTTTTTTCTGACTTCAACTGTAATTGGTCCCAACAAGCACACAGGACCAATTACAGTTTCTGAGGAGTGTACCTGATGACTGTAGGCAGATGCAGGCTAACACTTCCCATTGCCTTCCAGTGTTTAAGCTAAGCTAACTAGTGGTGGGAGAGATATGCCCATCTCTTTCTTGTTACTGCACACAGTCAAAACAATGGAGTCTACCTGCTTGTCATGAACTCAGGAATGAGATAAGACACAAAGAAAATGTTGTCGTATCCCTTTAAGGAAAAGCTGTTTTTAAACCATTAAAGAAACTTGAACAAACTTTACAGCTTTTGATATGTTAAACATAGCCTTTGCTATGATTCTGTTCCAAGCTCACTGCATACTATTCCTTTAGTTCACAATCACATCTGAAGGCAAACAACCAGAAATAAGCTGCGCTATTACTCATTCTTTTTGACTTGAGGTGCAAAGTCAGTCTGTGACGTTGTAATCAGGGTGCGTGGTCCACTTTAGGTCTGATTATAAACACGGAATTCAATTGTTTTTTTTTATTACATTTTCTTGCTGTGTCAGTCAGACTTTGAGAAAACCAGTTATTTTATTCAGGCTTGTTCACTGTCACATTTTCAAGTTCATATATTTAAAACGTTCAGTTTCAGCTGGACTAACTCAGCACCTTCACCTTTTCCAACTGCATGTGAACAGACTGTCTTAAAAAGGCCAGAGTCTCATAGTTCATTAGTAGGGATGCAACGATTATAGATTTTGGTTGTACGAATATAGTCTGAGGAGTAATCTCGGTTTCACGATTATTACGATTATGATACATTAATTTCACAACACTGCTAATGAACTAATGTATAAAATCACATGAATATTCTTTAGATATTTTAATGTGCTTTTTATTGCTGTTAGAAATAACAGATTAATCAAACAACACAGTACAAAATAATAAATAAAGAAACAAAAATCCCTAACCCTAACCCTAACCCTAACTCTTCCGTTTGGAAGTAAATAAAGTGACCTCTGCTCTATAAACATCTATGTCATATTTCCCTTTTGAAAAAAATGCAGTGTCTGTGTCTGTTTGGAAATAAATAGAAGCTACATATCAGCTATGCATTTCCCTGTAAAAAAAACTGCTCTGTAAACATCAATGTTTTCCCTTTTGAAAATTACAAACAGTGAAAAGCTGCAAGACTGTGTCTGCATGTCTATTTTTCTCCAACTATGTTACAAAATTATTTTAGTATTTTCAGTTTGTGTATTTTTTCTACATTTCTTTTGGACCTGAGAAGAGAACTTGTAAACATGGTGAACAAAAATATCGAGCTGGCTTTTGACTTGAACTATATAGCTGCTTTTTGAAACATTAATAATACTCTTCTGTCTTTTATGATCATTGTTTTTATTTGTTTGAAGATTTATCATGATAATGATAATGGATTACATTTATATAGCCCTTTATGCTTGACTGACACTCAAAGTGCTTCACAAGTTAGTAAAAATAATAGAAATAAGTTGGAAAAAATCTCTTATGATGTGTTAATAATAACTGAAATGCAATTAATTAGTTCCCATGGTAAAATGCTGGAAGTCTACATGCTCCTGATGTTATTTTAGTCTTTTGAACCTGGTACATTAACCTACAGTGCCCAGAGTTTACTCAACACAGAGGGGAAGAAGCAAACTGCAACGTTAAATGGTCACTGACAGAAGCCTTGAGAGGAGCAATTTTGTTTTCTGTAGGTAAACATGCCGCTTTGCTGCTGTTAGTTTGCACTGAACTGAAAGCTCTACTCCCACTGCCACGCCCCTGATTGTAGGCGACACGTTTATATTTAATTCCCTATCAACTCAAGATTTATCTAAGTAAAATGTTGTAAACGTAATTTAACTCAGTTATTAGGTGTTACCTTCAGTTCGGCGTGTAAAGCAGGGTGGTGATCCAGCAAATGCTGCATTAAGTTCAACGTGTTTGAGCCTTTTGCCGAATCTTTTTTCGGCAGGTCTTGCGTACAGGTGAGCCGTCGTCCTGAATAACTCCCTCGTCATTCTTTGTGTATCCAAACTGCCCCCACACTGCCGGCTTCACTTTTTTCTATGGTGGAAACAAAGCTTCGTTGCTTGATGCCTCTGCCATTGTTTAGCTAATGTAGCCTAGCAATAACGTTTCATGATAGCACAACACTAAAAGCAGATGCACCACTGGTATAACTTTGTTTTCAGTCTGTGCAGGTGTGTTTGCGAGTGAGAACAGAAACACTCGGTGTAGAGGAGCCTTTGGGATTAATTAACCTTGACGTTTTAAATCGCGGTTTATAGTAAAACAGGTTAATCACTGCATGCCTATTCATTAGTTACCTATGCATTGAACTATTAGATGTAACACTGAATTGTTTGTGTTTTCTTTCCTAAGATGGAAGAACTGGTGGGTACGAGGCATCCTGACACTTGCTATGATCTCCTTCTTCTTCTTCATCATCTACCTGGGCCCCATGGTGCTTATGATGATTGTGAGTACAAACCACATGATTGATATTTCCTTCTCATAAACATATTGGCCCTCATTCATCAAACATGCATGCAACCGAGGAGTGGTTGCATGGCCACTCTTCTGAAACTTACATTCAGGGGCTGTCCCCAGAGATGAATTTAGGGGTATTAAGTTTTTAATCTTGCAGGTGTTTTATCAAAGTTCGTTTCAGGTGCCTAAAAACAAAAATAGGTTCAAGAGTGGATAGATCCAAAAACCAACAGCTGAACATTTCCATGTGGGCAATGAATACGGATAGTTTTAGAGACGATGTCATAGGCCCACCTCTCCCTTAAACCACATGCACAAACCCCAACGACAGGAGAGATAATGTCCTTTATCATGCTCCATGTTTTCTACTGGTGTCTGCCTTTAGCAGCATCACAGCATGAACAGACCAGGCATATATATGACAGTGTTTCAGTTTTTGTGTGGACGGACACGTTTCTTGACATGATGCAGAAAAAAAAACATTTTCATCTCCGTGGACAGGGCCTTAGTGTGGACTCATGCAGCAACAGACAAAATCTGTCTTTATATAATTCTCACTGTGCATTTAGAGACTAACAGGTTCACAAATTTAAACTGGGTAGTGATTTAAATACATAATAAAAAATATATTTTATGTTAAATCCCATCTCTACTTAAGTTTACTTTTCTAATCAAGGTAGGTAGCATGAGCTTTCAGCTGATTTTTTTTATTGTGTTTGAGGTTTTTTTCATCTGTGCATTTGAAAAACAAGAGAGATGATTTTCAGTAATCATGAAGATTTTTTTTTATCAGTTTCTTCCCAGAAAATCAGAGATATTTAAATGTCTTCAACAGTCCAAATCATCTCCAATTAAGAAGTCTGATCATGAAACCTGCATGATTTACAGTGCTTGGCAAATTTATTCGACCGCCCATCCTAAAAATGAGAAAACTTAAAAGGTTTGAAAATCCTTTTTTCATTATTTATATTTTGAAATGATATTTTGAACTAACCTGACACGCCAGGTGGACAGGTCCATATTGGAAATATTTCACCAATCCATCTGGGAGGAGCCCAGTGAAAAGTGTTTTCAGGGGCAGAACCTTCAAAAACAACAGCAGCTTGTGATTGGACGACAATAGTTACCGGCTGTTAACTGTTGTTTGCCCTTGTTAGTCGTTAGCTTAACTACCTTAAGACTATCATTTCACATTGAATTATACCACACATGTGTCATTTAGCTCTTATTTGTGGCATGAACCTCATCAAAGACAATCCCTACAAAGTAAACTTCTGAGGAGAGCATATTTGACCAAGTATCACTGAGTAACCATGGTGACCACAGGCTAACCGGCATTAGCTGACATTATTTTCAAACATGCAGTCACTTCCTGTTGTCATCATGTCTGCTGCTCCCGCCTCTCTTCCCTGATTGGGCTGTTAGGCATTTAGCCGAGTGAAACTGTTGGACAATGGAGGCTGGCAAGACAAATATGCATGATTTCAGGATCAGGCAGGTCCGTCTGCTCTGCAGGGCTAATTTTGAACAGAAATAAGAAATTTCAGACTGAATTAACTTTTTTTGACCCATATTTGAGCCGCCTCATCGTGCTTCTCTGAGAAGTCTGAAATCAATCGAGCATAATCAACCACTAAAGCTCATTCCTCTGTTCAGAAATGCCTAACTATTTTTTTGTAGAACTGTAACTAAGAAAATTCATAAATAATAATAAAGACATTTTAAAATAAAGAATATCATTTCAATTAAAAAGCTTCTACACACTGGTTTATTTACCATTACAGATATGTAAAATGATTTTGGTAATTACTGTTGCTTCTAATTTAGGTCAGCTGTGGCATAAACCTCACGTCAGGTCGTGGTCTTATAAACTTGTTAAGCTCTGTGTTTCTGAAACATTAAACCGCTGTTATGCAGCTGGTTACTGCTGCACTCTGCTCCTCCATGTTGTTAATTCAGTGTTTAACTGAATATTTAGCGGCATATTTTTTAAATGGTGGTTGTTTTCTGCCGTGACATAAATTTAAAAAACAGCCATTTGTACGCTGGGTTTGTTTAAATACACATGTTTAATGAATCACACTTTGAGCTGGTGTAAGGTAATTTCTGCACCAAAATAAAGTTTCTATGCCAGATTGATAAATGTGTTGTATTTCAGTGGTTATTTCTTTAAGTCAAACATTTGAGTAAGAGATATGGCCATGGATAAAATCCATTATTTTAAATGAAACATTTAAGCAATGTTGCAATTTTTAACTTCCTGTATGTAGGGATGCACAAAATTTGTTTAATATGATAATTGCCTGATATTTCCTCGCTGCAGAACTTCATTTGGTCAGTCCTCTTTTTCTTATAATGGTGCAAAGATGTGGAACTTGCTACCATCTGAACTCAGGACCATCACTGAGTTCAATATCTTCACCGCCAGGCTTAAGTCTTGGCTAAAAACAAAACAATCCGGGGTGCTGGTTTGGTGGAGTGGTTAGCAACCAGGCACCCCATGTACTTGCTTCTGCCGGTCCAGGTTTGAATCCCGCCTGTGACCAGTTTGCAGAGTGTCTTCCCCTACTCTCTCACCCCCTTTCACAAGCCTATCCACTGTCTCTCTCCTATCAATAAAAGCACAAAACGCCCCAAAAATACATTTAAAAAAACAAACAAAAACAATCCTGTACCCTTTTTTAAAGAATACTGTGCATGGAAAGAAGCATTTATCTATTTATTTATTTATTTGAGTATTTTTAATAGTATTAGTTTTTAATAGTAGTTTTAGTTTGTTTTTTTTAAATAGATTTTATTAATGTTTCTCTGTAATTTCTTGTGTTTTTGTGATGTAATTTCTTGTTTTATGTAATGTAGAAAGGCCCAACCAGGGACAGGAGTTGAGAATTCGCCTTGGCTATAAACTCCACTTACATGGCATCAGCTGCAAATAGTTTTTTGTGACTATGTACAATTGCAATGTCCCTGCCATATAAACGAATAAATAAATCAGCCTAAAAAATTAATCATCCGTATCAGTGGATATGCAGATATTTAAAGCTGACATATATATCGGCTGGAATATTGTCAAATTACACAAATGTACAAAATTGATGCTCCTTCTCGTCACTGCATGAGTACATTTATAAATCAAGTGTTTCATTTTTGCAAGAGTTGAATGCAGTTTTGTTTACATCTGTTCCTCGCAAAAATATACTATAAAACTGGAAGAAACAAGTCCAGTTTTGCTGTACACAGAGGTTATACTCTTGACCAGTAATATTGATATCAGTATCTGTGATAGTAAATTAAAAATATCGGCGTATCAGATATTGGAGAAACTCCAACAATCCAACGCTAAGACAAACTACTTAATCAACATTTAATGTCTTTCCATGTATCTACATGAGGGAAATTCAGTTAAGTTTGGGAATATATTTTATATCATAAAAGCAAAACTTGATTCATGTCATTTTTGCGTTGTTGTTTTTGTGCTTTGTTTTTTTGTTTTGTTTTGGGGTTTTTTTGATGATGAGATGATGGGAGGCAGGTGTGCAGGTTGCAGAACAGTGAAACTCCGCCCCCGCAGCAGGAGCAGAAAAAGGGTCCAAGAGGGAGAGGGGAGCAGACTGCTGAGGATTCACTGAATCCTCACATAGAAGGTCTAAATGTCCTTTTCCATTATGTTTTGATTAATAGTCCAGCCCTAATTGGCATATCAGATGTTGGCAAAAATCCAATATCCTGCATCCTTAACTGAATGTTAATGTCAAATTTCAAGTTTTGCTCATTTGCTCTGAATTGAACTCATACTCAGCTGAGCTGTAGCAGACATATTTCATCAGCTCTCTGATAACAGGCAGGATTTCTGCTCCTCTCATCAGGGAATCCCCTGAAATTAGGTCTGTCAGCCATCTTGTGTCACTGCGACCCGTGGATGTAGGACACACTCACACACACTCTCTGGTTTAGCTTGAGGGGATCTCTCTCCAGTGACACATTGTTTCTCCGTGCAGGTCCTCTGTGTTCAGATCAAGTGCTTCCATGAAATCATCACCATCGGTTACAGCGTGTACCACTCCTACCACCTGCCCTGGTTCAGGACGCTGAGCTGGTGAGGAAGCACCAACACTAACACTCTAACACAGAATGCACCTCTCTGCAGGGAGTCGATCACATCACATCATTTCTGTTCATTCATCTCGTGTCTCTTCTTGTTTCAGACTTCCTGAGGTTTGTTTTTGACCAGTTAAGTCTGAAGTAGATTTTAGATTATTAAGCAAATACATTTGACTACTTTGACTTAAGTCCTGTGAATCATTTGTGCTGTTTTGATTGTAGCAATAGTCGTGCATAGGGCTGTCACTTTATCAACTGTGAATGGATTTTTGTTAGGCCTGTTGTGATAAACAATTAATCAATTAACCGAACGATAAATAAAAATGTCCTCGGTAAGTTTGCCTGCCTCGATAAATTGGCACGTGCATGCATGTTTGTTTTCCTCCTCTCATTCTACCTATCAGGCTGGATAAACAAACACAAATATAAATGATGGCACAAAAGTGACGGTTCTTAAACCGGCTGCCACAGTACAAATGTGGGAATATTTTTGTTTTGAAAAGAACGAACAAGGTGTGAGCTCATGAACACCGACAAGCCGATATGTTGTATTTGTTTGAAAGTAGTGACGACGAAGAAGGGGAGGTGCAGCGGAGCCTTCGTCCTGACGGTCAGCATTTACTGAGATGTTTGGTTGGCCAAATAAATATAAATAAAACAACACAAAATGGTGCACTCACAGACAATGTCGTTCACTACAATACAAAAGAAATGCAACCCTTCAATAAGGCTGAAAAGCCAGAAATGCTACAACATTTGACAGACATTACAGATTGACTGGGAGAACGTACATTTCACAACAATTCAGGAACTGTAAACTGCATTTTATTTATTGTTTTGTTTTTTTATTGGAGTTTTGTTTTTTTCTCTTTACAGAGACAGGGTCTATTTTTTATCGTTTTTGATTAGTATGATTTTTTTTTTACATGCAGTTTTTCCCAAAAGAGCGTCCATTTCCATTTATTATATTGTTTAATGTGTTTTATTTAAAAGCTCTTAACCTTTCAATTACATTTAAATACTCTTAAGAAAATTAAAGTTCATTGCCTTTGATATGGTGTACTCACTTTATTACGACATATAATTACATTTATGAAAAAAAATGATGTTTCAAAATAAGATTGACAATAATATTGTTTATCGGCAATAAGTTTTGGGACAATTAACGTCCAGCAAAATTTGTTATAGTGGCAGGCCTAGTTGCGAATGACTCTGTCTGTGAGCATGCATTATTTTGCACTGTTTTATTTATATTTACTTTGCCGACCAAACGCCTCAGTAAGCTCTTAGTGCCAGGATGAAGGCTCCGCTGCACCTCCCCTTCTTCTTCTTCGTTGTCACTACTTTCAAACAAATTTGACATATCGGCTCGTCGGTGTTCATGAGCTCACACCTTGTTCATTTTGTTTAAAACCAAAATATTCCCACACTGGGGCTGTGGCAGCCGGCTTAGGAACCATCGCTTTCATGCCATCATATTAGTGTTTGTTTCCTTGTTACTCTTCAGGACGCTCACTTCAGCTCTGTGTTGTGTACATGCGAGTGGCCCCGCCTCCCCCTCAAAGATTGAATGACTGACAGATGGCTCACTCTGTTCAATCTGCTATAGAACCAATGCACCCAGGTGTTAAGACAGATGCACAGAGTGAACTATCTTCTCATCCAGCCTGTTTGGTAGAAAGAGAGGAGGGAAACAAACACGCATGCAAGTCGGCAAACTTACCAAGGACGTTTTTATTTATCGTTTGGTTAATTGATTTATTGATTATCACGACAGGCCTATACTGACCAAAGTCCTTGTGTTTTTAATTTAAGTGCAGCGTCAGTGCATGGATGGTTTAGCTTACTTTGAGAGCATCCTCTGTCCTTATCTGCTCTGTTTATGTTCAGTTTGAATGTCTCGCTGCAATTTAATGAGCTTCTTCCCAACACATTTGGATGTATTTTCAAACTTACAATATAAAGTGACAGCCCTAGTGGTGCGTAGTTCAGTATGATAGACAACAGAGCTCTGACGTTTAACATACCTCAAGAATCATATCCAGGTTTAATATTATTGTCTAGCTACTGTTAAAAATCTGTCTTTGAGAAAGGAAACTCTTCGACTGTCTCTTTAGTTTTTCTTCAGGCTCGCTCAATGCTGACCTGCTGCTCCTGGAACTGAACTGTGGTCACTAAACGCTCTTCTGCCTCAGGTACTTCCTGCTGTGCGTGAACTACTTCTTCTACGGTGAGACCGTCACAGATTACTTCTTCACTCTGGTGCAAAGAGAGGAGCCGCTTCGCATCCTCAGCAAATACCACCGCTTCATCTCCTTTGCCCTCTACCTCACAGGTACAATCAGTCAAACTTTATTTCTATAGCACTTTTCATACAAGAAATGGAGCACAAAGTGCTTTACAAACAGACAGATGAATTAAAATAAAGGAATAATGACCCAAACCCACTCCACCAAGCCCCTGAACCCATCCACACTGTAGTAGTACACACTGTTAATAAAAAACATCATAAATAAAAGACGATAATAAAGCACACTGCTGTACCCAGTACCTACTGAGGAAACGCCATCTTAAAGGTTTAAAACTGAGAAAACACTGTAGTTTAGGTTAAAGTGTTAAATTAAATACATCATAGAATTAAATAAGAATAAGAATTAAAATTATAATAATAAATAATAAATTGAAACAAAGTAAAAAACTAGAAAAACTAGAAAATAAAACAAGGAAAGATAGCAAAGATAAAAAATAAAAAAAGATAAAGTAATAATAAAAGGTAATTCTGGTAAAAGCTAGACCAAAAAGGTATGTTTTGAGTTTATTTTTAAAGAAACAAAAAACAGGTACAAACACTCAGACTGCACATGCAGCCAGTCCCATGACTAATTTCAGATCTTTTTTTATTCTATGAATGTGTGTCAACGTCAGGGCAGTGAGCTTCTCTATTGACCTCTGACATGATTATTAGTCAGAGCACACATGGTGTTTTTGTAAAGATGATTCTGCTGCTGTGGAAGTTTTATGCATTAGGGATGTAACTGTATGAAAATTTCATATCACGGTTATTGTGACCAAAATTATCACAGTTATCATTATTATCGTGGTATTTTTTCAGTGTGTTCAAAATGTTCAAAAAGTACTTTAACACAGTCTTGAAATCATTAAATCGCTGTAATATTATAATTTTAACAATTCTTTAGTCTTTCTGTCAATAACTGTGTCAGGAAATGCCCTTTAAGTAAATTTGTTTAAACTTTTTTCATTAGAAATAAAAGTAAACAATTCTGGCAAGTATTTGTCATTATTATGTTATAAATGCTTAAACAGTGTGTGATTACAAGAAAAGAAAACAACGGGTTTGAACTTTAAACTAGGGCTGTACAGTCCAAGTCGACAAGTTAATTGGTCGATGCGTGCTCAGTCGACCAAAATTCTGATTGGTCGACCAAATGTGTCATTTTTTTTTTTTTCCCTGCAGTTCATTTCATCAGGAGAAACGTATCAAGTGAAATGGGGGTATTTTCTGAGCACCCCCATCATGTCTCAGAACACCATTTTAATGTATTTATCGTTCATTTCAGTATTTTTATTTAAGAACATTTCAGTATTCTAGTCTAATAATCATTTATTTGTTTTATAGCTGCATGCGCTCTGCCCGCGCTGCAGCGGTGGCATCCCTCACCCAGTCCGTGCTGGATTTTATGCCTCACATAAACACCCAAACGCAAAAACGACATCACAGAAGGAATTGACAATTTATTTCTGAGGGTATGAGGCCCGTTGGTGTCGTGGAAGGCCAAGAAAAACATTGAAACCTGGATATTCAGTGCCGGCGCGCCTCACAATTACGCACGCCCTCACGGCAAAATACGAGGGAGTAAAAAGAGAAAGTTTCTGAGTTAATAGATAAAGATAACAGATGTGTACGTCTCTTCAAATGGAGTCCTATATGACAGTGACTGCCCATTTCATTGATGAAGACTGGCTAGCAGAGAGGCTTTTGATGAGAGAAAAAAAGGAGAGGCTCAAACATCGCTGCGCGACTGTAAGGATTTGTCGATGTTTTCAAAGTTCAAGAAGAAAAAAAAGTGTCTGTTGTAGTGAACAACGTGGTTAATGTGAAACTCTGTGGAAACACTAAAAGAGTCCCATGAATGAATTTCCAGGTTCCAATGTTTTTCTGGATATTCACTGCCAGCGTGCCTCACAATTACGCATGCACTAACGGCAAAATAGGAGGGAGTAAAAAAGAGAAAGTTTCTGAGTTAATAGATAAAGATAACAGATGTGTACGTCTCTTCGAGTGGAGTCCTATATGACAGTGACTGTCCATTTCATTGATGAAGACTGGAAAGCAAAGAGTCTTGTGTTGAGACAAAAATAAAAGGAGAGGCACACGCAGGGGCGAAACCGGGGGGGGGAGGGGGGGGTCGTTTGGTCGATTTTTGGTCGACAATTGCTGTGTTTTAGTCGACCAACAATTTCTTTGGTTGATTACAGCCCTACTTTAAACAGGACTCTCTTTATAAACAATTGAACATGTTCAAAGTTTTTAGACAACCAAAAAACATGTAACCTATTTTACAAACACTCACACATTTTAGTTTGCCTGCAGCATTAGTGTCCATGTTACAGCTCGTTATGTTAGACCATGTCCAGGAGTTTTTTTTTATTTTTGTTTTACTGACAATAGTCCCTGAAGCAGTTAGCCCTCTTCATGACTCTCCTCTGGTCTCCCCTTTCCATGGCAGATCTCCTCCACATCTCCTTTAACATTTCCAAATTACAATTGATTAAATCCACAAAACATGAACTGTGAAGGAAAAAGATGATCTATTATGGAATACGGTGAATAAACAGCGAAAGAACGGCAGGAACTCACTCCAGAATGATCCTAATGCTGTTATTTACAACCTTTATACATTATTTAGACAGAAATCCTGATAAACCTCCTATAGTTCACTCAGGTATGGTTCTCTGAATCCTCTCTCTCTCTCTGCTCGTTTACTTGAGGAGTTACAGCAGTTTTAATCATGTCCATTTTTGTCTTTCACTGCAGCTTAATTCTGATGCATTCTCTAATGAACTGTGTCTTAGGCATTTCTGTTCTTTTTAAATTTCTCTTTGTACGTTTTTAATCCGTAAAAGCCTTACAGCAGTGCATTTGGGACCTGTTTATATTTAAATATCACAGCATCAATGTTACTGTGTGTCCATGTCAAATAAACAATAAATAAATACATAAATATGATTGGCCTGTAATAAATGTGTTGATGTAATATTGTCCAACCACACCAGTTAATTTCATGAGCATGCTTTTGGTCAGTGCTGCACAGTCCAGGCCTTTAACTCTGATGTGTTGGAGCCTAAGGCTGTCATATGTGAGGTCAGACTGAAAGTGTTGACAATCAACATTTTAAATACCAAACTTCATAATCTATTTGTAACACGTATTGCATTTGTGTTGTGTTGTGTTTGAGCTAAGTGACATCAGAGTTAGTAATTTCAGGCGCAGAGCTAACCGGAAAAGACTCACTTCCTGTTCTTTACATCGTGTAGTTACAGCTTCTGGTTGATGACAAACAGGATGTGGAGAGGAAGGAAGAGCCTCTAACTGTCTCAGACTCTTTTCAACCAGATCTAAAAATGAAACTGATGGGCTTTTGAGAAAATGGTGCCATACCTCTAAGAGCAAGTACAAAGCTGCAGTGGTGTATGATGTGACTAACTGAATGAACTGGGGTGGAAGGAACTAAAATGTAGTCAAATAAAAGTGCAGCTACTGCGATTAAATTTTGCCCTTGTCCAGATAAAAGTAACAAATCTTCCCAAGTAAAGGAGTTTACTGGCATCAAGGGCCCAAAGTGTGTCGAGAAAAGATCCCCCTCCCAGGGCTCCAGAGTGCGACTATTTTGGTCGCACATGCGCAGAAAATTTATAAGAGTTCGGCCTAACATTTTTTGTTGGTCACAACAGTGCACCTGGCGCTCCCTGATGAAAACATTGACTTCTGTCGCAAGTGCATCGTCTCTCTCTCTCTCTCTCTCTCTCGCTCTCTCTCCCTCTCACAAATGAAAAGTTTAGAAGTTGAGAAAGCACATTTCAGTACACTTAAAAACGTAATATATTAAAGTTGACAAACGTAACTGCAGTTGCGGAAAATCCGCCAAACACGGTCAAAACACAGCAGCTGCTTCCTTGTATTTCTCTGTCTCTCCGTTTACAACAGGGCCAGACCCGACTCCACACATGCACACACACGCACGTATGCACACACACACACACACACAGCCCTCAGCAATTATCCAATCAGCTGTTAGTATGCAAATGAGCCAAGACAGAGCCCAAACTGTGGTGTCAGGTTTCGGCATGGAGCTGTGACTCTGACCCTGGTGTCAAAAGGTTGCGGATTCAGGCACTCTCTACACCATTCTCGTGTAAACAGAAGGCGCAAACGCAACTAGAATTCTCTTACCTCTTTCAGACTGGCCAAAAAAAGTTTAAACCTAATAACTATCGGCCCCTGTTGGCAGTTTGAAAGGGTTTAATCTGCATTTGACCCCGAACGACTGACCCTGCAGGCAACACAGGTTTTAATCGTCTCGTCTCAGATCGGCTCAAGTGGGAAAATCACACCCGGGTCAACCTGCTAATTAACGTCATGATGTAGGCATCTTGGGCGCACAGCATAACATCATGCCCGTCCCCTCATCTGTAACTTAAGTGACTCTTTTGCTGTTTCAGTAAGTCCATCCTCCTTTGTATTATCAGTGCTTAGTTTGTAAATTTTTAAAGAGGGACAAAAGTATAAAGTACAGAAACCGGTTAACTACCGTGTCCACGGCCTCTATGTTCCTTTTTATCAACATGATATCAGCTTGATGCACCAGAGGAAAAAAATAAAATATTGCAGCTCGTCTGCTGCTGATTAGACCGAGTCTGCTGACAGTGGGAGAGGAGTCACTTACTGATTTGTTAGTGGATTAACCCGCATTGAAAAACTCCAGCGTTGAAAGCGGTATCTGTTTTTGGCTGTTTTGGTTGTTGTGTAAGCAAGGCCGAAGGCTGGGGACGATGCCTGCTTCACTCCCACCACCACCCCAGTAAACTCCCGGCCAACTCCAGATTTTGTCAACATACTGTTGACTGGTCCTTAAGCAGATATGTTTGAGGACCACCTGAAGAGTGCATGATGATATTTCATTGCTGTCTTTACAGTGTCTTTAAATTTGCGTAAAATACTGACAAATAAATTCTCACAAAATTACAGCTGAGAAAAGAACAGAATATGGATGAACAGATTTTGTCGGGCCTACCCAAATTCACTGAGTTGCTGCTGTGTAATTACCTCCGCCAAGGATGATAAAATTTGCAGGAAATGTTCAGCATGGGAAAAGGAAGAACTGATTCAATTTTGGCGTTGATCCAGATCAGCGTCTGGCCGCCATGACGAAAAATGTGATTTCTGTGAATTACTACTGAACTAAAATAGATATCATTATGAATCCAATTTCTAATGGTATGTTTTCATGGTCAAGGAATCTAAATATTTAAATGAAATAAGGTAGGACTTATATTTATGGTGAAAATCACAATATGGGTGAGGACTGTGGCGCTGGCGGAGGTCTGCGCTCTCTGAGTGCTTTTCTAGTTAGCTGAGTAGCTCTTTTTATTACCAAGCAGTTGAGTGAATGTAGTTATGTACAAAGCTCTTGTTCTGATAAGCTGCTCGTACTAGAATGGATTTAAAGATGTCAGTTCACGTCTGAAGTGTTAGAAAGTGCAGCAGTTCCCTTTGAGGTCTCTTCTGCTCTCAGTTTTTGTTCGAGGGGATCAAACGGCTCCTGCGCCCTCACCAGCTCACTGAACATTAACTCTGGTCTTTGTCTGAAGTAGGTCACTCTGTATTTGGTTGGAGTTTGACCAAATATGGCTGTGATTCTGCAGAACTGAAGCCCACCCCTCTGTTAGAAACATCACCCATGATTCTGTCCTTATAAACTTCTAAAACCCCTTATTCTCTCGTGTTGCAGGTTTCTGCATGTTTGTACTGAGTCTGGTGAAGAAGCACTACCGCCTTCAGTTCTACATGGTAAGTCTGCCCCCCCGCTCACCCCCCAGCTTTGGGACTGTTGAGTTATTGATGAGGCCAGCTGAAGTCTGAAGGCCAGTGTCTGGAGAAGTGGGACAGATATCACCCTATAATGTCAGCCAGTTTATCAGTTATTACGTAGGATGTTTTTGCAAGTGTATGTTTGTTTGTGTGATTGTTTGCGAGGCTAAAGGCCCAATTGTGCAGCACCACTATGATGCATATTTTATCCAACAAATAAAGATATATTAAAACACTAAAAAAACACGAGAACACCAAAAATATTTAAATGAATAATAATAGGGATCATAACAAAAATATCAATAAATAACACTATGCAAACATAGATACCCATACAGTGTAGTTAAACCTTAGCAATTGATAGACTATTTACATAGTAGAGTAAGTAAAATAATACATATAATACATATAATACATATATACACACGTGGACAAAATTGTTGGTACCCTTCCAGTTAAAGAAAGAAAAACCCTCATGGTCACTGTCTCAGGAGATTAGAAATAAAATGATAGACAAGCATGGTAAAGGTAAAGGCTATAAGACCATCTCCAAGCAGCTTGATGTTCCTGTGACTACAGCTGCACAGATTATTCAGAAGTTTAAGGTCCACAGGACTGTAGCCAACCTCCCTGGACGTGGCTGCAGGAGGAAAACTGATGACAAACTGAAGAGACGGAGAATACGAATGGAAACCAAAGAGCCCAGAACAACTTCAAAGAGATTAGAGGAGAACTCCAAGGTCAAGGTGCATCAGAGTCAGATCACACCATCCATCACTGTTTGAGCCAAAGTGGACTGAATGGAGGACATCACTGTTGAAAGAAAATCACAACAAAGTTAGACTGGAATTTTCCAAAATGCATATTGACAAGCCACAAAGCTTGTGGGAGAATGTCCTTTGGACAGATGAGACAACACTGGAGCTTTTTGGTAAGTCACATCAGCTCTATGTTCACAGACACAAAAATGAAGCATACCAAGAAAAGAACACTGTACCTACTGTGAAACATGGAGAAGGCTAAGTTATGTTCTGGGGCTGCTTTGCTGCATCTGACACAGGGTGTCTTGAATCTGTGCAGGTACAATGAAATCTGAAGACTATCAAGACATTCTGGAGTGAAATGTGCTGCCCAGTGTCAGAAAGCTTGGTCTCAGTCACAGGTCATGGGTCCTCCAACAGGATAATGAGCCAATCACACAGCTAAAAACACCCAAGAATGGATCAGAACAAAACACTGGACTATTCTGAAGTGGCCTTCTATGATCTCTGATCTAAATCCTGTTGAACATTTGTGGAAGGAGCTGAAACATGCAGTCTGGAGAAGACAGCCTTCAAACCTGAGACAGCTGGAGCAGTTTGCTCATGAGGAGTGGGCCAACATACCTGTGGACAGGTGCAGAAGTCTCACTGAGAGTTACAGAAATCACCTGATTGCAGTGATTGACTCAAAAGGTTGTGCAACAAAATAAGAAGTCAAGGGTACCATCATTTTTGTCCAGGCCAGTTTCATTAGTTTGTTTTTTAAAATAATTTTCTTGGACTACAATTGAAAAGCAAAGTCTGATTTTCATTAGTTGATTTTCAGTAAATTTTTATTTATTATTACTTTTGTCAGTTTCAGCTTACTTCAGTGACCATGTGGGTTTTTCACTCTTTAATGGAAGGGTACCAACAATTTTGTCCATGTCTGTTACATAAATCCATTAAAAATGTTAAATAAGAAAGAAATTATTATTTTATTAGAAATTATTATATTTTAGAGGTGATCCAGCAGAACCTTGTTGCATGAAGGTGCTGTGAATTTGGCTAATGTGAATGTTTCAGGCTGTGGAGAAGATTTCAGATGGAAACTGTTTTAAGAACATTTTTAAGAGTTAATGTGTAAAAACATGTACACACTCATACCTTCCCAAATTAAAGGAAATTTAGATTTATTAACAACTTTACCACTAGATATTTGGTACTCTATGGTTAAAATAATAAAATTGGGAAAGGAGATAGGAGATCATTTTTGCTGAAAAATTTAACCCGGTTAGTCCAACCCCACATTTAAAAACTGGACAAAAAAGGGTATAACTGCTATACGTACTGTTGTTAAAAATGGTAAAATAGGACGTTTTCAAGAACTTAAAAATGCCTATAACTTACAAAACCATGATTTCTTTAAATAGTTACAAATGAGAGACTATTCTATTAAAAAAACAGGAAAATGAAGACAAAATACAGCCTGTAATCAAGGTTATAGCACAATCATATAATAAAACTGTAAAACGACCTGTGTCAATGCTATACAGCTGATTAATGGAATTTAAAGAGGAATCAACACTTTATGTCAAAACAAAATGGGAAAGAGCTTTTTTTCATAACACCCAAATTTATAAGTAGACAAAAAAGGTACAACAACCATGTTGGATACAAACCACACACATATTTTTTGGAACTGTATTAAAATCCAACCTTTTGGGGTCGTATACATTCAGTTCTTTGCAAAGTACTGGACTATATTACTAGACTATATATCTTACTGCAGCTGCAAAGAAAACCATCACCAAGAACTGGCTAGAAGCCGAGCCACCAAATCATAAACAGTGATTGTTGATCAGACAGCATCCTTGTGATGGAGAAGCTTTCCTGTGTACTGAAACTAAAGAAGAACACTTTGTAAAAGACTGGGGGAAATGTTTAAGATATACAAAAAAGACTTGAGCAGTAGAAGGTGATAAAAGAATGTAATTGACTCACTAACAGGCGGGTCATTTGTGATTGTTTATGTTGTTTTATGTCATACAACTCCTTTAGTGGTCAGGTTGATATGTTGTGGCACTTCTTTAGTGGTGGTAGCATGTAAAATGAAAATATTTTATTTTGGTATTTTGATTAGTTATCTTGTAAAATATGGAAAAAAAAAACTAGATTAACATTCTTGCTGGGACGATATGCTTTTCTACCAATTAGATTTTTTAGGTGCCAATTTGATTTAAATTGCGATTCTACGATATTGCCGATTTTTGCAATCTTTAGTTAGCTTTGTTAGCACAAGTGAAAAAGATAAATAATGATGATGCCTACAGACTATATCAGGAAAATACACATCACATGTGAGTCAGTTTTTAGGATTTATTCAGCAATATATTTTAACCAGCTGTTCATACTCGCTCTTCAAAAGCCTGGACTGCATTTCAAAGTGGCTTATTAACACAGACTAAAATGAAGCACTTAAATGTGGAAAAAAAAATCTATTTTTCTTCCACCTCTAATAAACATATTGTTAAAAAAACATGCTCACATTCAAATATCCCTCCCTGTTAGATGAATATTCACATCTTCAGTCTTTACAGTCCTTAAGTATGAAGTAACACGGCCCCTCATGGTCAAAGAGGAATCACTCAGCCACTCAAATATCCAAACACACTGTTGATCACATCAGCCTGTTATCTGTCAGCTGTGAAGACCCCTTAATGATTTAGACTGTCCAAAGTGATCATTAGGATCATTAACATAAGACCATCTGTTCTCGAACGTGCTGATATCCAGACTGTCAATAATCACTCAAATAAAGACTCTGAACCCTGAGCTTTGTGGTTTTAATGCAGCACTATTTTTGTGTTAATGTGTTTAATGTTTTTTATTATCTCCACAGTTCGGTTGGACTCACGTGACCCTGCTGATTGTTGTGACTCAGTCTCATCTTATCATCCACAACCTGTTTGAGGGGATGATCTGGTCAGTAAACAGTGCTTATGTTTCTATATTTTCAATAATAAACGCTCCTCAGGGCTCCACAGTGCACCCAATTTGGTCACAAATGCAGCCAAAACTTTTAAGAGTGCGGCAAACATTTTTTGTTGGTCGCACTGGTGCACCCAGGTGAAAACATTGATTCCTGTCGCAGGGCATCATCTCTCTCTCTCTCTCTTTCTCTCTTAAATTTAAAAGTTTCAAAGTTGAGAAAGCACATTTCAGTATACCTACAAAAGTAATATATTATAAGTTGACAGAAGTAACTGCAGTCGCTGAAGTATCCGCCAAAAACGGACAAGACACAGCATCTGCTTTCTCTCATTTCTCTACCTCTGTTCTTGCTTCACAGGCTGTAGCCCCACCCACACACACACACAGCCCTCAGTAATCATCCAATCAGCCGTTAGTATGCAAATGAGCCCAGACTGTGGTGTCAGGTTTCAACACAGAGCAGTAACTTTGAAGAAGCAGTGAAGCTCTGCCAAATTCGTCTTAGAGACTGTCAGATAATTAATAATTAACAACAAAAACAGGTAAAACAAAGTAACATTAAATATAATATCTATATTTGTTCAGTTCTTTCTCCTGTTAAGAGAGCGTTTCTTAGTCACACAGGCACATGACAAAAAGTCATGAAATGTTCTGCCTGATAGGTTGTTTTTTATAAATTAGTTTGAGAATTGTTTTATTATTATTTATCTTAGCTTCAGTTCTGTAAATATTGACTATAGTGTGTGAAGTCTTATTCTAGGGTCAAATTTATTGGAGAATAAGACCATCCAGTTAAATGTTCTGTTGTTGGTTGTTAAAATCTGGATATTTATTTTCATTTTTCAGTTCAGTATAGCACCTTAAACATTAGCTCTTTTTATTTTAAATGTTTTATTTAACTTGAGATGTTTGAGTTTTAAATGTTACATTTCAGTTCAGTAAAGCACTTTAAGCACCTTTATTTGGAAATGTTTTATTTTGCTTAAAGAGACTGTGAGGAGTTTCTAAATAATTACAAAAAAGTCTCACTTTTAGATATATGCCTGATGGAAATACACACTTTAAGATGAGTTTTATAGCATCAAAATAGTTTAGCTATAAATGCTATTCCTTAGCTTCACGGTCGGGTCGGACAGGGCTGGACTGGCCTGGATACTCAACTTCAGGAACAAGACAATTAAAACTAGAGCAAATTTATATTATTCAGACACGTCTTAGAGCACCGTGCTTAAGTAGCCATATATAGCCGGCTACAAAACTAATTGCTTGTTGTCACACATCAAAAACTACCGCTACGTAACTAGAAAGAGATACATTACCTCGTGGCTTTGCATCCTGTAAGTTGTTGAAAAAAGAAGTTGTAAAGCAATGCAGAGTTCTGAGGAAGGTCTGAGCTGCACTCATTAGCATCACAACAAACACACGCTTTGGCTTGGGTCACATCTTTTGGTGCGTTCCACTTGTAGTCAGAAGTAGGAATTTCCGAGCTCCAAGCAGGAAATTGCAACTAGAACGTCCCCTGAAGTCTGAATTTCCTACTGGGAACTTGGTGAAACCTCGCCACCCCCG
Organism: Scarus forsteni; assembly: GCA_036419115.1. Lineage (NCBI taxonomy): Eukaryota > Metazoa > Chordata > Actinopteri > Labriformes > Labridae > Scarus > Scarus forsteni. The sequence goes on along the minus strand of JAZDUH010000358.1, from coordinate 2,317,160 downwards.
AGTTGACAATGGAAGATGGATGCCCCCAGTGTGAACAGTTATTTAGCTCCTGCAATAATCCATTTATTTGCACTTCTGACTGGGGTGTGTCGCTCTAGATCAGCTGTATACATAGTATTGTTAGACTTATATTTACAAAAATGCTGCCATAGTGATAATCACATTCTTCATGTGATATTTGTGAACAACAACACAGGGCGTGCTAACAACAGCTAACAATAGCCTGGAAGATCGGCATGTTTTTTTCCGACTTCAACTGGAACGCCGATAAGTCGGAGATGATGTCACTCCCAGTTCTGAGGTTACTGGAACGCAGCATTACGACAGTCGCCGCGCGTGCTCATGGGTAGCAGAGTCTTAATGTCGCCGCAAATAGATTCTCCTCATAGCACCTTTAAAAAGCATTTACAATATATAAAAGTTTGATAAAATGGTGACTTTACGGCGTTAAAGGTGACTCAATGAGAAATTTGGGTGCAACCAATGCAGAAAGTGAGTCTGCTCCTTTCAGACATCAAATGGCTGTTATGTAGGAAATGTGAGACAGTCTTTTTAGTAAAAAACTAAAGAGCTCTGTGCTTCCTCTAAAACACAGGGTGCTTTATAGCTGGTCTCATGTCCCTGACGTGTCCTCTTCTTCTCCTCAATAGGTTCATTGTGCCCATTTCCTGTGTGATCTGTAACGACATTATGGCCTACATGTTTGGCTTCTTCTTCGGCCGCACCCCTCTCATTAAGGTTGGTTTTATTCTCCATGCTCTGACTCTTTAACTGATCATAGTCACGTCTGTAAATCAGTTACCAGCCTCCTAGTTTTGTTCTTATGCTTGGATGCATCTGTGCGGTGTGGTGTTGTCTTTGCTCTGACTTTGAGTTGTCGAGACAATAAAAGAATTGTGAGTCTGTTGGTGATTTATTAACCCGCTGCACTGTCTGTGTCCTCTGCAGCTGTCGCCCAAAAAGACCTGGGAGGGGTTCATCGGCGGCCTCTTTGCCACCATCGTCTTTGGCATCGTGGTAAGATGGGATATTTAACCTTCGCTTTTAAAGTGAAATATGAATATCTAAAGTTCTAACTCACAAAAGAGAGTGGATATTCAACATCTTTGAGACTTTTAAGAATGTCCTTCTCTCTTTAGCAGGAGAGTCAAATCAGTCAACCAAGCTTTATAAATAAAGCTTATTTATTCAAAGGTTCCATAATAAGCATTAATTAATGTATTTAATGGTAATTGATGCATAATAATATTATTATTATTGCTTATAAGAACACCATGAAAGGATAATAACCTCTAATTAATAATTCATAACAACCAACAAACAATAAGTTCTTATAAGGCAGTATATTATGCTTATTGACATTTATACGATCATATTAAGTGTTAATTGTAGTAGTTGTAGTATTAGTAGAAGTAGTAAAGTTTATTTCAGACAACATAATATCAATAACAATAATAGTAATAATAATATAGTGATAATAATGATGATAATAATAAATAAACAAGAAATAGAACACAGCAGTGGACAGACATGAAAAAAGAAAGTACTGTACAGGAGCCAAACGCGTGAATAATAAAACAAAACATATCAACTGATTAACAGGGTTCCCGTGGATCCTTAAAAAGTCTTAAAAGGCATTGAATCATTATTCTAAAAATAAGGCCTTAATTGGCATTAAAATGTCTCAAATCCAAGTTTCAAAAGTCTTAAAAAAATGAACACATGAGTAAGATTTATGTTAGTTCGAACCTAAAAAAATATTTAGTAACATCTATCTATTTTTCAAAAATAATTTGCTAATTTACTCTCATGGCAACATCGTGTAATCACAATAGTGGAACTAACAAAACGGTGATGTGGTTGCACCAGGATCTTTTAGAGCAGATGCATGTCTTGGTTCCACCTACAGTTCCTGGAGAAAGAAAAAAAATGGGGAAAGATTGGCAAAAAAAATCCTAAAGTGGCTTAGGAAAACTGATCATGGCAGCAAAATTGGGAATTAAATATGAAGTTAAATTTCAAAAACCATGTAAAAATTCCAAAAATGGTTCTGACAGTGGCCAAAAAAGATGAATGGGGGCAAAATAGGCATAAAGTTTTAAAAACGGGGTTAAAAAAAGATTAAAGTGATGTTTTATTTAAAACAAACATTGGGTTAAAATTGCCTCTAACCCAGGTAATTCATGTGGTGTTTTTGTTTGTTTGTTTTGTTTGTTTCAATTGTGGTTTGTTGTCGGCTTGATCTTAAATTTGATTTCAAACAACCTTTAAAAAGTCTGAAAAAGTCTTGAATTTAACTTGTCTTGAGCTGTAGGAACCCTGATTAAATAAATCATATATATACACACATACACATCCATACATATATACACACACGTATAAACATATATACACACACATACAATAATATAATATACTTAATAAAAATCTGTTCACATTATATATTTATCATCGTCATTAATCATACAAAAGTAGCTGCGTGTAACACCAAACAACAACAACAGCAAGCAATCAGCAACAACAACAAAAGAGAAAAAAACAAACAAAACAAAAGTACATAACATAATAATTAATATCCCCCCACACACAAACAACACTTCACAACTGAAGTATAGTAAAGTTGTTATTAATGTTTATAAGAACACTATAAGAAGCTTCATACGCTCTGACTATGGCACTATGAGATGCTATAAAACATTAATCTGATTATATTGTTTATTGAAGCATAGTGTATTATTATTGCTTATAAGAACACTATAAGACACTTATAAACATTAATAAGATTACATAAAGTGTCAATTTTTTTTTTTTTTTTAAATGTATGTTTTTGGGGCATTTTGTGCCTTTATTGATAGCAGAGAGACAGTGGATAGGCTTGTGAAAGGGGGTGAGAGAGTAGGGGAAGACACTCTGCAAACTGGTCACAGGCGGGATTCGAACCCGGACCGGCAGAAGCATGTACATGGGGTGCCTGGTTGCTAACCACTCCACCAAACCAGCACCCCACATAAAGTGTCAATTTAAGATAATATAATTATTATTGCACATAAGAACATTTGAAGACTCTTAGAATTATTTTGGCTGAATAAGTCTGCTATAAACATAAACAACCAACATTAGCCACCATGATTTGTACAACAAAAGTGACTTCACTTCCTGTCAAGTCACTTCCTGTTGTCGTCAGGTCTGCTGCTCCCGCCTCTCTTCCCTGATTGGGCCGTTAAGCACTTAGCCGAGTGAAACTGTTGGACAACAGGCAGGCCCATCTGCTCTGCAAGGCTATACCAGTACTGCTAAAGTAAAAGAAACAATACAATAAAGATTGATTTAAATAAAGAAAGAAATAGAATAGCAGTCCTCAGAGCTGCTAAAATACACAAAAATATGTTAAAAGATTAGAGAGTAAAAACTAAAGTGCTTAACAGATTTATTAGACTATCACCCAGGTAACGATAATGCCACACATGATTAAATGAACAACATTAGTGGTTACCAAAATCTTTTTAATGCTATTAAAATAGTTAATACAGCAGCATATTGAAGCTCTTCAAACTTAATGTTTTTATGATTGTTATTGTCTTTAGTAAATTTTCAAATCTACTGCTCTACAACAAAATAATAAAGCATGTTTTTTTCTTGAATTGAGATTTTGAATCATGATTATTTACTTGCATTGCTTAGCAGAAAAGTAGTTGAATGTTTTGGTTGGACTTCTCAGAGAAGCCCTGTGAGGCGGCCTGGATTTTGGTAAAAAAAATGAATTCAGTCTGAAATTTCTCATTTTTGTTCATATTGTCTGTCCAATAACAATAATATTTTCAGTCTGAAAGTTTTTAAAAGATGGAAGAATACTGAGGTTTTCTCGTTTTTCATATATTTGTTAAGCTCCGTGTTTGATTAGGAAAAGAAAAACAAATAAAAAGTCTGAATGTAATTGAAACATCAAACAGTAAATCCAAAATGGTAAAGTTCTACTAAAATAACCTTTTTTTTAATTTAACAGGCAGATGCATTAATACTTAACAAGGCTGTGCAACTATCTAACCTTTTCCCTAAATTGAAAACAGACAGTGTAGAAAAAATAGACTTAATTTTTCAGGTTGTTCATTTTTTAGCCTACATAAAAAGTTGTCGTCTTTGTGTACTGTCTGACAAAAACACACCTGTAACTGTTTCTCTGTTTGTCCCCACAGCTCTCGTACTTCATGTCCAGCTGGAGGTACTTTGTCTGTCCCGTGGAGTTCAACAACGACTCCAACAGTTTCCAGGTGGACTGTGAGCCGTCGGAGCTCTTCCAGCTGCAGGACTACGCTCTGCCCAGCATCATGGAGTCCGTCACTGGATGGGTAAGACTCACCTGCTCTCACCTGACCATAACCTGAATCCTGCTCTTTCTCAGACCATACCTCAGGAGCACTTTGGTTTATATGAGACCCAGGTGTTATTTATTTAACTTTTTAACCCCCGAAATCTAGAAACTAAATTATCAGGGGACCTTTAAACCATGCATTCAACAGTTAAACTTGAGTTGTTAAAAAGCAGGAACAAAATTTCTGAGAATTCTGAGAGGAGGAAGGACTTCAAGTTGTAACACAATAAATCTAATAGCTATGAAATTTTATAAACTGGACCTCGGTGACTTTTAATATAATACCCCTGATTTAAAGTAATGATGTGCTGACTCAGGAGCAGAAAGCCCCAATTGTGTGTTGTAGAAACAGTTCTCAGAAGCAGTATGTTGATCTAAAATCTCAAGATGAGCTTTTACCCACCAAAGCAGCAAGCTAACCCACCCGCTAACACTGGACTGACTATTCTGTGCACTCTGCAAACCAGCCTCAATCAGCCTGCTGATGGAGATTAGAGTTCAGTGTAGAGCATTTCTGAGTGATTTAAAGACAAGTTAGATAAATAACACGTCAGAAGAAGTGATGAAACTGTGAACACGAGACTCTGCCCTCCTGCCTCCACAGACCACGGTGCGACTCTATCCATTCCAGATCCACAGCATCGCTCTGTCCTCCTTTGCCTCCATCGTCGGACCCTTTGGCGGCTTCTTTGCAAGCGGCTTCAAGAGGGCCTTCAAGATCAAGGTAGAAATAAATGAGCGATACTTTGTCAGTCTCGTGATAATTTCCCAGTGAGGTGATTTCTTAAGAATAAATGTTTGATAACGGACCCTCAAACAGAAGATCTGCATCTATCAGTGTCTGTTCATTTGCTGTTTAAATGGTTCAGGGTGGCAGTAGTTGCAGCTCAAGTTCTATCTTTGTCTTTCCAGGATTTTGCCAACACCATCCCGGGTCATGGAGGCATCATGGACAGATTCGACTGCCAGTACCTCATGGCCACCTTTGTCAATGTCTACATTGCCAGCTTCATCAGGTAAACACTTAACTAAACATCTTAAATTCGGGATGTAACAGTTACCGGTAAAATGGTAAACCACGGTAAAATTTCCCACAGTAATCATTACCGTGTCCTATTAAAATTACTGTTATACTGTGTTTGATCACCACACTGTGTCAGTAACTCACGGTGATGCTGCTCTTTGACTGGAAAAGCCTGATCTATGTATCTGTCCACGATTAAGCGGCCTCACGTGAGGCGCGCGTGTGCAGTTTGTGGTGTTTGGCCTCAGTCAGAGAACGAAAGTTGGAAACACTAGAGTGGAGACTTTTCCTCTCCAAACGGACTCTGAAGTCTGGTTGAATTTTTGATTTTACAAGGATGCCGTGGAGAAACTGATAGAAGACAGTCACCCTGTTTAAACATGAAGCTGCAGAGAAAGAAAAAGACGTGCGTGATTAAACCAGCCGTAACTCCTAGAATAAATGAGCTGACCGGGCCGTAGGGAGAGAGTGCGTTGGACCTTCTGATGGCAGGGGATCAGTTTAGCTGTGACTGTTTTATTGTGATTATGACGGAAATCTGGCTTTATCCGTTTGTTTCCGGCACGGCAGCTAAGCGAACTAGCTAGCAAGCTAACTATGCTAGCGTTAGCGTTGCTCCCTAGCCCTACGTCATCATAAGCAGACTCATCCAGGGGAGACTTCATCTTAGCTGGGGACTTTAATCAGCCTCTTTAAATAAGTTTATTAAATATGTGCAGTGTCCTACAAAATATTTAGATTTCCTCACGCACATTATCTCATGTTTAAAATAAAAAAGTGGTTCTACCTGAACTAAAACCTACTTCTGATAAACTAATGAGGACTGAAAGGCAGACGTGATTAACAGTTCATTAATAATCCATACATTATTACATTTACAAAACGGTTATTTGTTTAATTTTGCAGGAATTTGTTGCAGTTTTCACACTGTTTTATTTTGTGCTTGAAAGAAGCAAAGAAAAATAAAGAGTTATTCTGCCTTTACTATAACCTACCTTTAGTTTTCATCAAGTACTACAGCATACAGAGTGACTCTTTTTTAAGGTTTTATAATTAATGTCCCAGAAGTTCACTGCCTTTTTTTCATGATTTTGTACTTTAAATTTTCTCTCTGGTGTAAAGTCAAACAAATACTAAAGGACCAAGAATTGTTAAACTATAAAATGTCCTGCCTTTAATTGGTATGTTCATTGTCTTGTTTTGGGAACATTTTAAAAAAAACAACATCTTTTATATATATATTTTTAATTAATCGGCCGATTAATCAGTAATCAGTATTTTTTCTGCCAAATATTGGTACCGGCATCGGCCTCAAAAAATCCATACCGGTCGAACCCTAGTTAAGATGTTTGAAATAAACAAATAAATAAAAAAAGAACCGTTTCTGATCATCCTGTCCTTCACCTCAGGGGTCCAAATCCGAGCAAAGTGATCCAGCAGCTCCTCGCCCTCAGAGTGGACCAGCAGCTCCACATCTTCAACTCCCTGAAGGCTCACCTGACGGAGAAAGGCCTGCTGCCGGCTTTGGAGGAGGCGGCCGCCTAAAGCCTCCGACAGCGCCGGCTCAGCCCAGGAGGGAGGCCGGGGAGGAGGGCAGCAGCTCCGGAGGTTTGGGGAACTCACAGTGCTGCGAGTGAGCGAGGACACGTCGGAGAAAAAGAAAAAGAACATCACAAACTTCAGCCTTGGGTCATTCCATTTGGTTTGGGTATGAGAGTGGAGCATTTGTGTCCATGTGTCTGTGAATCATGTTTCTGACACCAGTGTTTTCAGGATGAGTTAGTGAGTTACTGTACTGTTATACATCAGAGAAACTTCTATCTGTACATTTCTACCTGTATACAGGCTAACCTCTATATACTTATTAATGTGTGTTGATATTTTATTGTCCTTTTGTTTAAATGCACTGCTCTCAGCCCTGTTTCTCACTGTATTGTTACCCCAGGTGCTCCCCTCTGGCCAAAATTGACTTTTAATTTCTTTGTTGTGATGGTTTCTATTTATACATAGATGGTTTTTATATTTGTTATGTTCTATTATATCTTAAAGCTGCGTCTGTTTTACCAGACTGAATTCACATTTGCCATCAGTTACATGTATTTAAGTGTCTTTTTCACGTCATTCATCATTTCAGAGGCTCCCATCCACGTCATATCATCATGTGATATCAAGCAGCAATGTCTAAAATCAACAGGGAAGCTTTTACATGCACGTCATTTTCAGGCTGTTTTTGTTGGTCAAGTGTATTCAGGAGCATTTGCTAATGCTACATGAGGAATTGTGTTTTGTTTGAATGTGAAGATACCTCCGAGGTACAGAGTGGCTCATGCATGCAACAATTTAAAGATGCTATGAGGAGTTTCTAAGTAATTACAAAAAAGTCTCCCTTGTAGATATATGCCTGATGGAAATACATTTTAAGATGAGTTTTATAGCATCTAAATAGGTTAGCTATAAATGCTATTCCTTAGCTTCATGGTCGGGTCGGACAGGGCTGGACTGGCCTGGACACTCAACTTCAGGAACAAGACAATTAAAACTAGAGCAAATTTATATTATTCAGACACGTCTTAGAGCACCGGGCTGTGCGATTGTGCACGATTGTCATAATCCTGATGCTTTGGTCGTGGTGCATGCCCTACTTGGTCTGGATCAGCGTTGTATAGTCGTGGATGAACGGCGGGGAACGTGGAAGGGTCCCGACAGTTTTGAATTGTTCAAAACTGTCGTGGAGAATCGCCGCTCTCAGTATAGCAGGGTGGAAGCCTAATGCAGTCCTAATGTGAACGGTATTAGCGTGGCATGTACGGGGCTCAGTCGGGCCAATCGTGGCTCAATCTTGAAAGCTTTATGAGGACAACTGACAAGGATGTATACGTTTGTGCCCCGACTGTGTCCCGTTCAAGACGGCGCAAGCGACGGGGCTCAGTCGAGCTTACGTGACGAGAACTGAGCTCGAGCGGGGCTGACGTCGTGTCAGCGGGATGAAAATTCATGGAATCCTCGTCATATCGCTGTACTAACCTAACTGGAGCGGGACAAACGCCCCCGAAGCGCTGTAGAAGCTCTACTGACGGTGTATTTACACGGTGTGTTATTTCGTACCGTATTTTACGGTCATTTCATCCCGTATCATAGCGGTCACACCAGCCTCGTCAATCATGTACAGCCGTGCACAATCGCCATGAGAAACGGGAATGTGTGACTTAGCCATAAAAAGTGATATATAGCCGGCTACAAAACTACGATACTAAGTTTTCCAAAAATTGCTTGTCACACATCAAAAACTACCGCTACATAACTAGAAAGAGATACATGACCTCGTCGCTTTGCATCCTGTAAGTTGTTGAAAAAAGAAGTTGTTTGGCAATGCAGACTTCTGAGGAAGGTCCGAGCTGCATTCATTAGCATCACAACAAACACACGCTTTGGATTGGGTCACGTCTTTACGACAGCCTCCGTGCGTACTCATGGGTAGCAGAGTCTTTATGTCGCCGGAAATAGATTCTCCTCATAGCACCTTTAAATACGATTCCCTCACAGGTCACTGGTTTTAATGGCAAAAGAGGAACAGAGATCAAGATCTTGTTTCCATTTTTGGTTCCTTTCTTCAAACATTTCATCTATAAAAGGGTCTGTTATATGTATGTTCATAAGGTGGCTGAAAATAAGTTAACTTTGTTAGAAAAAGTGCCCAGTGATGGATCAACACTGCCATGGTCTGACTCTAAGCACTAACCTCGTATGTGTCACAGCTTAGAGCAGCAAACCAAACACGAGCGTCACTGATCAGCAGGTTGTTTGTTTTCTTACACAAGTGTTTAAAGCACCCGTCAGTGTTTCAGGAAGATTGCACTTCTGTTTTATTGATGCCACTGGATATGATTGTATCATTTAATATCAAATAGAGACACTGAACCATCTCCAGTGTGGTTTGTTTGTTTCAGTGAAGACATCATCTGAAAATAAGTTTACTGTTTCACTAAAGCCACGTCTCACCTTATGAAACATTTGTGCCGTGTTGTTTGTGAAGGTAAAGCTGGACGATGAAAATGGACCTGGTGTTTACAGATGTCTGGAGCTGTTTGTTCGAAGTCTGGTGACGTGAAGTTCAAACTGAAAACTGCTCGAGAACGTGGATGTTAAAGTCCGTGTTCTCTGCATCAGAAAAAATACAGTTTAGAGCGTTATATAGGAAGTTTAAAGTATTTGAGTGAGTTTAATGATGCATTTTGTGGTTCAGTTGGTTTGGTCACTCGAGCTTTCTTTGTTGAAATTTGGTAAAGGTACCAAACAATCTTAACGGTTCCTTTTAAGGCCCTTTTCAACTGGAGTCACCAATCTGACCATAAACCTGAAACACCAGATGGACTGTTTCATATATCCCAGGGATATATTCTAAATCCATCTGGGTAACAAGTCCATCTGGAGAAGGTTAGAGCCCTACAAGACAATCTAAACAATTAAAATGTCTTTACTTGAGCAGCATAGTCATATAAAACCTTAAAAAAACAAACTATCATGTTGCAGCATCACCAGGAAGTCCTGCCCCTGTTGGCCTAAAATACATGTCTGATGAAGGTTTTCTGTTGCCTCCGTCTTCAGGCCAAAACTCTAAGCTTTCATACAGTCCTGCTCATCATAATTGGCACCCATGAAGTTTAAGTACACAATGTGACAGTACAGTTTGTTTACAAACCTCTCTAACTTTGCTCTGCATCACTTTATCAGACTCAAACTTGGCAGAAGTAATGTTCACATATTAAGGTTTGTAAATTATACTTCATTAGCTACTATGATCATGCAGTCATATTTAGAATAGGCAGTTTTAATCGCAACCACTTGAAGCCTTCAAGGAAAAAAAATACCCTACCAACAATTAAGCATGGTGGAGGTTCCATAATGGTTTGGGGCTGCTTTGCTGCATCGGGTACTGGAGGCCTTGACCGTATCACAGGAATCATGAAATCAGAGAATTATCAAGAAATTTTAGAGCATAATGTCTTACCCAGTTTAAGAACACTTGGTTTGAGTCGAAGATCGTGCGCCCTCCAGCAAGACAAAGACCCAAAGCACACATCCAAAAGCACGCAAGAATGGTTGAAAAGGAAAAAATGGCCTGTTTTAAAATGTCCAGCAATGAGTCCTGATCTCAATCTGATTGAAAATATTTGGTATGGCTGAAATCTGCCATTGGGGGAAAGAAACCTGCAAATGTTCAAGAGCTTGAACAGTTTGCATAGGAAGAGTGGGAGAAAATACCAGCTGAGAAGAGCAAGAAGCTTATAGATGGCTACAAGAAACATTTGGAGGCTGTCATCAGTGCCAAAGGGTGTGCAACAAAATACTGAAGAGGGGTGCCATTACTGCTGCATATGCTTTTTTTCAGTTCAGTTTTTCAGTTATTGTTAAAGTATTGGAAATTATGAAGGGGTGCCAATAATACTGAGCAGGACTGCAGGACCGCCTGCAGCCCAGTGTCTAAGGCTTGATGCTGAAAAGCATTTCAGTTTGTTTTTAAGGTCATTTTAATTGTCGAGTGCCTTGAAGTCTCTTTGTATTGCTTCAGTGACTTTGTGATTCCAAAGAGCACCTCAAGCAGGTTATTGCTTAATGTCATTTTCTGACCAGCAGTAATCTCTTCAGCTTGACAAAGTTACTTTCCATGTACCTTTGGGCTTCATACACTCCTGTTTACCATGTTAGGCTATGATCAGCTGTGAAAATGAAAGTAAATCATGCCAAACTAAACCATGCAGCATGGTGACATTTCTATTTGTAGTACCAAGCTGAACTGTCCCCGCTCTTCTCGGTTTTGTTTTTGGTCATTTTCCATCACAGTTGTATTTCGATTGTACCTCCTTCTCAAAGGTGGGCCAACAGAGCAGCTGCATGAAACTGCTGTGACATCAAAATAACGGGGGATGTGGCAGTTTCACTTATGTCTGTGGCATTTTTTTGAAGGAGGTTCTGTTTCAGGAACACAAAAAAGAAAGAGTTTGACATGCTGTCATGCAGCAGCACATGGCCAACAGTAGGGGCCTTTTCTTGGCTTGGTAACACTGCTTGATCGGCTGTGTCCATGTGACATTTTAATAAATGTCCAGCTGAATGAGGAAGGTCAAAACAAGTTGAGCTGATACCACATAGTGGAAGCTAATAGTGACTTCACCCACTGCTTGACAGAGCCTTCTTTAGAGGTCAGTCCTTGGTACTGCCCATGTTGAAAACACTTTAAAACTTTGATCAGACTAACGGATGAAGCCTCATGACAAACAGAAGTCTAACTTAAAGTCAGATCGCTCATTCCCTTACTCATGGATAACTCCTTTAAAGGACCATCGTGGATGTCCACTTTTACACAACGATGAAAAAGACCGAAAAACTGAGACTTTTAGGCCCCATCCACATGAAGACAAAACACTTAACAGTTTCAAAAATGATCGTCATAAAGACAAAGGCGTCTCAGAAAATGTGTGCGTCTACATGAATGCACTCGATACGCATCAAAACGCTGTAAAACACATGCCAGACCTCTAGGGGCGCTGTGACGATATGATGGAAACAAGCAAAACAGAAGAAAAAACAGTGGGCATGCACACTTGCAGCAAAAGTTGTAAACAGAGATTGTGATAAAGTGATCATAAAGTGCTGTAATGTGTCCTCGATAATTGTTTGTTCAACTTGGTGGTGATTAAGAAGAAGAAGATTTTGCTGCAACAGGGATAGGAGGGTCACTAGCTTCATCAGCACCGGAAAGCATATGCATGCGGTCACACCGCTGTTTCTCTACAAACCTACATCGCTAACTACTGGCCTGTGTGAACGCAGAGTGCTTTTGAAAACAAAAACAAAAAAATTGTTCTGTTTCTGGTGACAGCGTTGTCGTGCAAATGGGGCATATGTGTGTGCCCCTCAACATGAACTATTCCAATGAAAACTCGTCTGTAAACAGGTTGGTTTCCACTGAGCATGCCTCTCATGAGTTGGTACATGACATATGTAGATTTTGTCCATTTGCATTTATTATAAACACCATGGATTGCTGTATGGTCAGCAAAGAGTGTCACTAATTTAGCTTTTTTGCTGGTCTTGTTTTCATGAGCTGATTTATCTTTTTGAAAGTGCAAAGCAGCACAGTCTACAAGCATCTTTTTACTGTTGGTTTGTTCATTTTCAAAAGTCAGACAGATTTTAACTCAAGGGAAATCAATGCCAACGAAATAATTTAATTTAATTTAATTGAAGATGAAGCCACAGGAGGATTTTGGCATTGCTGCAAATGTTCACATGAAGACTGTGTCTGAAACTGCTTCTTCACTTAATCTGCAGTGAGCCAGTGTGACTGTCAGTCCGTAAATCATTTTCAACAACATTAAACATGTTTGTTGTAGATTAATTTACAAAGTTATGAAGCTTTTTTTAACTTTTCTGTCATTGGAGAGTCTGACGGCCTCGATGTGCTTTGGGGCAGTTATTTGACAAAGGTGCATCTCCCCTGAAATTCTGGCTAAACCATCGAAGCATCATCTCTTACACAAAACTGCACATTAAACTCTGGAAGCAAACATCTTCAGACACGGCCTTCTTCATTTAAAATACTGAATGTGGGTCACGCTCTTCTCTCCACCCTCATCGTCATGCCTTTTCAATCAGCCAATCACCTTAAGTGTCCATCATGTTTCTGCACTGTCATCATTATTTTCTGTCCAATCAGAGGAGAGAGTTGATTTAATGTTGTCAAAGAAAACCAAAAGTAATCGGTAAATGTGTTGCAGGTTTTAGGTCGACCCACACACTTTGACTTTTGTGTACAGAAAGGACTAAAAAGCAATATTGAACATCCACACAGTGTTTAGTGTAGCAGGGGTGTGTAGGGTCAGTATCTCCGTCTGTTTATTACAGATAATACGCTTTATTTCTCGGTCGTGCGCTGAGGAGATTTAAAAATTAAGGCAAAAGAAAGAAAGATAATAAAATGAGGAAGACTTGTTTTCTTCATGAGTATTGAAAAAAGGTCAAAAAAAAGGTTGAAGCACTATTTACAAAACAAAGAGGAAGTGCTACAACAGAGTCAAAAGAAGAAGTTTAAATTAATTTTAAAATGTAAAGTTCATCATGGAGGCTGTAAGCAGCTTGTCAAACTGCTTTACCAAGTATACTTTATAAACAGTTTTATTTTTATACACACATCATTTAAGTATGCATTAAAGGAAGTTTTACAAAAACAGTTTCAGCCAACCATAGCACTGTATTCTGGCATTTTTGCTGCTATTTTTGACGTTTTATGGCAGACTGTCAGAATTTATTCATCGATATGCATTTCTGAAATACTTTAAATGAACAGGCAGGTTGTGTTAAATTGGAGGAGGGCTGTATGCAGTGTTGGGGAAGTTACTTTTAAAAAGTAGTGTTTGCTCGTTACTTCTGAAAAAGTAACTCGTTACTTTACTTTGTTACCCTCTATGAAAAGTTAACTTTTTACTTTACTCGTTACTTTTACATTGCTTGATCTTGGACAGAACCCCATATCTGTTCCTAAATGTGAAGGCCTACATAAAGTTCAACTACAAAGAACATAACAGTTATTTCTTTTGTGCTTTTTGTTTTTTTTATGAAATGTCACATACCCTGTGGAATCAGAGCTCCTCCAGAGTTTCCACATTTAGTTTCTGAAATAAAAAACCAGGTCGATAAAAACAAGCCCAAAATAATCAACCTCCAGCTATTTCCTTTCCTAATGTGATATATTACTTTTTAAAAAGAGAAATCTACATAAAGTTTGTTAATTTTCGTCTACATTACATTTCAATATCACAGTGCCAAGCATCTATTCAAGAAAAGAATGTCGCTTATAATAAGCAGACCTGGCAACTTTGGCTCTGGAGCATGCTCCATGTGCGTGAGTGTGTTTGATAACCAGGAAACGAGGAAGTGGACAAACTGCCTACTGCAATCATGTTTTGTTTTATTGTTTGGAGCTGGAAGATAATCAGGAGGATTCACACAGACTTAAGAGCCACAAGAAGAAACTTCACGATTAGAAACAAGACCAAAAACCGCGACCCGGGGCCATGACTCACGAGATTTGCGGCCCTTAGACACTTAAAACGAGCAGACTTGGCAACGCTGCTTGTGTCTGTGCAAGCAGCTGAGAAGGCAGCTTCAGTGTCAGATCTGTCTGTGGGAAAAGTAACGTTGCATCGCATTAAAAAAGGAACTACGTTTCGTTACCAAATTTTCAGTAGCAGTGTGTTACTTTACTTTTTACCCAAAAAAGTAGTTACGTTACTGTAACTTGTTACTTTGTAACACGTTACACATAACACTGGCCGTATGTGGCCTGGAGGCCTCGACCTTTTAGCTCAAATATTTGTAGTTACAGCGTTTAGGAGTGCAGTCTATGTCTGTTCAGGAGGATTAAAAGAAGACTTAAGCTTGGTCCGTTAAAGTGTTTGACTTTTTTTCTTGACATTTTGACTTGATTTGCCTCCCTACATCTAAAACGTTGACCTTAAATTCTTGTAATTGCAGGATCTGAAGGTTGACTAGGCTGTCAGTTGACTTGTCAGTATGGGACACATGACACAGCAGGACACCACTATAGTTTCACTAAAAGACCTCGGGCTGTATGTAACTACCTGTTGTGTTTGAAGTAAACTGCAAACATTGCAGTATAAAACTACAGATACCAATTATATATCAACTAGAGCTGGGCAAAAAAAAAGATGAAATCGATTAATTCAAATTATTTTCTGCAGAAGATTTTAAAAAATAAGAAAATCAAGATTGTTTTTCTTGCCTTAGTCCAATTGTAAGTAGTTGCAATTTTTTTTAAAAATTACAATTTTCATGATGGTCGGCCTTGTAGGGTTTGCACAAGCACTTTTATAGGCTTGTATTTGTTATTTAAGTAGATTAAATATTGATCAGAGAGTTTCATGCTAACACTGTAAAAATACCTCAGCCTGTTAGTGTTTATGTAGACAAACCTGCCTACGTTTATACTACATAATCAACCTTTTATGAGCCAGACTTTGACTTTAAGAGGGAAACATTTAGACAACATAAAGGCAAAACTTGATTTGTTTCATTTTCATGTCACTGGGAGTTTTGTTTCTTTTTAAAGGGATTTTATTTCTCGGCCATATCGCCCAGCCCTAGTATCAACACAGTTCCTTTAATTTTCAGTTTTTTTTTAAAAGTCTTCCTCCTCTTATTACTTCTTTCTCCTGCTCCACTCTCATCCTCATTTACATCTGACATCCACTGTAATGTCTTTGATTTCGGTCTTACGAATCAATGACTCGATTAGCATTAGCTTTTGTACATGCCGAGCCAGACATCCCACGTTTATCACAAAATAAGAATGTCACTACTATCATATTTCATTTATATCAGTTTATTCATGCTTGGTTTGACTTGTGTGGACTTTAATCCAGTCTCAGCTTCTCTGAAAGTATTTATTTTATGTACTGTAAGAAGATTTTTAAAGTTATTATATAAGAAGAGACATGTGAGTGTTCTTTAGTATTTTTGCTTAGAGGAATATTTAAAGTTATTATTGCCATACTTAGGAGAGAGTATTGAGATAGCAGGAGGTGTGTTCTCTTGATTATTTCTTGCTGTGACTGTCGTGCTGTTGGCTGTTCCCAGGCTCCTCCCCAGTAGCTGTCATGTGTCCACTTGTGTCGCTGTGCAAGCTGAAGCAGCACTGCCGCGTCGCCCCGCGTCGCGCCGTCTCTTTAACAGACAGGAAGTTTCCAGAAAGTGAACTAAAGCGGGGTCCATCATCCTCGCAGCCGCTGGTATATTCTGCTTTCTGATGTGTGAGGTTTTGACCCTGCAGCTCTGTACTGCCATTTCTCTGCCTGGTGTTACGACGGCCACCAGAGGGCGCTGGAGCTCCTGTGATGGGCTGTTGACTTTAACGCCGATGCTGCATCTGAGCAGAGAGCTTAGACTCCTTAATCCTGCTGTTTGAAACATTCCAGCTCCTCCAAGGTTTAATGAGAGGGAGAATAACCACTGTTAGAAAACCTGACTGTGTTTTTGTTGTTTAAAGGCACACAGGAGACAAATCTGCATTTATAATCAGTTCAGTGCCCCTTTACGTTGTGATTAATGCTCAGCCAGGGCCTTCATTTAAAGTGGTTCTCAACTGGTGGGTCGGGGACCCAAGAACGTTTGCAGAGCAGGGTTATGAATGTTTGTTTGAAAAAACTGCTTCAAAAGTCTGAAGGTGCCTACACACCAAAAGCGACTCGAGCATCCTGCTGCGTTCAAGACGATCACTTCACTCGCCGCACGTTACCAAAGTTAAAAAAAAGGTGATTTTTTCAGGCGATGTCGTGTGTGACTGCGGCAACAGCCAATCAGAGGTGTGCATGTGTGACGGTACTCGTGACCACATCTATGTCCGTGTGGGAAACATTAGTCAGTGAGGACATTAGTTCCACCTTGAACTGACAGATGATGCTGCTGCAGGGCATCAGCTGCAGAGTTTAACATTTGATAAGGGAGTGAAAAGGATACAGTTGGAATAATGTTTCGTTTAGTTTATTTCAGTCAAATAAACATTTCAAAGCAGCAAAAAAAAAGACAAAACACAATTTTGACTGAAAAAGGCTCAAGCAGAAGCAAAACTTATTAATGCCTGCCTACTAGTCATCTTAAGCTGCACAATTAATGGTGTCAAGTGGGAAGAGAAACCAAAAAAAGATAATTAACAAAAAAGAAAAAAAAGTATATAATATATAAATATATTTACATGCATACATACATGCTTATAAGATACATCGCTCTTTTCCCCTTTTTTAATTACAGCCATAACTTCTAAATATAAATGCACATAATGATTTTTTTAAATTATTTTTTCAACTTGACAAAGGTATATTGCTTTAGTTTGAGATCAGCACTATTCCACAGCTGACCCCCTTTAAAAGAAATACATTTTCTTTTAACTTATTTTTTAGCTTTTGGAAACACAAATTTGCTTCCATCTCTCATGTTTACTCTCAGACACTATGAAAAGCTTTCTAACGCTATCTGGTCGTGTTTGATTATTTAAACATGATTTGCGTTGTTCTATAATAAACCAAGTCTCTAAACTTAAGAAAATGGATATTATGGATTAGTATGATCATAATATCCAGCTTTGTTTATGACGGCCTGTTTTTGTTGTAACACAGTTTTATCAGCTGTGGTTTTAAACGTAGATCCCCATAATTCCACGCAGTAAGTTAAATACATCCTATTATATGAAATATGATATGAAACTCGAGTGGATGTGACATCACCGAGCCACTGCGATGGCCATCGGTGACCAAAATGAGGTATTTATAGACTTCTAGACTTCAGCGGGCAGTGCGATTTTGATCGCAGAGTCGCGTTTGGTGTAAACGCAGCTTAAAACTGGGGTGTCCATAAATAGTTTTGTTAGAATTGGCTGATTTGGTGCCATAAACACGAGTCAGAAGTGCAAATAAACAGAATATTACAGGAGCTTTATAACTGTTTGCACTGGGGGAAGCCATCTTTGATTGTCAACTCAGGGGTGGGGAAGATCCTCCGAGTTCCTAATAGGAAATTCCGACCTCCCAGTAAAACTGCAGCATTAGTACAGAGCCTTTGATTAGACCATTCATAGGATTATGTGGTTGAGTTGGTTTGACTGACAGCCCTGAGTAACTTGTCGAAGCTGCCCTTGTGGGAGGACGTGCTGGCCTGATTTTATTTCCGTTGTTCTTCAAACTAATAACTCAACAATGCTCACTGAAGTCCTGTTCATTTTAACCTGTCCAATCAATCAATCAAACTTTATTTGTAAAGCAGTTTTCATACAGGACTTTGTAATACGAAGGGCTTTACATGGGACAACAGGTAAAATGAAATAAGTGAAATAAAAAGCATAAAATTGCATAAAATGAAAACAACCTGTCCAATCAACCAGAGTGATTAAAAACCTGTGTGAGCGTCCAGGCTCTGTGGGTTTCTCCTCCAGGATTTTTTTTTTCTGTTAAAGCCCATTTTTTTGCTATTTTTGCTCTTCAAACACAAAATTCATATCCTCTGTCCTATGTTGTGGTTGCAGGTTTCGAAGGGGCTCTTAAAAGTTGTTGCTCAGGGTCAGCAGGTTATGTTAATAAGGTCCTGACTAAGACCACATTGACAATCCAAAAACACGGCACTGATGCCTTGCTTGGCCTTCTCGAATCAAAAAAGTACATTTCTCAAACAGTATTAGACTGTGTTTCTGACTTTAGTAAACCTAAGTTGAGGTGGCTAATTAGGCTCGTTCATCCTTGTGTGTGTGTGTTTTTTTCTGTATGTGGTCCTCTGTTAAAAAACAGAAAGAGAATCTAGAAAATGCAGGTTCTACAAACGGACAAAATTCCAAACAGTAAGAAAACTTGATTGTTTTCTCAAGGATTTGTCTTTGTCTAAGTTTCCTGAGACACAAAATCAGTCTAAAGTGTAAAATAAAATGAATGCTTGCACGTCCATTTGATTTGAACTAGTCCGAAGTCCAAACTTTGACATGTTTAGGCTTCAATATTTTGAAAAGTTGTTTCAGGATGTTGTTTTGGGTCCTGACGTTAAACCAGTTGAGAACCACAGGAATGTACGGGAGATGTGACCGCCCCACTTTTAAAGACTCCCTGTCATTGTGAAAATTTACTTTGTGCTTATTCTAAAGCTGATTGATTTAATGATATTCTTCAACAGTGCAATGGTTTGTGTTGAGTTGTACATTTGTCTAGAGAAAAGTTGTGCTCTGATGCTGAAATGTGCTTTGCCTCGGTTCAAAGAAAATTAAAGTTGTTGAACAAAATCACATGAATCTCTGCGAGCCTTATTTTTGACATGTAATGTGTTTTAGTTCCTTTTTTCATAACACAACTTAATATAAACACTCAATTATGTTTGGTACACATGCTTAAAGCCTTTTTAACACAAATCGGACAATCACGAGGCAGCAGCTCAATGCACTTAGGCATGGAGAAGACGACCTGCTGAAGTTCAAAACCAGCATCAGAAAGAAAAGTGATTGAAGTGGATATGAGGTCTGCATGTTTCAGCTGATCTACTGAGATTTTCACATATTACAACCATCTTTGATGATCATGTGAGAACCTGAGGAAGCTACAGATGAAACATGCTGTTGGTTCACAAAGTCTAAGAAAAATCTTGTTTCTGTTTCTAACACTTGATCTGTCAGCCAGTTAGCACCTTAGCATGCAGCCGGTCATTCATTTGTTTTCATCTTTAAGATGCTTGAGAAGTTTCTGCTCATGAGGCCTGAATATATTTAATAACTAGAAAAGCACTCGGAGAGCGCAGACCTCCGCCAGCGCCACAGTCCTCACCCATATTGTCATTTTGACCATAAATATTAGTCCTACCTTTATTTCATCTAAATATTTAGATTCCTTGACCATGAAAACAAACCATTAGCAACTGGATTCATAATGATAACTGTTTTAGTTCAGTAGTTATTCACAGAAATCACATTTTTCGTCATGGCGGCCAGACGCTGATCCCGATCAACACCAAAATCGAACCAGTTCTTCCTTTTCCCATGCTGAACATTTCCTGAAAATTTCATCCAAATCCATTCCTTACAGTTTGAGTTATTTTGTTCACAGACGGACGGACAGACAAACTCTCTCGAAAACATAACCTCCTTGGCGGGGGTAATAACTCAAACACTAATGATTCTTTTTGTAATCCAATTAGGCTTAAATAGAGTTAAAGAATCTGTGTTGCACAGGATTTGGACAAGATATATATATATATATATATATATATATATATATATATATATATATATATATATATATATATATATATATATATATATTTAGGGCAGAGCGCACCCTCCGCAGCTGTAATTTGGTGACAAGCGCACATGTGCGCACGCCTCAGAGGCAGGTTTCCAGAGTGTCAGGCACATTTTAATGCAATAAACAATCACAGCAATCACTATTTAATGTAACCGTCTGAACCAGCAGATACATTTGTATCTATATTAACTGTCCCGTCACATCTGATGTCGGATTAAAGCCGTTTGTCATAATGGAAACTTAACCTGACGGCAGCTGGAAGTTTGATGCACATCTTACAAGTCAACAATAAACAGCCTTTAACATCTGATACTGAGGATATATCTGGCTTCTCTCATTTCATTAAATTCAAAGAAAAAAGGGGAAAAAAGACGAAGAAAAAGGAGAGAAAATAAATGTATGTCACTCAGGATTTACCTGTTATTTCCCATATTCCTCTATTTTAGTAATTATTTTTAACGTGATCTAAAAAGATGGAGAGCATTATTGCAAGGAGGATGAGGAGGAGACACCGGGAGAGTATACAGTATATCACTAAAGGCTCTGCTATTTGGCGATGACGGACCAGGAGTGCAGGTGGATCACAAGTATTATGAATGGATAAGCCAGCTGCTGTGTAACTGTGTCTTATTTTTTTTACTCCTATTAATGACAAAGGAACAGATTACATCTGTCCTGGGAGCTGGCCCACACGGTGACGCGCCCCGCAATCCATTCTCCTGCTGAAGGGACAGCGTCTACATTGCTGGGTCTTTCCAGCACACTGTTTCCGCGGTGGCGGAGATCATTCAGACCAATCAGACGCTGAGCCTCAGCCGCAGCGCATTTAAAGGTGAGGAGAGGCGCTCATGTGATTGGTGAAGACAGCGATCGGCTGTGTTAATCCCACTCACGTCTATTCTCCTCCTATTCTGGCATTTGCGCAGAGAGGCAGAGACGTGGGCGTGGACGCGCAACCTCTGCGCCCCTGTGTGCCATGAGTGCGCCTCTCTTGGCACTGCAGGAAACTTGCAAAGTGCGCAGGTCACACCCAGTCCGCGCGGCGAAGGCCGGCGCAGGCAGGTGTGCCTGCGCTTGCGCCTGGTCTACGAAATTAGAGCCCAATCCCTACAAGTAAACTTCTGAGGAGGGCAGATTTCACCAAGTTTCACTAAGTAGCCATGAGGACAATAGGCTAATCAGCATGTCCGTTCTCAACTTCCGGTTGTCGTCACGTCCGGATTCTGCAGCTCCTGCCTCTCTTCCCTGATTGGGCCGTTAAGAATTCAGCCGGGCGAATCTGTTGGACAACGGAGGCTGGCAAGACGGACCTGCAGGATTTCAGAATCAGGCAGGTCTGTCTGCTCTGCAAGGCTACAACACCCTGCTGAGATGGAGAAAACAATGAAGGAAGTCACGGGTAAAAAGTCGATCAGATCCACTGCAAAGCAGTGAAATACTGACAGGCCAGACCTGCAGAGGTTTATGAAGAAGAGAGGTGTTTAAACTAGCTTGTTTTACAAATAAATGTCTCTTTTCTAGAAGGAATAAAAGATTTCTTTCTGTTAAGAACTGATTTTGTTTCTGTTTGTTGTTCAAAGCTTTGCTGGCTCTTATTTTATTTCATATGAATATCTAATTTTCCCAAAACAGTTGCAAAATGTGTCCATTTATGGCATTAAAATGTTTAAATTTCTGATTTTTTTTCTATGTTTAAGTTAGGTTTAAGAAAATAAATGTGATTATGAAGTGAACAATCTCTTGTGAAATGATTCTTTTGACAACAATACATTATGTTTTATTAATTCTCAGACTTACTTATTAAGTCACATGATAAACTTACCCACAGACTTGGCTTAACTCCCCCCAAACCTGGAGCCACAGGAGCGCTTTTATTTTGAAAGGCCACAGTTTCCAGGCTCTTTCTCATTGATACATCCTCACAATCTCAGTTGATAGCAAACATTTTTAAATAAGAAATTATGTTTTTATTTTATCTCTGTTGCATTTTTCCTTACCTCAGTGACAACAAAAGTAAAAAAATGTCTCATCTTACCCCACTCTCCCCTATGTAACACTGCTCAAACAAATCCCCTTATTTGGAATTTTAGCATAGGTAATATATGCATGGCTACTATTTGCATATAGTTAACGCCGCAAACAGGATGAGTGATTCAAGAGACTCTGAACATGGTTGTTGGAGCCAGAGAGTCTGGTCTGAGTAACAGGAACTGCTGGTTTACAGATATCACGACCATCTTTGAGATGAGGAGTGAAGCAGGAGGCGAGGCGACACACTAAGCTAAAGTTAGCATCAGCCAGGGGATTACCCCTCCTACCTACTGTACACTGTCAGAGATATGAACTGTTGAAACTGTTTGGACGGTAAAAATGGGTGTGTTCGAAATGGTGTGCTGCCTACTGTCTACTTACCTACTCAGTCAGTACATACTGCATACTGAATACTCAAAGATGATCTGAGTATGCCGCGGCTGCCCGAGCGTTTACACACAGATGCATACTCAATACCCCAGAATACATTTCGTGCCGGCCGGGAAGCAGCAACGGGAAAATTCAAATAGTCCGACCACAAGCAACAGAAAATGACTGCATTCCGGAAAAACTACAAATACATTCAGTAAAAATATATTTTCTAGCGAGAAAGTAAGTATTTACATCATGATTATGAGCCCAGTTGTTTGAAATAGCGACTGGTTTTAATTTGTCTCGCCGTTTTTGGAGACCGAAGCGTCCGCTTGGTGGGTGTTTCCGTCTACGTACCGTAAACACCAGGCAGCAGCAGCCCCCTCTTCACGTTTCCAAGTTATTACGAAGTGTTTTCATTATCAACAGCTGCATGACACAAACCGAGCGGCAGTGGATGAAAAAAATTAACACAAACACCTGTGTATCCATGGTGATCTGTCTCCATTTTGTATTTCGTCTTCCCACGTCAGAGGTGCACAATGCATTGTGGGGCAGAAGCAGTACGGGAAGCAAGCTCAGCTCCATACTCAGAAATTGAAGCCGATTGAGTATACATCCGGGCATTTCTCGCATACACAAAATTTGCATACTGTACAGTGTGAACGCACTGCATACTCAATATGGGGGTGGGGTTAGTATGTGTAGTACGAGTAGTACGCCATTTCGAACACAGCCAATGATTTTCTCCTCACATTTTCTTGAATACAAACCCAAGGAGGCGATAGGCAGAAAACAAGGCTAAAGTTAGCATTAGCCAGGGGGTTACCCTCTCCTACTGTGTAGGCCACTGTCAGAAATACGCACTGTTGAAACTATTAGGACAGTAAAAATAATTTCTACTCTTCACATCTTCTTGAACATGAGGAACAGGTTAATGATGCTGTTTGCTCACAGTAGGCTAAAGTCAGAGTGGAGTCATTTTCAATGTGCAGTTGAATCTTTTGTTTCTTTTCTTCCTGCAGCCGACCGGCATCGGAGTTCACCGCGAGGCTGTGCAAAGGGGCTTTTTTTGTCATCTTTGAGAAGTTTAAAGATTTTCTGCTTAAGCTAAGGAGTCTAGGTAGATTTCCCAACCAAGATCTCAAACAATAATTACATGTTGTAACCTAATAAAACTTAAATGCAGTTAATAAGTGTAGTGGCAGATTAATCTTTAGCAGTTTTGAAAGCCACCTGAATGATCCGAGCTTGACAGATAATCTGACGCGTGTCCACTTTCATTCATCGAATAATAACGTTACTCACAGATCCGTTGATGTTCCATTTATTTGGCAGATGAGTTCTAGTTTCACGGTCAAAAACATTTTGTGTCCTGTTCTTCTCAAACTTGAACAATGCCATAGGCTGACCCACGCCTGTGCTGGCTGATCTAAATAAACTAAAACTCCACCCATAACCCCACATCTACCAGACAGTTATAGATTTAATCTATGAATTAACATAAATAACCCACTTACTTACAATGAAGTTTATCCTGATGATTAATCATTTATATATAGAAACTTTAATTTGTTGACTTAAATATAAACTCTTCAAAAAGTTTGAAATGGCTTCTACAATAAGTTTATAATCTACCATGGGATTTGAAAGTAAAGTGAAGCCTTACTCATGTTGGTTCTTAATTCTGTTGTTTTAATTTTAGCCTCTCTTAGGCTATATATATTTAGTTTATTTGAAATGTACCCCTTCTTCATAGAAAGTTCTGCAGGGCCTCTGTTAAAGTTTGTGGAAAGCTGCTTAAACACATCCTCAGACAATGATGACACAACCCATTTACCTAACAGCCTCTTTATTAACCCTTTCATGCATGGTCTCCTCTACAGGAGACAGATATTTGGAATAAATTTCATGCCCTTTAGCATGCAGTACAGTGCCCAACTACCAGGTGCAAATTCCCAAACTTTCTCTTAAGTTTCATAAAAATAGTTTAATAAATACTTTTGCACTTTTTCATGTTGAGATATTGCATCATAAATCCAAAATGGCTGACAGAGGGTGAATGGAGTATTATGCCTGTGTTCAGACTTCACATCTTTTTGTATATTTTATTTTAAATGTTGTTTAATTCACAAGTGAATAACACATATACTTCAGATTTTGCTTTTTTTATTTACCCAAAAAAAACGTTCGTGGATGTTAATTAAGTTCCACTAAATTAATATTTATACCACTGCCAGCTGCAGTGGACAGATGCATACCTCCTCAACCTCAATAAATAAAAAACATTGAAAAAAATGACCATGATTTTAGCTTGTTTGAAAGTAAAAACAAATATTTTTAAAAGTATTCCTTTGTGATTAAATCATTCATGCATGGAAGAGTTAAGTTCACATATTCAACTGCTTGTTAATGCAAAAAGTTAATCAATCACAAGGCAGCAGTTCTGTGCATTTAGATATGTAGACATGCTCTGCTGAAGTCCAACTCGAGCACTGAAAAAGGGAAGATTAAGTGACTTTGCTCATGGCATGGGTATGCACACCAGATGGGCAGGTACTGAGTGTTTAAGAGAACTGCTGATTGTTTGGGATTTTCACACATGACCATCTCTGCACAGGAAACTGAGAAGCATTCAAATTTTGTGTCTGCAAAATTTCAGTGAGCAGGATACTATTTATACTTTAGCTGGATTCAAATTCATGAAACTGAGTCTGAGTTTAAAATGGGTTTGTGTCAATAACACACAGATGTTCCAGTAAATCAAATCCAAACCCTGAACTTTTCAGTCTGAGCTCTGGACCTGAATTGACACTTGAAGAGTCAGACATCACATCTGTCACCTTTATGAGACAGACCAACAGAGGCCTCAAGCCCACATCATGAAAACTGCTGTGCACATATAAAAAAAAAAAGATACCCTACATGCTCTGACCAGTTATCTTCATTTTGGCCAATTAACACAAATTAATATAGAGTAAATAAATATAGCAATGTTTACACCTTGCACTGTTAATATAGAGCTAACGTATAGTCTACTCTGAGCACTGCCTTTAAGTTTTGATAAATAAAAAGTCAGAATGTTAAGTCTGACAATATCTTATATTTTAACTTAAAAATAATTCAGTAATTAGAGTTAATGAGAGTTAAAGTACAATCATCATGTCCCACCATTGTTTCATCATCGGTTTGAACTCACTAGCTCATGGATGCAAGCCCATTGCAGACTGTTGACATTGCAATGAATGCAGAGTTGTTGACAACATGGCATCAAGAAGTGCTGAACTGAAACTACCACAAACTGACCTGTGAACCAATCAGTGGACTGGACCCACACTGGGAGGATAGTCATAGAAGGAGTATAAACTAAGCATAAGACAGAGAAAGAATACAGGGGGATAAGAATATTCGGTAACACCTAACTTAAAGATCTAGTTTATAATGCATTAGAAGCACATGCATAAGATGTTATAATGCATGTATAATGCTTCATAAGTGTCATTATAATGGTGTATAACCATGTATAAGAACTTGTACCAAGGTTTATAAAGTATTACAAGTGTGGACATAATGTATTATAATCAAACCTCTATAATGTTTTATACCTGCATACTCTATGCAGGTATAAAACATTAAAAAGCCTATAGCCTTATAAAGCCTACATTATAAAGCCTTTATAAAACATTATAAAGGCTTGATTATAATACATTATGTCCACACTTGTAATACTTTATAAACCTTGGTACAAGTTCTTATACATGGTTATTCACCATTATAATGACACTTATGAAGCATTATACATGCATTATAACGTCTTATGCTTGTGCTTCTAATGCATTATAAACTAGACCTTCATAGAAAGTGTTACCATTATTTTATATGCCTTTTGCAGAGTGGCCTGTTCATAGATAGTCTGACTGGAAACCTGCTCTTTGACACCAGTCATTTTTCCAGCAGCATGAATTAACCGAGACAGTTTGTTTCTGAGCTGAACCGAAAGTTTTCCAAACCAAGCTGTTATGTTGTATCTGAAAAGACTCTCCAAGACAGCCTTGTAAAAAATCACCATCAATTTCTGATCAACACCGTGAATTCTCAGACGCTGTAAAAAGTGCAATCGTTGTTGTAATCCGCTGCAGAGGTTGCCAATGTGCGTGCTCCAGGTGAGTGCGTTGTCAATAAAGACACCAAGGTGTTTGTATGACTGCACCTGGGCAATGGCTTGGTTATGGATGACCACGGGCCGGTGGTCACTCACCCCTCGAGGATTAAACACCATTTCCTCTGTCTTATTTATGTTCAGAACAAGATGGTTATAATCACACCAATTGACAAACTTCTGAATTTCCATAAAGTAGTCAGATATATGACAGTTCTTTTTCAATAATGCTAGAATTGCAGTGTCATCTGAGAACTTAGTGATATGATTGTTTGAATAAAAACTTCTACACACGTCTGTATACAGAGTGAACAGAACCGGTGAACTCACACACCCCTGTGGTGCACCTGTACAAAGAAGTTTAGCATCAGATAAAAATCCATTAACACTAACCTGCTGTCTACGGTTTGTTAAAAAAAACGAAAAATACCATCTAATAATAGAAGGATGGACTATAATAATTTAATTTACTAATTAAAAGATGTGGCTGCAACGTATTAAAAGCTGAACTAAAATCAGCAAAATACGTGCAAATGAGCTGGGATCCTCCAGGTGCTTGTTAGTAAGATGGGTTACAGCTGAAATGGGATCCTCTGTACTCCGATTACTCTTGTAGGCAAACTGAATCTGGGAAAACTGAAAACTGGGATCTAAAAGAGAACTAACCTCTGTTTTGAGGAAATTGATTCTGATTTTCTCAAAGCACTTCATGACTAATGAAGTCCATGCAACAGGACGGTAGTCATTATTCTCTTTACATCTTGGCTTTTTGGGCACAGGGACGATAATAGAGCTCTTCCACATAGGAGGAACAACATGAGTGTCTAATAACAACTAGTGTTTCTTATGTTAGTGATTTTGACTGCGCCACCGACTGCGCCACTGCCTCCTTAGTCAATAAGGAGCTCCAACAAAGCTCAGAGTGAGAATAAAGGTGTATCAGGGATAATTAGTAGAATAAAACTGGATGATTTGAACATTTGTGATTGTAAACACAGTCAGGTAGATGCTCCAAAAGAGAGCAGAGTGAGAATCGAGGTGGATCAGGGATAAATAGTAAATTCAAACTTCTTTGTCTTATGTTATGATTTTGAAAATAATGAAGCACAAGTTCAAACAGAGCTTAGAGTGAGAATAAAGGTGGATCAGGGATAATTAGTCAATTAAAACTAGTTTTTTTATATTAGTGATTTTGAACACAGTCAAGGGGAAGCTTGATAGATCAGTAATGCTTGGTGGCTAAAAAACTAGTTTAATTATTCTAAATTCATGATAGTGACCATACTCTAGCTGTCCCTCTCTTACTTAGAAACAAAAGTTTGATCAGTTCAGTTACCCCTGAAGCTAAAATGTTTCATGTGGTTCTTTTTTTTGCGGCCTGTTCTCTTCCCTCTTTTTATCTTCCCCATTCTGAAATAGATATTTTGTTGATTTCCTGCCCCAGCAGACTGATCTATATAAACTTACCTCTGTGAACAATCTCTGCATGCAAAGGTCAGAAATAAAACTCCAGCTTTGACCTACATGAACTTTAGAGTGAGCTGCAGTTTTCTGAGTTTTGAACTGACACTCTTACAGAGGGAGTCGACCCAACAGGTGAAAACCATTTCCTCTCTGAATACTCTGGTAGTTTTGTCTGTCTCTGTGGGTTTGAGCATTAGTCATTTGTAGCGCTGTCTACAAAGCCCTGGAGCTGTGCATCTCTGCGTGAATCACCCTGCAGGCCTTTTTTATGAAACAGAGAGAAGTGTACCAGAACAAGTACGAACATGGAAGTAAAGGCAGCGTGAGGGGACGCGTTTAGAAAGGCTGAAAAAAGAAGAAGACAGATTAACACACAGGAAGCAGGAAGTGTGATCTGTGATAACTCCACTAGTGTGTGTTCCTGTGTGTGTCGGTGTGTTTGTGTGTTCTGCATGTGTGAAATGAAACGTTGACCTGTGCTCTGAGTGAAGGACCATGTCTCTGAAGCTGCCGCGCAACTGGGACTTCAGCACCTTCAAGGCTGAGACAGCTCGAATAGGTAAGAGTAAGTGTGTGTGGGCACCAGCTGTGCCCTGTCGTTTGTGTTTGGACTTTAGTTTGAGGATGGGAAACAGACTGCCAGTGAACTACCTACACCTCTTACCACACATCAGCAGGGTGATGGAGTGAGGCAAGAAAAGTAAAGCAGACTCTTCTCCTCTGATTAGTTAACACTTTCTATGAAGCCCCCATAACAATGCATTATAAATACATCATAAGCATATTTATAAGACATGATAATGCAGTTTTAATGCTGTCATTTAATGCTGATCATAGTTTCAACCACTTGTATTTGTCATCTAAAATCATGAGTCATCATAATGCTGTTTTGTATATAGAGCTGGGCAAAAAATCAATTAAATTGACTAATTCAAATTATTTTCTGCAGAAGATTTAAAAAATTAAAAATCAAGATTTTTTTTCTTGCCTTAGTCCAATTGTAAGTAGTTGCAATATTTGAAAAAAAATTACAATTTTCATGATGGTCTGCCTTGTAGAGTTTGCACAAGCACTTTTATAGGCTTGTATTTGTTATTTAAGTAGATTAAATATTGATCAGAGAGTTTCATGCTAATACTGTAAAAATACCTCAGCCTTTTAGTGTTTATGTAGACAAACCTGTCTACGTTTATACTACATAATCAACCTTTTATGACCCAGACTTTAACTTTAAGAGGGAAACATTTAGACAACATAAAGGCAAAACTTGATTTGTTTCATTTTCATGTCACTGGGAGTTTTGTTTCTTTTAGGGAGGGAAAAATCGATTAAAATCGTAAATCGAGTGTTGTGTGGAAAAAATCAGGGATTTTATTTCTAGGCCATATCGTCCAGTCCTATTTGTATATTCAGTTAAAAGTCTACTTATAATTGGCATTGTGGTGCCTGTAACACAATATGGACATCCATAATGCTTTATAACGATAATTGACACAAAAAGTAAATCATTTCACAGAGCTTTGCATTTGCATTGCTAACTGATTGCGTTTAAAATGCATAATAACCTTTTTTTTTAATCTAAAATAACTTACAGATATACATTTTACTACATGATTTATTTCAGTATCCCACTTTTTATCCTCAGCTTCAACCAGTTTTTATTACCTTTTAGCCAAGACAGTTTTACATTTATCATGTTAAGATGAAGTCGCCAATTTCTATAGTGATCCCATAAAAATCAATTAATGTTAACAGGAGATAAAATCTCTATGAAACATTTTGGTTTTACAGCATTTTATCTTGCTTTTCTAGCCTTTTCGCCAATCAATCAAACTTTATTTGTTTAGCACTTTTAATACAACATCTGTCTCAAAAAGTGCTTTTCATGAACATAAAAAAGCAAATATGCAGTACAAATGTTAAAAATACCAAGAGGAAGAAACAAACCCAAATTTAATGAAATCCCCATTACAATGCATTATAAATACACTATAAACATATTTATGAGACATGATAATGCACTTTTAATGCTGTCATTTAATGCTAATCATAGTTTCAACCACTTGTATTTGTCATCTAAAATCATGACTCATCATAATGCTGTTTTGTATATTCATTTAAAAGTCTACTTATAGTTTGTCATTGTGGTGCCTGTAACAAAATATGGACATCCATAATGCTTTATAACAACAAATCATTTCATAAAGCTTTGCATTTGCATTGCTAAAGTGCAGGATAATCTATCGCATGATTTATTTCAGCATCCCACTTTTTATCCTCAGCTTCAACCAGTTTTTATTACCTTTATAGCCATGCCACTTTTACAGTTATCATGTTAAAGGTGAAGTCGCCAATTTCTACAGTGATTCCATAGAAATCATTTAATGTTAACAGGAGATAAAATGTCTATAATTTGATCATGAAACATTTTGATTTTACAGCATTTTATTTTGCTTTTCTAGCCTTTTTTTGTCAATCAAACAAACTTTATTTGTTTAGCACTCTTAATACAACATCTGTATCAAAAAGTGCTTTTCATGAACATAAAACAAAAACTATTTGCAGTGCAAATGTTGGTAACACTTTACCTGACGCATACCTTTATAATGCATTATAAGTACATTTATAAAGCATTATAATGCCATTATAGCGCTGTATAACTACAGTTATAAACACTCAGTAATGATCATAATGCTTTATAACAACATTCATAACACTCTATACAGCATTTTATCATCGCTTACAAGGTCAGATATTATAATACATTATAACTGTTATCAACTCACTGACAATGCCCACATACATAATGAATTATACATATATTCATGATATGCTTATAAACGTCTATATCTATCAATATAAACACCCATAAATCTGAATAAGTCTTTATAAAAATGTGCTTAACACATTATAGAACATTTTATAATTGGTTATAAGATCAACTACTGTAAACCTTTATAATAGATAGATTCTATATTATAGACTCTAAATGCTATAATATAATAGACTCTAAATGCTCATTGGGTACTTCAAGTAAAGTGAGGAAACTGTTCAGGTATAGCTAATGTAACACAATACAAGCTGGTCAAAAGCCAGGTACTTGATCTTATAAGCCATTATAAAATGTTCTATAATGTGTTAAGCACATTTTTATAAAGACTTATCAAGATTTATGGAGTGTTTATATTGATAGATATAGACATTTATAAGCATATCATGAATAAATGTATAATTCATTATGTATGTGGGCATTGTCAGTGAGTTGATAACAGTTATAATGTATTATAATACCTGACCTTGTAAGCGATGATAAAATGTTGTATATTGTGTTATGATTATTGTTATAAAGCATTATGATCATTTATGAGTGTTTATAACTGTAGTTATACAGCGCTATAATGGCATTATAATATTTATAAATGTACTTATAATGCATTATAAAGGTATGTGTCAAGTAAAGTGTTACCCAAATGTTAATAAAATGTGTCTATAATTTGTGATAACATGAAAGTCTTAATAAACCTTTATCTTCTTAAATGCATTCATTTTTTTGCATATATGTTGAATGAATCCCTAACTTAATGTCTGGTGCTTTACTGTGAGCAAGATCTGTTGTAATGAAGCATAATGAAGATCTAACATTCATTACAGATGTATATTTAACAGAAGGTATATGTTTATTAATCTTATGTTTATATGGAAGAGAAATCTCATATTCATGAGAGTAACAGCTTACAGCACCTGAAGTCTCTGCAGGTTACAAACATAATACATCAACAAGAATATAAGCTAACAGAGAAAAGTGCAGCACAGCCACAGTAAATATTGTTTAAGAGCATTTTTAAAAGTGCAAAAGTTAAAGTTTCATTGTTATAAGAGGTAAGATGGGACACAAACCTCTGCTCAAGTTACACAGCATACGTGTGTAAGCATGAACTGTGAGGTAATAATAGAAAGACTGATAGCAAAATACACAGACAGAGGTGACAAATTAAAAACCAAAGCAGATGTTTACAGGAAGCAGATGTGCAGACAGTCTGACCCACCCACCATAAACACTGTTTTTATACCGACTTATGATTCATTTATAAAGCATCATAAATCATCATGAGTATAATAACTGAGTATAATGTATTATAACAAATTTTAAATGTTTTAAATGAGCTTGCATGTTCTTCCCATGCATGTGTGGGTTTTCTCCAGGCACTCCTGCTTCCTCCCACAGACCAAAAACATGCTCGTTAGGTTGATTGGTGACTCTAAATTGGCCTTAGGTGTGAGTGTGAGACTGAATGGTTGTCCAACTCACGAAATGATACGAAATACGAAACAGGGCTCACGATACGAAATAAAGATTATAAAAAATCCCCAACAGTAGGAAGCTGTGCAAAAATCTCATTTTCTTTATTTTCTTCCTAATGCAGACATACAAAAATATTGCTGCATCAGTACAAAATAAATGCTCTTTGAAAAAAACAAAATTGTAGTTTTTCCCCTTATTTAGACTACAGTGCAAATACAAACATAAAATCTCAATAAAAAGTGCTTTGTTGTTGTAACAATCAGGATAAGTACATTCTTGAATGAAAAAGAAAACAAATAGCAGTCCTCAGAGCTGCAGTTTAGACCTATAAATGTCTGAACTGTGAACTATAATATTTAGCCTATAACAGTGCATATACTTCTGATCTTCAACTATGATCAAATTCTGTCAACTCAACAGTAGATGCAAAAATCAAATATTGTTTTTTATGCAGACTTACACAAACATACAGTTGCTGCCTGTCTCCTGTTCAAAGTAGTTGGTAGTTGTTCTCGTCGCAGTATACGGTGAACTGTAGCGGCATATTTTGCACACGGTTGTTGTTTTGTCCACAGTCTTCTCACCGTTCTCTTGTCTTTTACATGGGAAGCCAAAATAGGTCCACACAACCGATTTATTTGACGAAGGAGCGTCAGCTAATTCCTCGACCTCTTCTTCCTCCATGTTGAAGCGAGTGTTTTGCTACGGTAGGCGAGGAGGGTAAAAATTCACCAGTCTTATGGCCCTTTTCCATTAGCCCTACTCTACTCTACTCGCCTTGTGCTGCTTTTCCATTAGCCCCAGTTGCCTGCCCAACGGGGTGCAGTGTCGCTGTAAACAGCTGAGCGGCTCTGCAGTGACGTCATTTTGAGTGTGACACAACAATCTGTGGCTTTTTGTCACAAAACGAGGAAAAAAGGAAAGCAGAAGAAGGCTGCAGGTGGTAAGAAGAAATACCCCTTGAGAAGTACAGGAGAGTTTTGGAAGCTATACAACAGAATGAAGCCAAGGACGAGAGCAATCCAGCTGCAAAGAAAAGACGGATGAGGGTAAGCTAGGGGTAGCTGCCGCTAGCATGCTAGGTCGTCGTGCTCATGACTCATTGATGACGACATTGTCTGACCAATCAGTAGCCGGCAGTTGGTGACGTCATCTTTTAGTATGGACTCAGCTCGCTTAGAACCAGAGCGGAGTAGGTACTAAAACTAGCTTGTTTTAGGAGGTACCAGGCTAGTGGAAACACGCTGCAAATGGAGTAGGGCCGAGTAGAGTAGGGCCAAGGCGTGCTAGTGGAAAAGGGCCATTAGTGGTGTGCGGCGCCCTTTCCATTTTTTATTTTGTACTTTTATTTCATGCGTCTTTAAATTTTATTTCGTCATTTTTTATTTGGTGAAATTCCGTTACACCCCTAACAGCCAGTACAGAAAATGAATGAATGTTTATAATGTCTTATGAGGAGGCTGCAGAGAAGTGTTTGCACATTTTGTTTTTTTCTTCTTTTTTTTTTTTCCCCTTACAGTCACTGAGTAAATTTTTCTGTACTTTTGCTCTTCAGGAGTTTTAGAGCCATACATTTTGCTTTTACTTTATATTTTAATGGAATTATGGTTCATTGCAATGATTCACATTTCATCCTTTGTAGATAAAAAAAGACAGAAGCAGAAACAAAGCTGTTCATCACCTATGAGCCAGGTTTGTTTAAGACTTGCAGCTGCAAGGCTTAAGAATGATGATTATTAGGAATGATATGGAAAATAAAAATAAAAAGAGGAAGTTGATCATACAGTTTTTCTGCTTATGTTCTTGGCAGTCTGAACAGCCCCTAAATAAAGTTAGAGGAACATCAAAACTGTTCTGCATATTTGCCAAAGGTTCAAATCATTGTGTTTCAGATCATACTTTGTTTCAGATAAAGCTATGTTGTTTTCAGATTTTAAAATGTTAATCATGCTTGGGGACCACATGTCTTTATCTTTTAGAAATATAATTTAGGAGGGTGTTTTGTGATAAAGGATGAGAGAGCGGAGGAAACCTGCAGCAAAGAGTGCAGAACCCACACTGGCAGCAGTAACAAGGTTAACCTTTTACTTACTCACACATTTGCTCTTAGTTACTCATTACTTCAAACAAACTGATCAATAACAGATTAAAATAAAGTTAACCACAAATGACACTGATCTTCACAGCTTTGCTGTTTGCAACGAAAAGCTGTTACTGGAACCCGGAAACAGGTAGTGCAACAGGAAGGTTGCTGGTTCGATTCCCGTGTTGTTCATCTCCAAATTTGCATGTTTTCCCTGTGCATGCCTGGGTTTTCTCTGGCAATTTCAGCTTCCTTCCACAGACCAAAAACATGCTCATTATGTCAACTGGAATCAAATCCTTCAGTCAAATGCTTACTGTGTTTGGAAGTATGAAATAAAGCAAGGCAAAGCCATGTGGCATCAGTCGTGTGCAGTATAGGGCACGTTACTTTAAAAACGTAATTAGTTATAGTTACTAGTTACTTTCCCAAAAAGTAACTGATTTACTAACAGAATTGGGTACCACTTTACTTGAAGATCTAGTTTATAATGCATTAGAAGCACATGCATAAGACGTTTTAATGCATGTATAATGCTTCATAAGTGTCATTTTAATGGTGTATGACCATGTATAAGAACTCCACACTTGTAATACTTTATAAACTTTACTTTATAACCCCTGGTACTAGTTCTTATAAATGGTTATACACCATTATAATGACACTTATGAAGCATTATACATGCATTATAACGTCTTATGCATGTGCTTCTAATGCATTATAAACTAGATCTTCAAGTAAAGTGTTACCCAGAATTCCTCCTTCATAAATGTAATTAGTTACCAGGTAAAGTAACTGATGTGTTACTTTTCTGAAAACTCTTTTCCTCTTGAACTGTGTGTCTCCGTCTCTGTGTCCTTCCTTGTTGTTACCTGCTGCAGCAGCTCTGACATCATCAGCAGAGTTCTCGGTGTTTTTGGTCTCTAGATTTTAGATTTACTAACAACAGACAAACACTTTGCTTTAGGACATAATGGACACTTCACATGTGTGTTCTTGACTTTTACTTCTTTTACTTCCATCCTGAAAACTCCAGTTTTAACTCCACAGATGCTCCAGACTCACTGTTCCTGCAGCTAGCTGTGTTGCCAGATTTTGCGGTTGAAATAAGCTTTTTAAAGAGAGAAACCTACATGAACCTGGTTAACTTTTTTATCCATATTACATTTCAATTTCAAACTCATACTTCTTCTTTTTTGTCTCTTAAGTTACTTATTAAACATCCTTTTGTTTGGAGGTGGAACATCCTTTTCTTTATACAGAAGTGAAGGGAGGGGCTGCTGTTATTTGTAACTCTGGAATAACAGTCTGCCTAACCTTGATTTTTGTGACCAAACAGACATGTCAGGGTTTTATCTAAGTTTTATCTCAATCCTCTACAGCTTTATTATGGTGAAAACAGTCGTAGCTACATTAACAATAAATGTAATTCTGGCTATAAGGATTTAATTTAGGTGGAAACACCATTTTAAGAGTAAAATTCAAAATTGTGTTAGGGTGGGATGAAATAATTTTAATAACTTCTGAATTGTATCTCACAGTATACACATGCAAGTTAGAAAAAGAAGAAGCCGAAAGCTGCTTATAATGAGCAGACCTGGCAACTCTAGCATCGAGTTTTCTCATCTGTCTGTTAGCGGTGCAGCTCCTGTCCGAGTCTGGCTGAGCGAGGCAGGTCAGATATCAGCTGTTTGACATCAGTGCAAAGTAATGCGCCACATTTCACTGTCAGTAACGGTGATGGCGTTGTAACGTTTGATATAGTAATAAATTAGATTACCTGTTACTGGGAAAACGTAACGCCGTTATTTTTAATGACGTTACTCCCAACACTGGTTGTGTGATGATCAAAGGCGGCTTTAGAGCATTTTCAAGGCCAGTCCATAGACCAGCTAACAGCCTCTAAATGTAACTTTGGATCAACCTACAAACAAGTAAAGAGGCCATACTGAGCTGGATTTAATGCTGTGTAACCAATAGTGACACCATGTGGCAGAGGTGTGGACTTGAGTCATGTGACTCGGACTCAAGTCAGACTCAAGTCACAATTTTGATGACTTTGGACTCGACTTGACAATATCATCAAAGACTTGCAACTCGACTTGGACTTTGACATCAATGACTCGGGACTTGACTCTGACTTTAGTCTGATGACTTGAAAATACTTGAAATTTTCAGTAAGACTGTTGAATAAAATGTGCTCCGATTCAAAGTATTCCACTAAGTGACTGATTTTTGTCATTTCCAGCAAGACCATATTTTCCCCACAGGATCTGCCCCATTGAATGCATCTATTAACATCCAATCAGGGTTTAGAAGAATAAACAAAGAGGGTGTGGATTACACAGTTACTTCCCTGAGCGCAAGACTGCAGGAGTGCAGGAACAACCTAGAAATGCGGAACCATGCAACAGAGGATAATTTTATTTGTATTCACAAACTACGATGTCCTAAACATAAAAACGAAATGCCGTTTGCAAAACCTGCAGCGTGAGAATAACAGACGGAGAGGCGACGACGTCAAACTTTGTTCTGCTCCTGAAGCTGCACAAAGAAAGGTAAGTTTGTCTGGTACCTGTTGTGAGATCCTTTAGGGTAACTTTAGCTTAGCATCCGTTATATTCAACAACGGTGGCTAAAAACTGAGACTGACGTTAGCTGAAAATAATTGTACAGTTATGGCCCAGGGTGACCAAGTGTCCTGTTTTCCCATGACGTGTCCTGTTTTCATGTCCTGCCCTGACTGTCCTGGTGCTTATGACTTGAAAATCTTAAGCTTATGACTTCAGACTTGACTTGACTTGTCTTGTCTTTACTTGAGACTCAACTTGGACTTGGGTTCAAAGACTTGAGACTTACTTGAGACTTGCAAAACAGTGACTTTCTCCCACCTCTGCCATGTGGACATATGGCCACGTCGATCATGGCCCTAAACTCTTTAATAAAGTAAAAAAAAAAAGAGCTGATTAAAAAATGTTTCATCCCCTGCAGTGAGATATTTTATTAAGCTTGAAGACGTGAACAAGGCTGTAAAAGCTCTCATCCTCCTCCAGTGGACACTTGAGGAACTGCAGTTTTGGCACTTTTTTTTTTTTTTTTTTGAGAATCTTGCCTTGCTGTTTCTTCCTCTTCTTTTTATTATCTAACGAGGGTAAAGCGATGTTTAAGGTGCACTACTGCCACTTATAGTAGTTTGGATCATAAATGCAATAAATAATAAAATGGATCTCTTCAAATAATCCCGATTCTTAAAGAAAATGTGAAAACATTCCCTTACCCAGTAATGTTCATTTTCCAAAATCAGGTAATATTTGAAATGTCTGAGCAGTAGCCAGCAAGTACCCATATTTTGTTAAATTTTATTTCATTTCAGTTGATTACTTTTTACTTTTTTTATTTTATTTATTTTTTATTAATACTTTTCTTTTTATCCACTGCTATTGGAATCATTATTTCTCTAAGGAAGTTTCCCAAAAGGATTAACAAAGTTCTGTCTAATCTAATCTTATTTAAGATAACGGCGACTCAGCCAGAGCGAATGCCACTAAATAACAGAATCAAATCACCGTCGAAAAAAAAATCCATCTGATTGATTTGAGTTTTGATGATTTTTATGGCTGAACATTTACCTGTGGGAAATGTGACACCCATGTGACAACTTCAAAAATGCAAATTCCTGATATTTTTTATGTTAATCACATCCCAAGGCTGTAAGTGGACATAACTGTGAATAAAGTCATTGATACATGCTACTGTCATGAGCCCCATTCAAACTGCCATTTCAAGCCGTACTGTTTGCCTGTTTGGCCTCCACTGTGAATCTAGTGGAGGCAAAATGGAGGGAACAAGGTGAACTCCTCTTTGTTTCCAGAGGCAGTAGACGTGATACTGGAGAAAGGAAGGAAAGAGGACTGAGCGGGAGACAGGAGCGCTGCGAGTGTGCATTTCTGCCTTCTTGTGTATGGGGGGCATGCGTCATGTTGCAGTGTGTATTAACTCAGACATTGTTTCTTAAATCTTTAACTCTCAGCTCAACTGTTTGGCAGAGGTCAATAAATTCAGTACAGTTAACGTGTAAAAAAACAACAACACATCATTGTGTGTTTCTGTCAATGTTTTAGGATAAAGCAACAACCGCAAACAAACCAAAGGAATATATGTTTTCTTTGTTTGGGATTTAAAGGTTTAAAAATAATTTTTATTTCAAATACTTAACCATTTACTGATAATAAGTACAGGCCAAAAGTTTGGACACACCTTCTCATTCAATGTGTTTTCTTTATTTTCATCTCTATTTACATTGTAGATTCTGACTGAAGTAATGATGACCTCTCGTTTCTCTTAACTTAGCTGATTGGTTTCTGCCATAATATTAATTTTAACAGTTGTCTAATAGGGCTGTGGGCTGTGCATCAGCCTGACTTCTGAACAACACAAATGATGGTCCAACCCCATTAATAAGGCAAGAAACTCCATTAATTAACCCTGGAAAGACACACCTGAGAAGAGAAAACCATTCCAGGTGACTACCTGTTGAAGCTCATAAAGAGAATGAAGAGTGTGCAAAGGGTGGATACTTTGAAGAAACTAGAATATAAGACAGGTTTTCAGTTATTTCACACTTTTTTTTTAACTACATAATTCCACATGTGTTCATTCATAGTTTGGATACCTTCAGTGAGAATCTACAATGTAAATAGTGATGGAAATAAAGAAAACACATTGAATGAGAAGGTGTGTCCAAACTTTTGGCCTGTACTGTTCATACATACATACATACATATAACCATCAGAAGGTACCAACAACATCCCATATATATTGAATTGAATTGAATTTATTTATTTGATAGGGACGATGCAGTTTAACATGTT
This sequence comes from Scarus forsteni, assembly GCA_036419115.1. Lineage (NCBI taxonomy): Eukaryota > Metazoa > Chordata > Actinopteri > Labriformes > Labridae > Scarus > Scarus forsteni. The sequence continues at coordinate 2,277,637 of JAZDUH010000358.1, read as the reverse complement.
TCCATCATTGAGCATAAATCTGATGTGCTGTACTGAGAGTTTATAGCAAATGATAATTTCCAACTCTTGTCCCTAATTGACCCTTTGAATTTAAAAGTCAGAAAATGTACAATATTTAAAGCTCTAGTGCGTAACTTCGGTCGCCCTCTAGCGGAATTCTGCGTGCTTACAACAATAAAGCTGGCACTTCCATATACGCCCAGGTGTCCCCCCCCCCCCCCCCCCCCCACACACACACACACACACACACACACACACACACACACTCACTCACACTCGCTACACACCGTGTACACAGAGTAACACTCGCACTAAAGAAAGAGCTTGGCTTATTAATACTGAAGGCCAAAGAGATGAAATGGGTCTGTAGCAGTGACTTCAATGTGATGAAGGACTGAGCAAGTCTTATATGAGGAGTGAGTGAGTTCAAAAGCCTGACAGCAGCCTCCACGCAGGCTCGATCTTTGGTTTTGAGACTTGATAAATCCAAAAACAGCTGCTTGGGTGACCTGGTGTGGTTAAGTTTTTGCGACACACCACAGTCCACTCTCTGTGTGAACTTGATTTTCGTCCATGACAAGCAGATAGACACCATTCTTTCAACTGTGTGTGCAGTAATAAGAGAGAAGCAAGCAAAGCTCGCCCACTGCTAGTTAGCTTAGCTCAAACACTGGGAGTCAATGGGAAGCATTAGCTTGCCTCTGCGTACAGTCATAAGATAAACTTATCAGCAACTCTAAATTATCCTGTGTGCTTGTTGACTTACTTGCAAGCACTTCTGTGGTGGTTTGCATATGTTCCCTGTGGTTTAGTTTCTCATGTATTTATTTATAATTTCTGTAAAGTTTTAATCTTAACCTAAAAACAAATAAGGTAAATATAGTTCAAAAAAGTTACATCAAGCACACATGACCAATTAGAGTTGTTGAAGAGTTTATCTGATGACTGTAGGCAGAGAAAGGCTAACACTACCCATTGACTCCCAGTGCTTGAGCTAAGCTAATTAGCGCTGGGTGCCCATCTCTTCCTTGTTACTGCTCTCACAGTCAAAAGAATGGTGTCTATCTATTAGTAAGCCATTTATCAGCTATTAGCAGATATTAGTAGATAGTTAATCAATCATAAACAAGCTAAATATATACATTTTTAAATGATTATTAAATCATTCATGAATGATTATCAATCATTTATCATTTAGCTTAAGTAACAAGACATCTATAAGCTATTAGTAGATATTGAGCTATTTATGAATAAACTATATTTATATATATACACATATATGAATATTTTTATATTTATAAATTATTTAATACTCATTCCCAAATATATATATATATATATATATATATATATATATATATATATATATATATATATATATATATATATATATATATATATATATATATGTATATATATATATATATATATATATATATATATATATATTTGTGTGAATGAGTATCAAATATATATATATATATTAATATATGTATATATATGTATATATGTATATATATGTGTGTGTGTATATCTATATATATATATATATATATATATATGTTTATATATATATATATATACTGGTTAAATAAAGGTTAGGCTAATTAAAACAAAATGACTGATTATGAAATCATTAGGGTTAAATGGTTAGGGAAAGGGAAAGGTTAGTTATCCAATCTTTTTTTATGAATGGTTAACTATTTACTAATACCTATTAATAGCTTGTAGATGTCTTGTGACTGAAGTTGTAAATGATTTAATAATCATTAACAAATGTATATATTTAGTTTGTTCATGATTGATTGACTATCTACTAATATCCAGTAATAGCTTATAAATGTCTTACAAATGATCATTATTTTAAAGTGTTAAATAGTTTTCCATCAGAAAAACACAAACAGCAGCATGATCTGCTTCAAGTCGAGGACCATTACGCATACACATATTGTAATTGTGATGTCAAAAGGCTAAATAGTTCAGCCTTTGTCTACAGCCTCATTTCAGCAGAACAGATGCAACACTCAGATAAAACATGTCTGAACAGAAGTGGAGACAGTTCTGCTATTGTTTTCACCCTGCATCATTTTACCACCACTTCTAATCCCTCATCACATCAGCTGGCTGTTCATCAGTGTCTGAGTCTGACCCGGGCTTGTCTCCTGCTCTGGAGTCATCACCTCAGAGCTGTGGAGCTCTCAAGAGTTTTACTGTGGGACAGATTTGCTTAGAGTGTAACTGTGTGACGCTGACTGTGAACAGGAAACTGATGCAAGAGCTCTGATTCTGCAGAACTCACTTTGAAGATGTTCCTGTGTCGGTGTTCACTGCACCATGGTTCTTATTAGTCCCTCAAATCTGTGACGGATTATTTAGAAGACAATGACACCTCATCAGCCTGAAGCACTAAAGTAAATTAGCCTGTTTGTACTGTGGTAGATTAGTCTAATAATTACCCGAAAGACTGAAGAAAGATTCACTGGCCAGTTCATTAGGTATACCTTTCTAACATTTGGCCTTCAGAACTGTCTCTGAACTGTCTATTTAGCCTCTGAAGTGAGGTTTGCCAAGCTCTTCAGTAACTTAACCAGGTTTGTTTAATGGACAAATGTGCATTACAATAAACATCAGTATTTATTGCTCCTCCTGATGGTCTGTAGGGGAGTCTTGCTGTTGACAATCTGAGCTCTTCCTCTGCAACTATTACGGTACCATCTTAGCACTTCATTAAAAAAAATCCTCATACTAAACCCAAGTGTCAAACTCTGTGGATCCCATTAGCTGAGGAAAACATGACAAATTGAAGTTCCTGTTATTAAAGGAGACATATCATGCTGAGGCATGATTTAATACTTACATATAATATAATAAATTTGAAAACAAGACCTTACACCCCCTTAATTTTCATAAAATGAGATATTGTATTTTTCTATATCCTAGAACGAGATTTGATGCCTCTGAAAATAGGTCATTGCGAGATGACCGTGAGATTTAAATCGTCGTGACGACACGAGGTACCTTTCTTTTTATTGGAGTAATCTGATAAAACACTTCCTCCTCTGTGATGTCCGTTAGCCACAAACCGTCAGTCAGGAACACATCCACCAAACAGCAGTATATAGATCCCTAGCTCACACTCACTCATTACCAGCTCTGGCCTGTAGGGGGACTCAATACGCGGTTGCTGCTTTGAGCCTGCCGGAAAATACAGTAGAAGAAGAAGGACAGGCTGGCTCTACCCCCGATAGAACTGACCAATCAGAGCACAAAGGGCTGTGACATTGCAAGGTTACTGTAGGTCAGCCTGAGATCCGAGTGTTTCAACGAGAGCTTGATAATGGCCTAAAATGAGGATTTTGAGAACGCAATTGTGGGGCAGTGAAGGAACTAAATGACTTGTACTGAGGGTAGAAATGCTTTACAGGCATCCTAGTCTGGCATAGTGAAAAGGAGAAACAAGCATGATATGTCTCCTTTAAGCTAGTCCTTCGGCGGGTCAGCGCTGCTCCTGGGAGGTTTAGAGGCGTTAAGAGTCATTGCATGTTAGTCTTTTCAGCATGACTTTAGAATGCAGACTTCTGTGTGTCAGTATTTTCTTAGTGTTTGTGTTGCCTTGCTCTACCTTGACCTAGGCAGCAAAATGTTTTGTTTCTTTCCCTGTTGAAACCTTGGTCTTACCTCTGTGAAAGCTTAACCTGACACCAGATGGACAGCTCCGTATTGGAAATATATCACTAATCCATCTGAGAAGAAGCCCTGTGAAAATGTTCTCAGGGGCAGAACCTTCAAAAACAACAGCAGCTTTTGATTGGACGATCGTTCGTCTCATCACACTCATCACAGACCAATCATATCAAGCAGCGCTGCTATGACGTAGCATAATTGGCGGGTAAATGTAGCAGCTGACAGCTAACAACAGCTAGCCATTAGTCAACAACAGTTAATGGCCATTAACTGTTGTTTTCCCTTGTTAGCCATTAGCTGTAGCAGCCGTTAGCTTAACTACCTTAAGACCATTGTCTCACATTAAATTATCCCACACAGATGTATCATTTAACACTAATACATGACATGAACCTCGTCAAAGATAATCCCTTAGAAGTAAACTTCTGAGAGCATATTTCGCTGTATCAATGAGTAATCATGATGACCACAGGCTAACCGCCATTAGCTTTCAAATGCTTCCTGTCAAGTCACTTCCTGTTGTTGTCTTGTCCGCTGCTCCGGCTGCCCCGCTTCTCTTCCCTGATTGAGCTGTCGAGCATTTAGCCGTTGGACATTGAAGGCTGGCAAGACGGAGATGCAGGATTTCAAAATGGCCGCCCAATATAAAAAGCAACCCTTTTGGTCTGCAAAGAAAATATAAATAAAAAAGCTAAATGGTGCGCTCTCTCACAGACAGTGTCATTCACGGCATTGCAAAAGAAATTCAACCATTAAATACGGTTGAAAAGCCAGCAGTGTTATAAACGTTTGACAGACAGAACGAATTGACTGGGAGAAAGAACATGTCACAAACAAAAACTGTATGAACTCCATTTTATTTATTGTTTTTATTTTTCTGTGCGATTCAATAGGAGTTTCGTTTCTTCTTTACAGAGACAGGGTCTATTTTTTATTTATTTTTTTATTTACATGCAATTTTCCTAATAGAGTCCATTTCATTTTATTTCTTTTTTGTTCTCTTTTTTTCTTTGTTGAATTTATTATATTGTTTTCATTTCATTTAAAAGATCTTCACCTTCCAATTACAGTTAAATACTCTTAAGAAATTAAAGTTTCAACCCATTATTGACATGGTGTACTCACTTTCTGATGACATATATTATAATTACCTTAAAGGAACACTACACCCAAACAACGATTTGGCCTCATTTTCTACTCACCCTCATGCTCAACAACACTGTGGAGTAGTTTTAGAACATCTAGGATGCAGCCGGAGATCTGTGGGGATCCTCGCTGTCCACTGACACTGATATCATGACTTAGATAAGAGCCCGAACAAACAGTGTCCTTAAAAGTCCACAAAAAGTCGGCAATATTCCTCCATACTGCTCGTGCGCTGTAATCCAAGTGTCCTGAGCGGGTAACGTCCACCATTTACTCGAAACGACATCATTTAGCACATGTTTATAGCCTAAACAGCACTACTTGGCATTTCTATGATACACTTACGGGTGCCTACGGGAGCCGCGGCTGACCAAACCAAACGAATGCGCACTCTGCAATAACTAGGAGCGTAGAACAAGAAATCCCACATTCTGCTGTGAGCAACGGAGCCGTGGACAGACACAAGAGGGGTCAGCAGAATGTGGGATTTCTTGTGTTCTTGTTTCTTGTTCTTGACATAGAATTTTGTAATAAAGTTAAAATGTCAGGGAAAAAGTCATATGTCAAGAAAAAAAGCTGATTAGTCATGATTAAGGTCGAAATTTCAAAATTAAAGTTGAAATGGCAACAATAAAGTGGAAATAGAATTTTGTGACAGAAGTGTAAATGTCGGGAAAAGGTCAAATGACAAGAAAAAAAGTCAAGAAGTCGAGAATAAAGTTGAAATACATTGTATGTTGATTTTTATCTCATCATTTTTGCTTTTTTCTCAAAATTTTGACTTTTTTTTCTTGTCATGATCACTTTAATCTCGACCTGCCAAAAAAAAGTTTTATTTATCAGCAAATTTCAGTGGGCAACACAAGTTCACTTTTAAGAAATTTACATTTCTGGAACATACAGTATTCATTAATGTATTTGAAACTGTAAAACACTCACCACAGCTTTTTTTTTTTTTTTTTTAATGTATTTTTTTGGCATTTTGTGCCTTTATTGATAGGAGAGATAGTGGATAGGCTTGTGAAAGAGGGTGAGAGAGTAGGGGAGGACACTCTGCAAACTGGTCACAGGCGGGACTCGAACCTGGACCGGCAGAAGCAAGTACATGGGGTGCCTGGTTGCTAACCACTCCGCCAAACCAGCACCCCTCACTCACCACAGCTTTAATGAGAAGGATGTCTGACTGAACTTTTGTTACTAAAAGAATCTTAGATAATTCAGGACAGATTTACTTCTCCTAGATGCCTCACAAATCCAGCCCCCAGCCTCTCTTCCAACACTTCAGGGCCTGTATTCCTAAAGATTCTGAGAATCCTCTCAGAGAGCTCCTAACTTAGCCTAAAAATTCCTAGCAAGGAGTCTTAGCTTAGGAGTGATTCCAGAACACTCTCAGAGAACTCTGAGCAAGGAAAGGACAGAAACTCCTATCTTAGTGAGGAGGTGTGGTTGACCCCGTTGCTAGGTATGAGTCATCATTTCCAAAGCTGTGATTGGTTGATCCTAAAAGCTGGATAAAAAACGTACTTTTGGTGATAACTGATAAACTTAATCATGGAATGCACGTAAAAGAAAATACATGTTAAATGAATAGTAAACTGTACTGTAAAATAATCCTACTGAATGCCCACATATTCATGTAGTGATGGTTATATTAATTTGCTTTTATTAATTGCATGCTTTTGTACTTTCAACTATCAACATCTCAACTTAATTTGGTATTAACGAGTGTAACACAGCACAGCTTTCATCAATGTCCTTGATTGCTGACAGGTGTATAAGAAGTAGTCTTGTCTGTCTTTTACATCTGCTACAAACTAGTGAACAACAATGGAGAAAAAAAGAACAAGAAAAACCCAACTGGACTGAGGAACAGTGTTTGCTTTTGGCTCAATTGATCAATGAGCATTAAAGTGTTTTGAGAGGTAAATTTAGCCCCAGTGTCACAGAGCAAGCCAAGAAGCAAGCCTGGGACACTATAGCACAACAGATAAAACTCCTTTCCGTTGATTGTGCGCACAAGTGAGGATTGCGAGAAGCAGTGGTATGTGTTGCAGTCAAAGCAAAAGAGCAGATTGCGGCACAAAAACGTGAAGAATATCTCTCCCACCGCTGTTTTGTCCTCTGCTTAGGGAACTCCTAAGCTGCTTAAAAGTCCTCTTCCCTGCTCTTAATAAATCTCATTTTAGGAGCACTCTTAGGAGCTAGGATTCTTTTAGAATAGCTTTTATCTTTACTAGGATCTACTCTTAATTTTTGAGAGAAATTCTAAGAAAACACCAAGATTCTAAGAATTTTATTAGAATTTGGCCACTAGGAGCAACTCTTTGTACTAAGAATCTTTAGGAATACGGGCCCAGGACTTTTTAAAAGCTCACAATGCAAACATTTGCCAGGTTGAACTTTAACTACTGAAACAGCTGTTTAAAACCTGACAGGTATTTGCGTACCCCCTACGTCATTTCGTGTACCCCGGGGGTAAACGTACCCCAGTTTGGGAATCACTGGCCTATAGCAAGAAAAAGCTTTGCAACAAACAGTGAACCTGCTCTACATGAATATATCAATTCATAAACAGAGCAGCTCTGATTGGATCACTCCACAACTTATCCCACCACCACCAAGCGAAGGCAGCTGTGATTGGATGTCCCTCTGAACTCATCCAACCTTTAACACAACCAAAGTAGCTGTGATTGGATAGATTCTCTGTCAAACTTGTTGATGAAAATATCAGCTAACTCAGTTTTAGTTTTTGTCCTTGTGCACTTGTTTTTATCAGTTATTGTCTAGTTTTCATCAGGGGAAAAAGGTCATTCACGAAAACTATGACAAAAATAACTAGAAAAGCGCCCAGAACCTCCACCAGCGCCACAGTCCTCACTCATATTGTGATTTTCACCATAAATATTAGTCCTGCCTTTATTTAACCTCAATATTTAGATTTATTGACCATGAAAACATACCGTTATGCACTGGTCCTATCTCACAATGTAAAAGAATCCTTTAAAAAATTCCTGTATCCGGACAGTGATCTGGATCACTCCCAAAATCCAATCATTTGTTTCATAGTTTCAATTTCATCGAAACCCGTCCATAGCTTTTTGAGTTATGTTGCTAACAGAAAACAAACAAAAAAACAGACGCCAGCAATGACATAGCCTCCTTGGCAGAGGTAATAATTAGTCAACAAATTTAACCTGCTCCACACTTCTTTCAAACAGATCTGTTTTTGTTTGTTTCTTTAGCAGAGCTGTTAGTGACTGTATTTATCCATCATTTAAAGACGACATGTGCACCATATAATAAGTCTAGATTTGGATTTTCTTAATTATGTGGCAATATACAGCAGTATTAATCAAAAAACAGATCCGTAAAAGAAAGGGCTGATCAAAAGAGAACTAGAAAAGCAGTCGGAGATGCAGACTTCACCCATATTGTGATTTCACCATTAATATTAGTTTTACCTTTATTTCATCTAAATATTTAGATTCCTTGACCAGAAAACATACCATTACAAATTGGATTCATCATGATATCTATGTTATTTCAGTAGTTATTCATGAAAATCGCATTTTTCGTCATGGCGGATCCAGACGGTGATCCAGATCACTCCCAAAATCGAATCATTTGTTCCTTGTCCCAATCCGGACATTTCCTGAAAATTTCATCAAAATCTGTCCGTAACTTTTTGAGTTATGTTGCAAACAGAGAAACAAACAAACAAACTAACAAATACAAAAGCTAACTACTAACAAGCAAAAAGACACTCGTAATAACCAGTGTTGTGTGTAACGCGTCGCAGTAACGTAACTACTTATTCAGGTAAAAAGTAAAGTAACGCACTACAACTGAAAATTTGTAACGAAACGCAGTTCCTTTTTTAATGTGGAGCGACGTCACTTTTCCTCGGGACAGATCTGACACTGAACACGAGCAGTGTTGCCAAGTCTGCTCATTAAAAGCGTCTAAATGTGAAGTTTCTTCTTGGGGCTCTTCTGTCTGTGTGAATCGTCCTGATTATCTTCCAGCTCCGAACAATAAAACAAAACACGACCGCAGTAGGCATTTTGTCCACTTCCTCACGCACATGGAGCATGCGCCAGAGCCAAAGTTGCCAGTTCTGCTTATTATAAGCGACGTTGAATAGATGCTTGGCACTGTGATATTGATATGTAATGTAGATGAAAATTAACACACTTTATGTAGATTTCTCTTTTTAAAAAGTAATGTATCACATTAGGAAAGGAAATAGCTGGAGGTTGATTATTTTTGGGCTTGTTTTTATCGACCTGGTTGCTTATTTCAGAAGAAAAATGTGGAAACACTGGACAGGAGCTCTGATTCCACAGGGTATGTGACATGATTTTGTAAAATAAAGAGCACAAAAGAAAATAACTGTTATGTTCTCTGTAGTAGAACTTTTGCTAGGCCTTCACATTTAGGAGCAGACATGGGCTTCTGTCCAAAGTCGAGCGATGTAAAAGTAATGTAAAAGTAGCAAACACTGCTTTTTTTTTTTTCTCAAATATTTTTATTGGTATTTTTACAAAGACGAAAATCAAACATTCAGCAACAGCTCAACAAACCCAGGCCTTAAACCCATACATTCATTAACATACCACACATACTTCCATACCCACACTAAAGCTGCACACATATATAGAATAGATATAAAATTAATAAATTCAGTTATCAATTTTACACATTCATTCAAACAAAGCCTACATCCCTGGCTTCTATAATGCTAATATATGGTTCCCAGAGCTGGATAAATTCCCTCCGTTTGCCTTTGGCGATGTATGTTAGTCTCTCCAAACCAACATGTTCTGAAAGTTCCTTTCTCCACATTCCCAATGTAGGAGCATCCACACTTTTCCAACAAAGTGCAGTCGCCTTTCTTGCTTGTAAAAGTCCAAAATCTATAAGTTTAGTCTGTTTGCATGTTTGTGAAAACCCACCGGAAATATTCCAAGCACACAGAGTTTGGCACTGAAAGGAATTTTTGTTTTAAAAACCTCTGACAAACATTTAACAACATCCTTCCAAAAATCCTGGATCTTTGGAGCAAACACTACTTTTTAAAAGTAACTTCCCCAACACTGGTGATAACATAACCTCCTTGGCGGTGGTAATCAGTCAGCATTAACTCTGCTGTAGCCAATCTAAGCAGCTGACAGCCATTCACTCTCACTAGTTTCCTGTCTGTACCTGGAAAAAACCCACACGAGCCTGCAGAGCACATGAAAAACTCACACAGAAAGGTCCAGAACAGCTCAGGGAGTATGACCAGCAACCCTCTGAGTGTGAGGCCCGAGCACTCAGCTGCTGCAGCACCATGCAGCCCCAAAGAAAGGCCTGAAATCATCACTTTAACAAGTCACCAAGGGGACATGACCCTAACTCTCTGACCTGAATGTAAATGTTTCTTTTGAGTTTAGACGTCAAACTAAACCACAGAAAGGTTCAGAGCTTTACTATGAAGACTGGGAGTCTCATATTGAAACTGATCTGACTGAGGAAAGTCCCACACACCCCTTTATCAGTCCTTCTTACCATTTGACATTAGCTCTCTTTACGGGAGGATGCCTAACACTCTGGGTGTGGTGTGACATCTCTGTGTGTGGGCTCAGGGTTCCTCAACAGCACTTCAACTTTCCACTAATCAGGGGAGGGTGACGCGACTGAAATCAGACCAAAGAGTGTTCAAAGGTCTAGGTGGAGGCCTTCGCAGTGTGGCCGGCCCTCGGGCGATGATGTGGCTGCTTCCTGTTTACCCCAGAGCGGCCCTTCCTCTTCTCTTCTCCTCTATCATCTTTCTCAACAAGGCACGGTGAATTTAAGAACAACTGAGGAGCACGTTAAATCTCATCGATTCATCTGTCCCACCACCCTGCATGCTACTTCCACTGTCTCCACTTTCTCCGGGCCACGTAGACCTGGTCCCTCTGGTCTTTAAACTCTGCCTTAGACCGTCCCACGGCAGCCTCACAGACGGGCCGATCACAAAAGTGAGAAGTGAGAAAGGTCTCAGAATGAGGTCAGCTCAGGTGAGCATCAAACATGAGGTACAAGCCCCAAAGTTCTTTTTAACGATGAAGACGAGCACCTTTAAAGCAAAGAAGAAGACCGTCCAAACTTTACAAACAGGTCTGCATTGTTTAGGATTTTTTAGAGGAGTGTTTAAATCACCTCCATTTTTATCCACCTGTTCAAACATTGCCACTTTGGACACACACTAAAAATAACCCAATTTGGGCTGTTTTATAACCAAACCGCTGGGTCAATACAGCACCAGCCCAGCAGTAGTTAATGTGACCCAGCAAGATTGGTTGGTCCATTTTAACCCAACAGATGAGTTAAATATTCTTCCCAAATTCTGGGTCAAATTAACTGCAAACCTGGGTAAATTCTACCACAAATATTTGTTATATACTCTACCCTGGTCCAAATTAGTTAAAATTCTAGGTTGTTTCAACTACATATTTGTTATTTACTCTACCCAGATACTGGGTCTGACAGGGGGGCAGTTAGGACCCAGAAGCAAGACAGATTTTGCAGTTCACAATAACCAGCTTTATTGAACAGACACAGGAACAGTTGAGTAGAGAACTGGGATCAAACCCGCGATCCTTGGAACTTGAGGCGGTTACATAGTCCACTCGGCCACGCAGGAGTCACACACTGAAATTGCCACTCAGAGTCTATAAAGTGAAGCAGACTTTGACTCACTTTATCTTTCAGAGCAGGAAATGGTTCAGATTGCCGGAGATCAGGCTGCCAACACTGATTCAGGCTCACAGACGGGTACTCGGAGCCTGGAGCGGTGTGTGGATTTGTGTTGGAGCACGTCTGTCAACATGATGAGGTGATGATGTTTGAAGCACAAACAACCCAGGTGCTGAGTCAACCAGTGTACGTTGGGTTGATGGATTTTGTTGTGCGCAAAAATAACCCAAATACCATACAAATAACCCATAATGGGTAAAACATTTCATAACCCAGAGGTTGAGTAGATAAAATAACCCAGCTGTTTTTAGTGTGCTGTGTCAGAAGACTTGTTAAACTCTTGATGACTTCTTTGTAACTAGAAAAGCACTCGGAGAGCGCAGACCTCCGCCAAGCAGCACAGTTCCCGCAAAGAATCCTTTGAACAATTCCTGGATCCAGACGCTGATCCGGATCAACACCAAAATTGAATCTTTTCTTCTTTTTCCCATGCTGAATATTTCCTGAAAATTTCATCAAAGTCAATCCATAACTTTTTGAGTTATTTTGTTCACAGACAGACAGACAGACAGACAAACTCTCCCGAAAACATAACCTCCTTGGCGGAAGTAATAAAATCATTCATGTCTATGGAGGCAGCTGTAATGCTGTACAAGCTGTGTGCACATTTCTATCATCTCTATATTTATCTGTAATGACAATAATGCTGCAACAGTGTTGTGTGTAACACGTTACAGTAACGTAACTACTTTTTCGATTAAACGGTAAAGTATCGCACTACTACTGAAAATTTGGTAACCAAACGTAATTCCTTTTTTAATACGGTGCAACGTTACTTTTCCCACAGACAGATCTGACACTGAAGCTGCCTTCTCAGCTGCTCACATTAGACATGAGCAGCGTTGCCAAATCTGCTCGTTATAAGCGTCTAAGGGCTGCAAATCTCATGAGTCACGGCCACAGGTTGTGATTGTTTGGTCTTGTTTCTAAACCTGAAGTTTCTTCTTGGGGCTCTTCTGTCTGTGTGAATCCCCCTGATTATCTTCCAGCTCCTAACATAAAGGAAAACACGACTGCAGTAGGCAATTTGTTCACTTCCTCATTTCCTGCTTATTGTGCACACCCCCAAACACACTCACGCACATGGAGCATGCTCCAGAGCCAAAGTTGCCAGGTCTGCTTATTATAAGCAACTTTCTTATCTTGTATAGATGCTTGGCACTGTGATATTGAAATGTAATGTAGACTAATATTAACACACTTTATGTAGATTTCTCTATTTAAAAAGTAATGTGTCACATTAGGAAAGGAAATAGCTGGAGGTTGATTATTTTGGGCTTGTTTTTATCGACCTGGTTGCTCATTTCAGAAGCAAAATGTGGAAACACTGGACAGGAGCTCTGATTCCACAGAGTACGAGACATTTTGTAAAATAAAGAGCACAAAAGAAAAAACTGTTCAGGAACAGATTTAGGAACAGAAATGGGGTTCTGTCCAAAGTTGAGCAATATTAAAGTTATGTAAAAGTACAGAGTAATGTGAAAAATTACTTTTAATAGAGGGTAACTAATTAAAGTAACAAGTTACTTTTTTAAGAAGTAACGAGCAAACACTACTTTTTAAAACTAACTTCCCCAAACCTGCAGCCTGCTAAATGCAGGTTTTGTTGTCTACTATCACATTTAATGGGCTGGGAGGAAGGCCAAACACCAAAAATGTGTTCAAAAGCCTTAAAAAAGTGTTTTTGCATATGTTCCCAGTTCAGTAGCTCAGTTGAGCTAAAGTTTGGTTGAGAAGGCATTTGCAGTATACAATGTCCATTACAGCATGTCCATAGTGTTTCAAAGGACTCTTTTAATAATCTAACAGCGACAGTAATAGTCCAGATGGCAGAACTGAAGACTGCAGTCACAGCCCCAGCTAGCGGCAGGCTTTAGTGCACATGACAAAATGCAGAGTTAGGACAGTTTTGCAACTTCTCCCTAAACTGAACCAAGTCTGATGAACTCTGAATATGAAAGTGTGGTTAAAAATCTGTTTGCATTCACAGACACGTGTATCCCCCTTCAGTAACTGTTCAGAGTTTATCTGTATGAAAGGATTTGGTTGAGGAAGATTAAAACAACATTGGGGACTGAATCTGTGACCTTTACAGCGTGTTGTTTGTTGGTCATTCCCTTGCAGAGCACTCTGATATTTACATGGAACAATCACAGCCACATTCATGCACCCTCCACCGGAAACAGGTCAGCTCAGACCGCTGGTTTCCTTTCAGCCTGAGAGTGGGAACAAAAATAGCCGGCAGTGAACAGCCCCTTGACCTTGATAGGCTGAACCATAGTCATATCAAAAAGAGGAAGAGCAGCGCAGCTCTTGATTATTACTCTGATGAACAAAGTCTACAGCTGTCACACAGCAGCGTGTAGGTGTGAATGACGCTCTAACCAAACGCTCTCCTGTGGCGCTCTACAGCACGGTCCAAGAGTGTGATGCCCGGAGAGGGAGGCTCCGGCCCAGGCTCCCCGCGCTCCTCCAGGTCCATGGACAGGCCACTGAAGGCAGGCTGGCTGAAGAAGCAGCAGAGGTCTTTGGTGAAGAACTGGCATCAGCGTTACTTTGTGCTGAGAGGGAGCACGCTGACCTACCACAAAGACGACAAGGAGTCCACAGTCCAGGTCAGACACTCAGCTTATTCTGTTTTAAAGTGCTAAAACTGGAGCTAACATTTCTTTAATCTTTTCTTCCATTGAAAACACCAAAACTCAAAGCCAACTCATTCAAACACTCGTCTCTGTTTTACTTTCATACTGACACTTTTATGAGTCAGGTGTATCCAAGTGTCACGGTCAGCAGGCATTATCAACCGGCTTCATCCTGACTATAAAGTTTATTTCAGATATCGTATAATGTCCTGTTATTCACACAGTAATGATGAATTCAACAGAAATGTTTCCTCTATCATTTTAAATCTAACACCACAAACACTTTGGCTGTGATGCTAACTTGCCCACTTCCTACAAACAAAACAAATCATGTTGACACCTCACTCCTCCCCTGAAGGTCTCTTTATCTTTCCATCACTTAGTTTTTCTGAAGCTTGACCTATTTGCATGTATCAAAGTGACTTTAACCACACCAATATATAAAAAGTCATTGTGTGGGGGGAAATAAGAATAGCATTCATCATTGAGTGTGCTTCAACTTTGAAAAATAATTTCTCCATGTAAAGTAGAAAAACTGTGTTTCTGCCAAGCATATTACAGAAGACAGTTTTTAAAGGTGCTGTGAGGAGAATCTATCAAGACTCTGCTACCCATGAGCACGCCCGGCGTCTGTGGTAATGCTGCGTTCCAGTAACCTCGAACTGGGAGTGACATCATCTCCGACTTATCGGCGTTCCAGATGAAGTCGGAAAAAAACATGCCGATCTACCAGGCTATTGTCAGCTGTTGTTAGCACGCCCTGCATTGTTGTATGAAGAATGTGATTATTACTATGGCAGCATTTTTGTAAATATAAGTCTAACAATACTATGTATACAGCTGATCTAGAGCGACACACCCCAGTCAGAAGAGCAAATAAATGGATTATTACAGGAGCTAAATAACTGTTCACACTGGGGGCATCCATCTTCCATTGTCAACTCAGGGGTGGCGAGGTTTCACTGAGTTCCCAGTAGGAAATTCCGACTTTGGGGGACGTTCCAGTTGCAGTTTCCTACTTGGAACTCGGAAATTCCGACTTCTGACTACAACTGGAACGCACCAAAAGACGTGACCCAAGCCAAAGCGTGTGTTTGTTGTGATGCTAATGAATGCAGCTCAGACCTTCCTCAGAACTCTGCATTGCTTAACAACTTCTTTTTTCAACAACTTACAGGATGCAAAGCCACGAGGTAATGTATCTCTTTCTAGTTACGTAGTGGTAGTTTTTGATGTGTGACAACAAGCAATTTTTGGAAAACTTAGTATCGTAGTTTTGTAGACGGCTATACATGGCTACTTACAGCCCGGTGCTCTAAGACGTGTCTGAATAATATAAATTTGCTCTAGTTTTAATTGTCTTGTTCCTGAAGTTGAGTATCCAGGCCAGTCCAGCCCTGTCCGACCCGACCACGAAGCTAAGGAATAGCATTTATAGATAACCTATTTAGATGCTATAAAACTCATCTTAAAGTGTGTATTTCCATCAGGCATAAATCTAAAAGGGAGACTTTTTTGTAATTACTTAGAAACTCCTCACAGTCCCTTCAAGGACTAAAGTGATTAATGCAGGCATACATAAAAACTATCTGTATGGGTGTGAATATATCTTAACCACGGACTGTTTTCAGTGTTGCTCTGATAAAACTACTATAACAGGTAGCATCCATGCTAATCTCTTCTTAAGCAGCCATTGTTTACAGGCCTGTAACTGCTTCTTGCTTCGCTCATAACATCCACCTCTTTCACCTTAAATGAGGCTCATTGGTGAACACCTCTGCAGACCGGTCTCTGAAGCCGTGCAGGACCAACAGATCTGCAAAGGGAGTTTTTAAGAGTAACTCCTTAACAGGTCAACATAGCAGGTAGTGCATGGGCCTCACAGCAAGAGGGTTGCTGGGTTAGTCAGGGTTTTTCCGTGTTGATGTTTCATGTTCTCCCTGTGCATGCATGGGTTCTCTCCAGACACTCTGGCTCCCACCCACAGACCAACAAACATGCCCAAACTGCCCTGTATACATGTGAGCATGAACAGTTGTCTGTCTCTGTGTATTGAATGCCAGCCAGTTCAGACTGCCACTGCCTCTCGCCTCGCCTTGCAGAGCAGACGGACCTGCCTGATTCTGAAATCATGCATCTCCGTTTTGGGAGCCTCCATTGTCCAATGGTTTCACTTGGCTACATGCTCAACAGCAACAGGAAGTGACTTGACAGGAAGTGGCATCACTTCCTGTTGTATGATTAATGGCGGCTAATGTCGGTTAGCCTGTGGTCATCATGGTTACTCAGTGATACTTGGTGAAATCTGCTCTCCTCATAAGTTTACTTGTAGGGATTGTCTTTGACGAGGTTCATGTCACATATAAGTGTTAAATGAATCATCTGTGTGGGATAATCTAAAGTGAAACGATCGTCTTAAGATAGTTAAGCTATCGGCTAACGGCCACTCGTCTAATGGCTAACAAGGACAAACAACAGTTAATGGCCGTTAGCTTTAAGCCATAGCAGCTAACAACAGTTAGCCGCTCACAACAGTTAGCCGCTATGGTTAACGGCCATTAACTGATGTTTGTTCCGTTAAGACGTTAGCCGTTATTCGCTATGTTTAGCTGCTACGTATGCTACAATATAGCAGTGCAGCTTGATATGGATTGGTCTGTGATGAGTGTGATGAGCCAAACGATCGTCCAATCACAAGCTGCTGTTGTTTTTGAAGGTTCTGCCCCTGAAAACATTTTTGCAGGGCTCCTCTCAGATGGATTAGTGAATTATTTACAATATTGCACTGTCCGTCCATGTCAGGTGAACTCTCGCCCAGTGTCAGCTGGGAGAGACTCCAGCTCATGAAACCCATAAAGACCTAAACTGCATTGATCCATGGATGGATTCCTTCAACAAAAACAACCCTTTCTAACATCTAAATAATTAATTAGGTCAAATGAGTTTTCTGTTTTTGCCATGTTTACAGAAACTACTTTCATTTTGAGTATTTTTTTCATTGACTAGTTTCTGATTTGGTCTCAGGCAGACATTAGGAGTTGAAAGAGTGAGACAGAAACCCTCCCTGTGTTGTGACCATCCATGAACAATCCATGAATCAGATCTGCAGACGTTCATGAGGAGTCGCATGACTTCAGAATTTTTAATGTTAACTTTTGGTAAAAGCTGAGTCGACTTTGATTAGTCAGTAATGACTGATCTCTGATTAACAAAAAATGAGACATAAGCAGGTCTAACATCTACATAACACAATTTAATGTGGTTGACCGGGGAAATCTTACACAAAGTTTTAACAGCAGGAACAACAGCAGAATTTAATTTAGTTACAGTCATGTACACATCAATAAGTAGTGTGAAACATCATACTCTTTATGTCCTGTTCAGTCACAACTCTTGATCTATGATTCTGGTTTGCAGCCTAAAAGGGTAAAGCATTAACATGTCATCAGCATAAGCTGTCAAATGATAATACTGGACCTACTTTGTCATTTCCTGTTTTCTTCTGAGGTTCATGTTGTTATTGCTTCATCATGTGACTCATTACACAACATAATTTTCAACTTGCTAACAAGACTTTTGCAACCTCTTATGAGCATAATACCTTTTCTTAAGTTATCTGAATTAAACAATTATAATGTAGGATAGTTCTATACAAAGTTATAATAGTTTTGGATTTGTCATTATAGTTTAGTATTAGTTAGTTTTGACTTTTTTCCCCATTACAGTTTAGTTTTAATTATTTTTAGGGCAGGCATTCTAGTTTTTATTTAGTTTTGATTTTTGCAACAAGGCTTAGTTTTAGTTTAGTTTTAGTTTTTTCATACCTTATTTGCCAGGTGCAGGATTCAAAAAGGTCAGAGTAAGTAAATTGTAAAACTATTTATTTTCAAGTCCAACATAGTGCTCACTGCTGATACTGTACTGTTGGCTGCTGCCTTAAACACAAGAAAATAATATAAACTTAAAGCTAGGGTCTATGATCTGAAAACCAGTTTGACTGTTGAGTCAAAGATCCAAGATCCCGCCCCCCAGCTCGTGTCGCCTCCTAACAACACGCCCCCTCTGGCAGAGCAATAAGCGGCTGGCATAAAATATCAACAACAACCAAAACAACCCAGCTCAGCTGAAAGTAACAAACACGACAGTCATCCCCCTTGTAACACACAGCGGTAGCCATTTCAATTGGACCGGCGGCGAAGCGGGTCTGGTGTCGCCAGAGCAGAGCCAATTGTGGGCGAGGATCTAGCTTTCTTGGCATGTCCTAACCAGCTCAGTTTACAGTGCTAACGATGAGTGGCTAACTTATGCTAAAATCTATTGACAGAGCCTACCCGCTCCGACCAACAACATTCAGTCATTAGCCAGTATACGCTCAGACTGACCAGAGTTATTCAGCAGACATCTCCCACTGCAGTCAACAAAGCTATTACCTGTTCAACCAGCCGGTCGGAGCTGCGGTCGTTCGCCAGCCGGTGGCCCGTGCTGCGGCTGCCATTCGGTAGCCAGTGGCCGGTGCAGCGTTCAACAATCCTAAATCATTCGGCAGCTTTTTCCACCGTACGATTCTCCAATGTTGAATCTCCGTTGGGACCTGTATTGCTCATATTTCTTCCTTACTTCAGCCTTTTCCTCCGAACTTTTACATTTCCTTCTCTTCGATGTGGAGGATAACAGAAGCAGCCTCCCAGCTCCATGATGCTTCAGTAGCTGTGCTGCTAGCTGATCACCGGTACATGAGAGAGGAAGTGGGGAGGAGGCGGGACCATGGGCGAGATGGTGCGTAGCAGGGGAGACAGGGGATTGGACGGACTCACAGACCAATCCGGACTGCCGTTCATTGGTCAACTATTATGCTGCTTTGTAGCTGATATACTGAATGGATTTTTTTCATTCTTTTTGGTCTTTATATTGTGTAGATCAGACCAAAGGACCATATCGGCCTTATAAACGGTGTTATTAAGATGTACCAAGCTTCCAAATTGTAGACCATAGCTTTAATATAAAAAATATAAACATCAATATAAACTCTGGGCTTCCTTGTTTTCATAGGCTGTATAAGCCTCCCTATGGGTGCTCCTCAAATGGGCTTTTAAGTTTGTGGGATTTGTCCTCTTAAGAAGCGCTCCACATATCTCACCAGTTTTATTTTCCACCAGGCTCTTGCATTTGTTTGTCTCACTGTGGTACTCAAAAAAATCCCAAATGGGACACTGCCGCCTCCTCCCAACTTTAGCCATTTCTTGCAAGTTGTTCCAACAACACGTTTCATGGCGGCACAGAGCACAGCCAGTCAGTGCAGTAAACAAGCACGTCCCAGTACGTCGCTGTGATGGTGCCGTACGGCGCTGACAACTGCTGAAAACTGATGTAAAATTGGTTGGGAAAATGTCTCGGATTAATTTAAATTCTAAAGGCTAATAAATATTGTCAAAAACGATAATGAAGGACATTTTGTCTATAATTTTGGTTAGTTTCAGTTAGTTTTGTGAACACAAGATACAGTTTTAGTTTACTTATTGTTTTTGTTTCCTTTTCTAGTTTTTATTAGTTTGAGATAACTGCAATGTATTTTAAATTTTAGTTTTTAGTTTCTTTTGAGTTAACTATTTTAACCTTGGTTCTATAACACAGTATAAGGATACCACTTACATTGTGTTACTGCCATGTTGTTAGCCTTTCTTCCTTCATGTGCATTACTTACTTCCTTGTTCGATGTGGCAGTGACCTTAGGGTTGGGGTCACTGATTTTTTGTCAAAAACAGTGTGCAAAAATGAAACTGTGGGACAAAGGGCAAAGACAGGGAGATAGAGGAAGTGCACTCTGCACATGGTGAACTAATAATACACTGTACTGTTTATGCTGTAATATAAACTCCTGAAGTGAAAAGGACGGAGCACTGAGTTGTTCATTTTTATGCTTTTGTAGTTAATTTTGTAGTTATTATTTCCAGTGTGTAATTGAATCACCAAATATATTCACATTTGGTTTTCATGGATGTCAATGATAGTCCAGTGACTTAGTGCACTTGTGGATAAAAGTGCCATTTTTTTCATGATGATTCCTGAGGGTCAGTTGTTGAATTTCTGGATAGGAGCCCTTGACAAAAATCTATTTTAAGTGTCAAATTGCAAGACTATTAATATCAATTAAATATGAGGAACTAAGCCTAGTGTTTTTCAGACTATATGCATCATAAAATGATCAAATTACTTCCACATGTGATAAAGTTTATTTGCTTTGAAATTATTTAACCTTTATTGCCATGATAAATAAAAATGAATGTGCATCATAGTGTGGAAACAATTTATAGAGCTGTGCAGTCTGAGTATCCATCACAATTACTCAGTCTCAGAGAGATGGCAGTGCATTATGAATATTTCATCACAAAAAATAAGAGGAAAAAAAGGCAGAGGATAGGGAGTGTCGTGCAAACCATGAAGCTGAAATTCAGCACATCTGACCATCTGTGGGCTTAAAAACACTGACAGCTCACCTGCTGCTGCTCCTGCAGGTCACTCCTCCTGCTGTGGTGAAATCAGCCAGATCTTTTATTAGGTCTTGATATTAAAGATATTGATTTGAATCTAGGAGGGAAAAAAGCGAATTATAAAACTAAACCAGGCCACATGATATTAACCTTGCAGTGCAGCTGGATTTGCCTGCAGACCTATCAGCATCCCTTGGGAAGAGAGAGGTGAGCGCTATGAGCCTGTAACCTTGCAGTGCAGATGGATCAACCTGAATCTTTGTCTATTATGAGGTAGTTCATCTGGACAAGCTCCAGTCTACAAAGATTTGGAGCGGCCCAGTGGGGGATGGCCCATTTAGTGTCTTTAGAGCAAGAAAAGTGGGAGCAACGAACAAGGTGACAACAGTAATTAACTGCTCGTACAGAAATAAGCATAGATGCTAACAGTTTCAGTAGCGGCTTTATCAAATCTGGGATTCTGCATTTCTTTATTAGATGAAAAGCAAATATCACCACAAGTAACTTCTCAATAGGAGGGACATTTATCTCCCCAATTCCAACATTTTTTTGGCAAGAGCATGTTTTATGAAGTGGAAAACGCTTTTTTAATAAAACAGCAGCAGTTGCACCTGCCTACCTCATTATCTGATTGGCCTGTAAATAATGTGATTGACAGAACGATTGTCCAATCAGCTAGCTGATATACTTTGAAAGGTTGCGCCCATTCCCAAATACTTTCTATGGGCTGCTTCTCAGATGGACTAGTGAGATAAATGAGAAACAACTACAATCTTGTTAACAGTGGCTGCTCCAGAAGAAATTATCATGGATGTCGTACGCCATGGCAGCAGATTAATCATAGCTTTACAAAATTTCTCATTAGGTAAAAAAACAAATTAGATTTAACCAATCTATTTGTAGTAAAGTTTTGAGAAGGACAAGGTTATAAGGTTATAATGAGACAAATGTATAATCTGCAAAAATGTGAAGACTTTAACAGTTTTAACAGGTCAGAGATTTGTACAGATAAAACCTTAATTGTAAAATATAAATGGAAAAAATGCTTAATGCTTAGCCCTTTAAAGATGCCATGAGGAGTTTCCAAGTAATTACAAAAAAGTCTCCCTTTTAGATATATGCCTGATGCAAATACACACTTTAAGATGAGTTTTATAGCGTCAAAATAGGTTATCTATAAATGCTATTCCTTAGCTTCATGGTCGGGTCGGACAGGGCTGGACTGGCCTGGATACTCAACTTCAGGAACAAGACAATTAAAACTAGAGCAAATTTATATTATTCAGACACGTCTTAGAGCACCGGGCTGTAAGTAGCCATACATAGCCGGCTACAAAACTACGACACTAAGTTTTCCAAAAATTACTTGTTGTCACACACCAAAAACTACCGCTACGTAACTAGAAAGAGATACATTACCTCGTGGCTTTGCATCCTGTAAGTTGTTGAAAAAAGAAGTTGTAAAGCAATGCAGAGTTCTGAGGAAGGTCTGAGCTGCATTCATTAGCATCACAACAAACACACACTTTGGCTTGGGTCACGTCTTTACGACAGTCGCCGTGCGTGCTCATGGGTAGCAGAGTCTTTATGTCGCCAGAAATACATTCTCCTCATAGCACCTTTAACTTCCAAACCAAGAAATGCATTTCAACAAATTATTTTGTTGGTAAAATTGTGTTCCTACCTCTTCATTCAGCAGCATTTCAGCTGAATGAATCGGAAAACACATATGTAGGTCAACCAGCCGGTTGGCTTGCCTGTGAAGAGTTATCCCAGTGTGACTGAATGAAGCTTATTTCTGCAACAAGGAAAACTGTTCTGTTCTTTTCATATGAAAACATCACAGAAAGCTAAATTTAGATATGTCGTGGCTGACCCAGTTTTCTGAGGACACATTTTTTATCGTCAAAGTTATTTCCTTCAATTAAATTATGATTGCTGAAGGATCTGGAAGTATATGAAAACCTTTTGAACTTACACCAATGTATGTTCATACTGTTAGATTTCTGAGGAAATATGCAGCACCGGTTCACTTCTGATTTGTTTTGGATTTCAAACAGTTATATTCATGTACAGCGGCACCACAAGTGAAAACATACAAATATAGGCTTTGAGATTTATAGTGGTATGGCAGCAAAAAGTCAACCATATGGTTACAATGCCGGTCAAAGGGTTAAAATGGTCCAAATGCCAGACAGACACTTAAGCTACAGTGTTACATTTAGCATTAACTGCATAAATTTAACTAAAAGGTTCAAATTGTATTTGTTTCCTTTAACAGGATATAGCTGTAATGTAGTGTAATATAAAAATGTCATTACATCAAATGTACTTATTTACTGTGTTTGTCAGACAGATGCATGGTTTGAGAAAGTGTGCAGCTTTTATAAAGGCCCCTTTATGATATTAAAAGGGCACAAAATTTCACAAAAACCTCAACAAGCTGGAGTCATCAGACCATGGAGTGAAATACATCCTGTTGTCAGCTTTGTGATGCTGTATGACTTCCCAAAGCCTCTTCTACCAGAATAGTCTTGTTCTTCTGCTTGCAACCATGTTTGGGCCAAAACTTATCTCCCTCCCTTTTTCTTGCTTTGATGATGTCTTGGTAGTTTCCCACAGTCACTCAATGACAACCCCGCCTACCTTTAAGATGTAATGTGTAAGAATCTAAGGTAATGGAAAACAAAGTGGGTTATATCCACTATCAAACTGTGTACTATCAAGCTCAGTAGATCAGACCACAAATGAAAAAAGCTCCATATCTGACCTGTCAGGTTTACATGTTACAACATCATAATGTGTTCAATGTTGGGTTAGAGAATTAGCATTTACTGTTTGGATATGTGAAATGATGATCTCAAAGCACTCTGTGTCAGCTCTGTGTCCAACCAGCATCATTGTAAACTCAAAAAATATAAAGTAGGGGGTGCGGGTTTGGTAGAGTGGTTAGCAACCAGGCACGTCCCATATACATACTTCTGCCAGCCCGGGTTCAAATCCAGCCTGTGACAAGTTTAGAGAGTGTCTTCTCCTACTTTCTCACCCCCTTTCATGGACCTATCCACTGTCATTCTCTTCCATCAATAAAGGCAGAAAATGCATCTTTAACAACAAATAAAAACCAGACTAAAATGAAGTGCAGTCGAATTCACCTTTAACCGCCGTTCTTTCCTTTCCTCTTATTCCCTCCTTCCCTTGACCCTGTGACTTTTTCCATCAGGGTTAAGGGAAAGTGGATAGGAAAGGACTTAGGGAAGGACTGTACCAAGTGTGACAATACCAGACAGGAAGTGAAACCTGCAGAGACCAGGAAAGACAGGTGGATTTTCAGAGTTAAACAGGAGGCATGAAGACAAGACAAAAAAACATTAAAACAGGAAACTTAGCTAAGCCATCATCAGTACCCAAAAACATGAGTCAAAGCCCTTATACATAGATAATACCCAGACAGCCTGCCTGGGTAATCCACTGACTGTAGTTGTTCACACCTGCTGGATATCGAAGAAGCTTTGGCGAGGCTACGAGCAGCACATGATGCAACATTCATGAAAGAAGTACCTGTTCATAATATGATAGTGGACGAACAATTTACATCTAACTTCAGCGTTCGTCAAAAAGCATATCAACAGCATCAATTAAATGGTGCTGAAGTGATTATGAAGCAGCATCAGTATGTGCTCATAAGTAACACCTGAGAAAGAAAGCTGCAGTGTTTTAGCTCAATATCCAGCAGCAGCATGAGATAGCTGTTTGGATGTGCGAGACATCCAGTGGTGATCGTACATCTGATTTTGTGTTTCTCTCTTTCCAATCAGATAAACTCCTCCTCTAACAGTGGTTATTTGATATGTCCAGTCAAGTCTCTGGTGTGGTTACATGCTGGTTGCACATAATGATGTCATCAGCCTGCCCCACTTGCCTCAGTGAATGTCCTCGATAATTCACCTTGGAATTCACGCTTCAGCCCACTCGGACTTAACACAATCAAAATTCTTGTGGGGGAGGACAAGGAAACTCCCCAGATAAAGACTGAGAGGAAAACTTTCTGTTGAGTTCACACATAATGTCCAGATACATAATGTCCGGGGAGGGACAGGAAAACACCTGAAACAGCGATGAGGGCGAGTAATTTCAACATAAAACAGAAAACACAAGACATGAAACATGAAACATGAAGCATGAGTGAAAATAAAAGGTAACTTGACCCAAGTGCAGACACCACATTTCATTGCAACCACAACCATGACAATAGCACAAGGCCAAAACTTAAGGGTCCCAACAAACCACAAGACTATGGGCTCTAATTTCGTAGACCAGACGCAATCAAATGACCGCCTCTCCTTGCCTTTAAATGGGCTGCAACCGAGGCGCAGCGACTGATTGGTCTGACTGATCCCTGCCACCACGGAAACAGTGTGCTGGAATGACCTGGTAGTGGAGACGGTCAGAGCCGCTGTCACCGTTATAGCAACTAGACATCGGAGGGGCCATCAGGGCGTGCATCGTAGGGGGCAGCTCCCGGGACAGATGTAATCTGTTCCTTTGTCATTAATAGGAATATAAAATTCAGTGACAGACATGTAAACACAGCAGCTGGCTAATCCATTCATCATGCTGTGATCCACCTGCACTCCTGGTTTGTCATCACCAAATAGCAGAACCTTTAGTGATATACTGTATACTCTCCCGGTGTCTCCTCCTCATCCTCCTTGCAATAATGTACTCCATCTTTTTAGATCACGTTAGGAATAAAGACTAAAACAGAGAAATACGGGGAATCAAAGGTAAATCCTGAGTGACATACATTTATTTTCTCTCTTTTTTCTTCGTCTTTTTTCTCCCTCTTTTCTTTGAATTTAATGAAATGAGAGAAGCCGGATATATCCTCAGTATCGGATGTTAAGGCTGTTTATTGTTGACTTGTAAGATGTGCATCAAACTTCCAGATGCTGTCAGGTTAATTTTCCATTATGACAAACGGCTTTGATCCGACATCAGATGTGACGGGACAGTTAATATAGATACAAATGTATATGCTGGTTCAGACGGTTACATGAAATAGTGATTGCTGTGATTGTTTATTGTATTAAAATGTTCCTGACACTCTGGATACCTGCCTCTGAGGCATGTGCACCTGTCACCTAATTACAGCTGCGAAGGTTGCGCCTCGCCTGCGCCAAGAATAGACTTGGAGCTGGCGAGATTTCAGTGCACCTTCAACACCTTTTTTTTTGACACAAAATTTTCACTGCACCAACTTGAATCTGTCGGCACCTCCCCCTGGTGCACCGTCACACCCATCTCTGTGCAGATGGTCTACCAAATTGTCATATCGGCAGTGCACGGCAGTGCGCCGGATGAAATTAACACTGCGCGGGGTGCGCCAGGCTCTGTGCCCCCTGTGCTGCACCACGAAATTAGGGCCTTATGGGTCTATTTAAGGAAATGTGATAACCAGTGTTGGGCAAGTTACTTCAAAAATGTAATGCATTATTTATTACTTGTTACTGTCATTGCAAAGTAATTAGTTACATTATAATATTACTGTATTTGAAATGTAAGGCATTACACTATTATCACATTACTTTAAGTTACTCTGGTCAAAATAACAGAAATATGGATTTGTCATTCTAAATGTAGCTCATTAAAAAGCTCATTACACATCCAGTGAAGGTGATGTGGTGTCTATCTGACTGAGTTCAGCTTAAGGCTAAAAACAGGAGAATATAACAGACACATTGATGCTCATGGCACAATACAAGAAACCATCAGAGCAAAAACAGACAGAAGGTCAAACTCTGGTAAACTGTGTTAGAGATACTGTAACTTTAGACCTAGAGGAGGACTTTTCTCCTCTGATGATCTCACAGAGTATTTGGAGAATTTATATTTAAACAAACAAAAAAAACACCTCTCATTTCTATTTTACTTTTATTTTTTTAATGCCTAACATTACTATGTTACAGTTAAAAGGAATATTAATATAATATAATATAATTAATTAATTGCAGACATCAATAGTGATGAGCAGTTTTGTTTGTACTTAATTGTGTTTATTTCTGTTTCTCAGGGAGTCATCCAGCTGCGCTTCAGTAAAGTCAATGAACTCCCTCTAAACTCAGATGAACCTGGGAAGTACCTCTTCGAGATCATACCACGTAAGCATGCGATCAACACTTTAAGGCGACATGACTGATTTATTTCAAGACACTGTTTGAGTTTCAGAATGTTTGAGCCATTTTCATCTTGTTCTTATCTTTGTAAGAAAACCATCTGCAGTTCCTTTTACATTTCCTGTTGCTGCGTTGCCAAATGATGGCTCTGATTAAAATTAGTAACACATCTGATATCTGCAGAATGACACAGCATTTACCTGGAAGTCAGACAGCTCAGAGGCAGCTCTCTCTTTTGCTACGTTTTTTTTAACATAGTTTTTATTGAACTTTCTGAACTTTTTAGTTACAAGAAACAAGTGTAAATGAAGTGAAAGTAAAATATATATATACTTACATACATACATGGACACACATATACATATACACACCTATACATATCAGAAGAAAAACTAAAAGATGTGTTTAACAAAAGGGAAAGTAACGAAGAGTATCATTCAATGTCTGTGATATCAGATCACCAAATGCAGTGACAAGTTGTGCTAAATTAGACAAAGGATAAGTACAATAACAACAAAAATCACTAACATCCCATAGTACAACCAGTTTGACATTTCTACTATATTATGAAGTAATAAAAAGTTCACAGGTGAGTAATAACTGCAGAGAGTTTTAACGTATATAAAATAGGGCTATAGGGATGTTACAAGGTCTCAAATCGATTTGATTCACGATTCAAGTCAATATTTATTCAGTCTGGGATATCTTGATTAAAAAAGTGCTGTAAATCTTAAAAGTGACTTTTTGACCTCATTAAAAATTGTTTTAACATGAAGAACTAAACCCAAAGCAGTTACATTAATCATATTTTAATGATATGCATTAATGCATCTTCTGCATATTACTTGTTTTTTGTCCAACTCGTATTTTCCTTTGTACTTGTTAAATCTAAAATACTGTCCATCCAAACATCAGCTTTGAAACTTGCCAGTGGTGCCCATATAGAGCTTCACCATGTTTGTTTGCAGTAACATCTCATGAGATCTTGTTCAGTAGAAAGCAACGCTAAACGCTGATCACACCAGACTAGCAGGGTTGATACCACAGGCTGCTTCTCTGCACATCCAAAGAAGAAAAAACTACCCAAGTTAGAAGATCCATCTTTGGATTTTATGGATCGATTATGAACCAGTTAAAGGAAAATCGATTTTTTTTAACCCAGCCCTAATATAAAATGACCCATGAAATTTTAAATGAACAAGCACCCACTGAATTCTAACGGGGATGAAGAAGTCCATATGAAGATGCAAAGCATATAAGTTATTTAATAAGACAAATAAATAATATGAATGATTTAGAGGCAAAAAATTAAGTAAAGCAAATCATATAAATGTTAATCAATAATTCAAAATAAGAAAAGAGATATAATGTATAAATAAAAATTAGTAGAGCAGTGCAGAATTGCCCAGTTATGTTTCTAAAAAATCAATCCAGGCTTTCCATGTTTTAGGGAATCTTTGAGGTTTACCTTTTATATTATATGTTATCTTTTCTAAAGGCATGCATTTTTTGGCAGCATTTATGGCCAACCCAAAGAAATGAGCTAAATATGTTGATTTAAACTGGAGATTAGTATAGTCTCCCAGCAGTATTTGTTTTTGCTACTGTTGACATACCTCGTTATTTTTGTCAATTTCTGGAAGGCTTATCTTGTTTTTGCATTAAAGACACATAACAAGTGTTTGTCTTGTAATAACTATTATGTTCCAGGTTCCAGTGGAGACAGAGAGCGATGTCCGTATGTGTTTATGGCGAACTCTCAGGGCGACATGGAGGAGTGGGTCCGCACCCTGCGCAGGGTCATCGGAGTGCCAACGAGTGGAGGTGCAGTAAAAGCTGTTACTCATATAATGACTTGGGTTAGTTTTGACACTAAACCATCTGAGATCCTGGTTTTAGAAACAAAGAGAACATGGAACATTTGAGGAAATATTTGCTCTTGAAGTTCTCTGGCTGTTTTTCAGAGGAACTGAAGCTTCACCTGTGGACTAGGAGCATCTGAGCTATTAGCTTGTTGCTGACCTGTAACAGAAAGTGCGTTTCCATTACCCTATGATATGTGCAAAATGTGAATAGCTCAATAAAAAACTGGTAATGAAAACACCTGAATTTCGAAAAAAGCACTAAAATATCGCCAAAAACTTTTTATGCTTTCATGGGGTGGTTTTTCAGACGTTTCAATATTCAAATATATCGCAAAAGTGCAATGGAAACACTTTTTCCGCAATTATACGTCTATATACATACTTATGTGTATATTCTGTATACTACATACTATAAGTATGATTAGGATGCCAACCGTTCACACTGTACTATATTACTAAGTTTCCCATGATGCATTTCAAACCTCTGACGACAAAAATCAGAAGCACACCAGACTATCAAATATCTCTGTTGATTCGCCACATTTAAAAGTTGAGAGAGCATTTTAAGTGAGAACGTCACCACGTAGAATACCAAAATGTGGTCATTTGAGCCATAAAACGCACAGATACAAGTTTCATTTCAGCATTTCGGACATTTCGTTATGCACCCCATTATGCTATCGAAGAAACTTCCAGTCAGCTCCAAAACAAGAGCCCAATTTACAAAAGCATTAAAGAACTAAAAGATAAAATATGCATTTATTTTGAAAAAGGGAAGTTTGCTCGTGGCTGATTTTTAGCTGAATGCCGGTCGGTCATAGTGCATGCCTCAATGCATTATGGGGCGTTTGAGTGAGACTAGTATGCCCACCTCACATACTTAAAATTTTATCCGATATACATCCGGGTATTTCTCGCACACTCAATCTTTTCATACTATCTAATGTGAACGCACTACATACTCATTTTGATGTCACACTTGGTATGAGTAGTACGCTAGTGTGCCATTTTGGACTCAGACAGAGACTTTTCTTGCCATTATTCTCGAAAAAAACACAACTGCCATACTAGACAGCAAACAACAGAGGAATGCAGAGTGTTGTAAGGAGATAGAAACGGAAATGAGGGAGAAAGGGCTTGACAAGCCTTGGCATCCATCTTCCTGCAGTGAAATCTTGTGGGATGATATTTCACGAGAGTTACGACGCTCCTGCCTTGAACAACCTTCAATGAAAACATGTTCAAAGCGAAAATATACTTTGTCGAAATTTTAGGAATGTCGCTTTTATATTGGAATGGAAACCCAGCTAGAGATTGACATTGATGGGCAAAAAGTTTTGTGTACCAATGAGGGCATTTCCACTTCAGCTGACAGCATTCAGTGAAATAGATTGTTTGCAGAGCAATGTGAAGTAGGTGTCACAAGGGTGATCAGATATCAATTCACTAGATGTGGGATGAAGACTGTGTTCATGCGGGACACTGTGGGACACTGTCTGATACCAATGCATCGAGGTAGTCTAAAATAACTCAAAAATATTAAACACTTCTATTCTGCCCATTAGCTTATACTATTAAAACACTTCTGCTGTCTGGTTGATGACAGAAGTATATTCATTGACTGGGAAGTCTCCTTTTTAGCAACAGGTTTTTTGTGAGTCTACACTGTCTGTGCCTTTTTATTTTTGTATTCACCTCCGTGTAAAACGGGGAATTGACTCAAGCAAACTTCACACAAATCTTTATGGGACTCGTCTTGGACTGGTTTCATCCAGGGATAGGTGGTTTCACGGTGTTTGTTGGAGCTGCATTTCCTTTTCTTAGTCGTGCAGGTCCTGTTTTCCTCCCTTTCCTCAATGTCTTGCACTGCATGTGGGTGCCATTCAGACCTGATTTGTTTCTTCTTCTCCGCGTCCAGGTTAGATTGACATGATCAGATAGCCCGCCCCCTGGTGACAGCCCTCACTACTACTATACACACAGCTGTCTGATAAATGCCATATTACTAAACGTGCATTGCAAAACTCGAGTCTGACTATCAATAACAATGTCTCAATTTGCGGGATGTGTGAAAAGTAATGAGAATGCGTGACTGTCTTGCACAAAGCAGAACATCTAGTCACCCTCGGTGTCCCTGTGATGTCACAGTTGTTACAAACAGCATTATGACATAAACACTGTTTAAAAGACAGTATGTTATGGGCGTTGGTGGCGCAGTGGGATAGTTCGCTTGGTCAGTGATCAGAAGGTTGCAGGTTGAAGCCCAGCTCTGGGCCACACATGGCGATGTGTCCTTGGGCAAGACACTTAACCCCAAGTCACTCCCACAGCTGTGTCAGTGGAGTGTAAATGGGCATGAAAGGTGAATGTGTTAGAGATGCTGATGGATAACTAACATAGAAACTCTGAACCATCAGTGAGTGAATGGATGTGAATGGGTAGGTGTGACCTGCGGTGTAAAGCAGCTTTGAGTAGTCAAAGACTAGAAAAGCGCTATTAGCTCAAGTCCATGTACCATTTACCATTTAAATACACAGGTGTGCTTCAGGTATCAGAGGTGGAAGAAAATGTCTTATTGTGCCAAAGACAGTCAGAAAAGGATTTCAAACAAACAGTCTTATAAATACTCAGTCATCAAAGATGCACCTATGGTATCAGAGGCAGAACTTTAATTGACTAAATTTAAAACTAGAAAAGCACTCAGAGAGCGCAGACCTCAGCCAGAACCACAGTCCTTAGCCATATTGTGATTTTCACCTTAAATGATAGTCCTACCTTTATTTCATCTAAATATTTAGATTCCTTGACCATAAAAACATATCATCAACAATTTGATTCATAATGATATCTATTTTAGTTCAGTAGTTATTCATGAAAATCACATTTTTCGTCATGGCGAACCCAGAACTCAACTCAATTTAAGAACTCAATTTTACAAAACTGCTTTTATGTGATGTTATCTTTCAAAGTCTTTTATCCTTTCTCTTTCTCTGTGTTTTTTAGCCTTTTATTTGCGTTTTAGTCTTCTATAAGCCTTTTATTTGTTAGTATTGATTTTATATTTTAGCTCCTTTGTTGTTATTGATTTCTTCTATGCTGTGTTAACAGATTTATTTAGTTTTAATTCGGACTGTTTCATTTTTGCTTTACTCTTCATCTTTTCATGTAAAACTTCAAAGCTTATTGTTGTTTTGTTCTCCATCTTTCTCACAATCTCTATTCTATTATTTTTTATGTATTTTTTATGTTTGTTTTGTTTTTAGCTTTTATTTTGGTCCTCATGGTCAGTTTTACGTAGCAGGGTTCTTGTATTGTCTGTGTTTCTATGCCACCGTCTCTCTCAATTTCATTCTTCTGTGTTTGTCTTAAATGTTCTTTGGTTTTAATTCTCTTCTGCTTTGCTGCTTTTAT
Source organism: Scarus forsteni (assembly GCA_036419115.1). Taxonomy (NCBI): domain Eukaryota; kingdom Metazoa; phylum Chordata; class Actinopteri; order Labriformes; family Labridae; genus Scarus; species Scarus forsteni. The sequence goes on along the minus strand of JAZDUH010000358.1, from coordinate 2,245,442 downwards.
GTCCCTGCCTGTCAAACCACTTTGTAAACCTCTTTTTTAAATAGTGCTATACAAATAGTTTATTGTAACTATTATTATGATATGGTCAATAACTTTTTTTATGTGATCTGACCGCAAGCTGCTGCTAGTAAAGTCTCTTCCTTTAATTAGGCTCTGACTGTAAGATGCGTCATGATGGTTTGCAAATAAAAAACTCTCTTAGTAATCATTTGCTCAACAGTGTTTTATGGACGTAGGTTTTACTGCAATTAAGAGGTGCTATAACAGTCTGTAAACATTGACTTCATAAAATCTATTCCCATGAAAGTCCAGTATTGGATCTGACACACAGGTGTTCATGACTTTTAGCCTTTTCGATAGAGTTTTCGTCCAAATATACACTCACAAAAACATCTTTAATTTATAAACAATAGAAAATAGCCCAACCTCAAGCTTATAAGATGTGGTTTGCTCATTGGTAAAGACCGCCTCTGTAAACAAAGCTGTACAAAAGGAGTTTTTAAAAATGTGAAATGTTCATAAAAAAAGGAAATTCAGATTAAAACTCGAAAGCATTCGGAGAGCAAAATTCTTCATCAAGCTAGCTCACATATTGCTGTTACATCTATAAGCAACAGTTCCATGATAGTTACCATCATGATATAATTCACCGACCCTGACAACCCACACATGGCATCTGGAATTGTGTTGATTTCATTATTAGTTTGACAGTTATTGAGAAAAAACAAAAGATAATTTGCTCTTGGCGGATATCAGGATCACCGACAAAATCTAATCACGAGTGAGTTTGGCCAATACAAACATTACCTGAAAATTTCAGCATAATCTAAAAAGTAGTTTTTTCGTGATCTTGCTAACAAACCATCAAACAGACAGCAAACATTTCCTCCGCTGCAGAAGTAAAAATGTTTATAGCTGCTCCATGATGTTATTACCTCCATCAGGAGGTTATGTTATTGAAGGCGTCTGTTCCTTTTTTTTGTTAGTTGTTCGTTTCTTTGTTAACAACATAACAAAAAAACGTATGGACACACTTGGATAGAATTTTCAGGAAATGTCCGGATTATGACAAGGAACAAATGATTAGATTTTGAGAGTGATCTGGATCGGCGTCTGGAATCGCCATGACGAAAAATGCAATTTTCGTGAATAACTACTGCCACAAGCTGTCCGGCTGTTAAAAACAACATGGTCTTAAATCTCTGCAACAGTCTTGAATTATTTTTAACTAAACTATTATTACTATTATTATTATTATCATTATTATTATACATTTTTATTTTATTATTATTATTATTATTAGCTGTAGTAGTAGTAGTATTATACATGTTTATTATACATTTTTATGTTATTATTATTATTATACATTTTTATTGTATTATTATAATTATTATTATTATTATACATTTTTATTTATTTATTTATTTACTTTGTTTTTAATTTTCAGTGGGATGTATGAATGAATGTATGTGATTTGTTGTGATCCTGGAGACACGTCTCGTTCTGTTAAAACATTGGCTTTAAATGAATGATAATAAATTTGGATTTGGATTTGAATTTGAGTTTCACTGTGGCGCTGGCGGTGGTCAGTGCTCTGAGTACTTTTCCAGTCTTTTACCTGTTTTCTTCTCTGCAGTGTTTGGAAAGAGCCTGATGGACACAGTGACGTACGAGCAGCGATTCGGGCCTCGCATGGTGCCGATCCTGGTGCAAAAGTGTGTCGAGTTCATCAAGGAGCACGGACTGGATGAGGAGGGGATCTTCCGCCTGCCGGGCCAGGACAACGCTGTCAAACAGTTCAGAGACGCCTTCGATGCAGGAGAGCGGCCGTCTTTCCCCAGGTATAAAACACACATGACGCTCCCTGGACTGGATTAAAGAGGATTAGGGCCATAAAAATATATATTTTAGAGGGTCTGACATTTTATTTCTGCAATTCAGAGATTAAAGTCATAATGCTGAGTTAGCAAATACCTAATAGCTAGCTAGTCACATGGTGGCAACTCTGTGGGATCTATCCTATTTCTGGCGAAGGTTTCATAGACTCGAGCTGTTAAATAGCAAATGATGTGTGCAGGGGTTTTGGAGTCTACAGGCTTGATTTACAGGTGCAACACATGTTTTAGAACAATATAATGACACAATAAAGGAAAAGGGAAAGAAAAATACTGCAGAAATTCAGGCCAAACTGTCGACTCAAGTTTCTTTGTTTGCTGCTTTATGAGCATGGTGATTAAAAACCAATGAACAGGTTTAAATGAAGTTTCTGGGAAATGTTGGTCATGACACAAGAGAGAAGTGATAATATTTTGGGAGTGATCCAACTGCTTATACTGATCCAGGAAACTCTTTCAGGGTTTGTTAACATTGTGAGACCGGGCAGTTTTTAGAAATTTTGGTTATAACTCAAGAAGTTCACAACAGATTTTGACAAAGTTTTAAGTGAACATTTGTCATGGCACTAGGGAGAAATATTTACATTTTGGCATTGATTGGCAAGGACTTCGGAGTAATGAGAGAAATGTGGGCAGTTTTCTACATTTTCAACAACAATTTGCTCAACAGTTGGAAATACCTTAGCAGAGGTTTATGCTCTGAGACTTGTAGTTATTATCATCATTACGTGCTGCATTCTGACACAGCAGGCTCTAAAACATAAATATGACACTCTCAGGGATGCCGCTTTTCTGTTTTTTAACTTTTGGGAACTGGAAAGAGGACCTGAAAATCGCATGCTGTGTTGAATCCACAGATCTTAGAAATTTAGGTCTGGTTCTTGGTACCCAAGCTAAAAACTAACCAATGAAACTAACTCATCACTCCACCCACTCGTTCTGTCGAATTAATATTTGAGGTGTAATGAGGTCAGACGCAGATGGGTCTTTCTCACGAAACATTTGGGTGAAAAATTTTAGGTTGCTTTATCAGGAAGGTTCGAGGGTATAAGGCTTGCAGGTAGAAGGCTGTGTATTACAGTAAAAGGAATATAATCCTCATTTATCACTCATATTGACCCTTATTAAGGAAAAATAAAGCCCACAAAAATGTTTCACTCCATCGTACATTCAATCCAACTACAAAAAAACACCAGAGGTGCACTGTTGTTAATGGGTACAGTTTTTACTGTTCCAGTTTTGCGTAATTGTGTGAGTTTTTCATAAAAATATGAAACTAGAAATACTCCTTTGACTGTGAAGGTTCGTTCACACCGAACCCAACTTTGGCGACCTGGCAGCCACTCGCCATGCAAAGTCAATGTGCAGCCTCGATTAGACACCACCACGCGTGACCAGATCAGTTCGAGATGCAAAGGAAATGTTCTGTCGCCAAAGTGCTCTGTCACCAAAGTTAAAATATTTGAACATTTCAGGCAATGTCCCGCCATGTAGAGAGTGACACGGGAGTGGATTTTCACTCCTGTACCATTCCAGTCTCACAGAAGAAAATCTTGTCCTGTCCCAGTCCTGGGCCAGAGTAAAAACAAATCCTGTCCCATTCCACCCCTGTACGACTCCCTTTTTTTTCTCCCTTCTTCTTGTTTTAGGCAGTACACTGAATTTGATTTGATTTTCTCCCCATTCTTTTTTAGATTACTTTGTGTAATGCAGCTTTATTTCAAAAGATATGGCGGCTCTGTTGCTGATTCTTTACAGAATTTGCCTTGCAAGAGTGTCTCTTGAAACCACTCGTTCCTGACTCACTGTTGTACTCAATTATTTGATCAAGCCGCGACAGAAGAAAATTTTCAGTTTTTTGACTGAAACAGACAATTAAGTTCTATTCATCTTTCTATGGCTGAATACGTTTTGCAAGCGGCATACGGCGTCACACTTGACTCCCGTAAAGCTGAGCAATATTTCCAACTTCCCTGCCAGTTCTGTCAGCTTAATAGGCAGGTCCTTATTTCTTACTTGAGTTGCAAATCAGTTTTTTGCACATCGGATCCTACACCAGTGTAGGGCCATTGCTGTTCTTTGAGTTCTGGTGGAAGACAGCGTTCATAAGCACTGCTTCCTTCTGAACCGTGTAGTTCTTTTCACTTGCATTACAGTGTTAGCCTTGCAGAGCAGACAGACCTGCCTGATTTGGAAATCCTGCAGGTCCGTCTTGCCAACCCCCGTGGTCCAACGAATTCACTCGGCTGAATTCTTAACGGCCCAATCAAGGAAGAGAGGCGGGAGCTGCAGAATGCGGACATGACGACAACCAGAAGTTGAGAACAGACATGCCGATTAGCCTATTGTCATCAAAGCTACTCAGTGAAACTTGATGAAATCTGCCCTCCTCAGAAGTTTACCTGTAGGGATTGTCTTTGACGAGGTTCATGTCACATATAAGTGTTAAATGAATCATCTGTGTGGTATAATTTAGTGTAAGACGATAGTATAAGGCCGATAGCTGTTAGCCGCTAAGTTAGAGGCTTACGGCCAACAGTCATTAACTGTTGCTAGCTGTTACCGGCTAAGTTAGCTGCTAACGGCTAACGTTCATTAACTGTTGTTAGCTGCTAGTGACTAAGTTAGCCGCTATGGCTAATTCCCATGAACTGTTTTTAACGGTTCTTAGCCATTAGCCGCTATGTATGATGCATCATAGGAGGCAACCCTGCTTGATGTGGATTGGTCTGTGATGAATGTGATGGACAAGTGAAATATTTCTGTGGCAGATATATGGAGCTGTCCATCTGGCTTGTCAGGTTATTACAGTGTAGGCTTATTGGGAATAAAACTACAAAATAGCTGCGCATGTCACATATTATGTTTTCTCTTCTTGATTGGTTCCCACTCCGTCTGCTCCCATTAACTTTTTATCCTGTACCGTCCCAATCACGTGATTAATAGTAAGGTTGACTCCCATCCCGTGACCCACGGGATTCCCAAAAAAATGTCTGCCTCTAACGCCACGAGAGCCAATCAGCGTGTAGGTGCGTGATAGACACCCGTGACATACAGTTTTTATTGCGGTTCACAGAGTGACAATCCATGTCTTTGTTTGAATCATTAGTTAGTGAGTACAGACTGCAGAGAACTCGCAGACGATGCTGCTGCAGGGCCCTTGTTTTGTGGTTGGTAGGTGAGCGAAAAGGATACAGTTGGAATAATGTCAGCTAATACGTTCTATATGATATGATATGATAAGACATGATATATCTTATGATGTGATCGAAACTTCGTCACTGTGCAACGGTGACAGGGACAAAATGAACCATGTACAGGCCACAGGACTTGGGTTTGTGACTCGATCTTGATTGCGAAGTTGCATTCGGTGTGATCGTACCTTAATACACAGGGTGACCATTATCAGTCTTTACCCTTTACCTGCAAGCCTTTACCCACAAACCTTCCTGATTAAGCAATCTGAAATTTTTCACCCAATCATACATTCTACCAACACCTTGTTTGTTAAACTCACAGACTCAGAGATCTCTGGTGGTCTCAGTTTGATCTCCTTAAAGGTGCAGCACTGCTGGAACCCTTTCAGCCACTTCACTGACCGTTGTAAAGTACCTCAAACGTACTGAAAAACCACTTTAGCTTTAGGTTTCCACCTACAACTTCCTTATACAGACCTTCTAGAGAATGACCCAGATACCAAACCAAAACCTTTTTCCATTGCTGCAATAGATGTGTTAAAAACATTAACATCACTTGTCTGACTGGAGCATCATTACTTTTAATTAAATTGACAGGTTGTGCAAGATGCCAGTAAGTTTCTGTAAATGTCTGTATAGCAGCATTACTCTATTTTAATTTACTGCATTATAACTGTATTTTATTCTGTATAATAGTTGTGCCACTGTATTTAATTTAAGGTATAATTTCTGTTTTTCAGTTTTCAACAATATTTACTGTTATTTTGTTTTCCAAAAACAAATTCTTGCTGTATCATTACCTAAAATGTATTCTACAACTTTTTAGTGGATTTTGAATTATGTTGAACTTGCTGTTTTTAAGTTTATATTACTTTAATTTTTGCTATTTTGCTGATCATTTTTAACACATACATATTTTTTCTCCAATAAAATACATTTACTAGACACAAATATTTGTTGTACCCATTAGGGCTGGGTTTAAAATATCAATTTAATCAATTTTAATCGTTTTCCCTCTAAATGGTTAATAATCGATTCATAAAATCCAAAGATCCATCTTTCAACTTGGTTAGTTTTTTGTTCATTGGACATGCGAGTTTTATAAAAATTATTTTAATGTAACTGCATTAGGTTCAGTTTTTAATGTTAAAAAGAAAAATTTACCAGTTCAAAAGGTGACTTCTTAAATTTACAGCATTATTTTAACTGAGATATCCCACACTGAATTAATATCGAATTGAATCATGAATCGAATCGATTTGAGACCTTGTAATATCGAATCAAATCGATCCAGATAATCTGAATCGATACCCAGCCCTAGTACCCATGAATGTGAAACATTTACTGAAGGAAATCTACTTTTGTTCAGTTTATCCGATCAATTTAGAATTTTCTGTTCATCCATTACCCGTTTCAGTAATTTACTGCATGGTCTTATTACAGTAGGTAACTGTAGACATTATGGTAAAATATTATAAAGTTGACAAAAATCAGTTATAGTGTTTGAATTTATTTGCTTGTAGTCTGTGTTCAAGGATGTCTGATCACATGTATTGTCCCTTCAGTAAAATTATTACAGCTATTCAGGCTAAATATTCCAAAACTATTAATATGAAGGGCACTAAACTGCACTGAAGCAGTTAATCTATTTAAGGAAATGTTTTTGCAAAGCTGTGGCATAGTTAAGCCTTAATAAACTTTAAGAAGAGAGCCCACGTTAATCTGACACGTCAGCTGGTTTTGTACTGAGAAAGCAAACAGAAATGACAGAAATGCAGAGTGACTGATCGATGTTTGTGTTGGAGGTGATACCACATCCTGTTCAGGCAGGCACAAAGGAGGAAGCTGGTGTAACTCGTTGTCAAACCAAATATTCACAGACTGAGAGAGAGCAGCGCCCAGAGCAATGAGAGAGAGCATACGTATAAAATAAGCTTTAAATCTCAAAGCAAAATCATATTCTTGGCAATAATTAAACAAGAAAAAGTCAAGGACTCTAAATAAAAACTTGTTTACAAAATCATACAGTGAAAATAAACAAATGTGAACCCAGTAGCATTCAAATGTACCTTGACAAATTAATATTTACTCAATAAATTAATCCTTCAAGAATTTATGGGTACAACTGAATGAATGATCATAGATTTAGAGCCTGCCTGGTATGTTCATGCAGGTCATCAATCAAACTGAATGTCAGATATTTCATTGATGGGCCTTGTTGTAATAAAATACACACAAATATGCAGCAAGAAATCTTCTGTGGAACATAAAAATTCAGTAAAAATGAGTGTGGAAGTGACCTACACTTTAGTTAAGAGTCTTCAGATAATATTTGGTGCCATAAAAATTAGGGGTGCAACGATACACCTAATTCACGGTTCGATACTTTTTTGATACAAAATAAGAGAAATTTCAATGCCTTTTTTACTTGTGGTTTATTACAATAACCAACATTTGTTCAACTTAGAGTACATTTTCATTAAATTGAATTAAATGTAACTCTTGCAGCTAAACCAGGCACATTCTTCAGTGCATACTTAGAATCATAAAAAACAAAAACATCACCATGTAAAAATAAGAACAAGTAAAAAAAATAAATGTATCTAATAGAGAACTCACCCATCTTATGTGGTGCATTCTTAGCAGCAGAGTAAATATTACAAAGAACGAGCTATAAGTGTATCAAGTGTCTGTACCATGTCCTGAAACCCGGCGTTATCCACAACAGAAAAGGGTCTCATGTGGACAGCAATAAAAGTAGCTATGGCCCGGTGGATTTCCTTTGCCCTCTTTGAATCATGTGCTAATGGCTGTCTAAATGACCCAGGTAAAGTCTGTAGCATGTGTGCTGCTTGTTGTTTCTGTCTGGTTCCACTTGTTTTAACACCGGGATGATGTCGGCGTTTGTTGTATTTCCCCCGACGTAGTTTAGCATCGTGTTGCACTTCAGACATACTGTTGTGTTTTTGTCCACGACACGCTTACCATCAGGGTCATACTTAACATGGAAGCCAAAGTAGTCCCAAACACCAGATCTGAATGATAGTGGAGGGTCTTCAATTTCAGCTGAAGGTAAAGCACTCGCCATGTTGCAGCGCCCTAGTGTATGTAGCTTCTTCTGTCTCAGCAGCTTGGCCGAATGAAAGGGGAGGTGCTGCACGCGCAGCTCAGTGGATCTGTGCTCGACAATGCAGCCCAGAGTAGTCGAACGCAGATTCACTGAACTTTCAGCGCATAGCACCTCATCAGAAGTTGATCAAATAAATAAATATAAAATTGCATATTGTTCAGTTCATAGGGTGTACTAAACCGAGGCCACTGTATCGAACGGTTCAATACAGATACATGTGTTGTTGCACCCCTAATAAAAATGCATTACTTCTGGTGTGCCTTTTACGAAGAGCAACCAATGAAGGGCCAAATTTAAGGAAGAAAGGGAAGACCTAAAATAAAATAAAACAACAGGGAACAACAACCCAGACCCAGACAAAAAACACAAACCTGACCGGCCAGACGCACAGCTCCATATATCTGCCATGGAAATATTTCACTGGTCCATCTGAGGAGGAGTGCTTAGAAAATTTCCAGAGACAGAACCGTCAAAAACCAAAGCAGCTAGTGATTGGACGATCATTCTGCCAGTCACACTCATCACAGACCAATCATATCAAGCCTCAGTATGACGTAGCATATGTAGCTGTTAGCTTAAACTACGTTTCAGTCCTTAGATTAGCGTCTTACATTAAATAAAACCTCACAGATGTATCATTTACCACTTATATGTGACAATAATCAGCAAAAATCCCCAAGAAGTTCTCCCGGTGACTCCTAGGAGGGCATATTTTACCAGACTATTTTATAGACTAACAGGCTGGTCCACGGATGTTTGTTTTCACACATTCAGCCACTTCCCGCTCTCTTCACCTCTTCAGTCTTCGTCTCTCTCCTCATCGGCTCGTCTAGCTTTTGGCTGTGAAGTCGTAGGAGATTGAAGCTTGGCAACATGGACCTGCGTGATTTTAGACAGTGAATCAGGCTGGTCCATCCGCACGGCAAGGTTAAAAAAACACAAAGGGCCCCTAACTCGTAGATCCAGAGACTGCACCAACATGCATGAGCCCACATCCAGGACACAAGCCATGACGCGCAACATGCCGCCACAGCCCCCATAAATCAAACACTCCCCAAACCAATAACCTTACAGCAGCTGGATCAACCTGATTCCATATCTGTAATCAGGCAGATCTATTTATGAGAGTGAGACCACAGCTGGAAGTGACTGCTTACACAGGGATAAGAATAGATGCTAACAGCTCAGTAGCAGTTTAATCTGATTTTCTTTATTAAATAAAATGCAAATATTAGCACTATAAACTTCCCTATAGTAAGGATATTTTCACTCCACTTCTGACATCTTTTGACAAGAGTTTGTTTTAGGAAGTTACCCTTTCCCAGATGAACTAGTGCAGTGGTTCCCAAACTTTTCACAGGCTGTACCTCTCCAGAGAAATGTGTCTGTAAGCCTGCTGCAACCCCACATTTAACAAGCAAAACATACAAATAAAATCTCTTACAGTGGGTTATTTTACTCTTACGGAAGGATATTAGGGCCGTGTCAGATGGAAAAAAATGATTCTGGTGAAGTCGAGATAAAAGTGAAAATTTCTTGATTAAAGTTGAAATGACGACAATAATGTCAAAATAGAATTTTGTGATAAAAGTCGAAATGTCAAGAAAAAGCTGACATGTCGAGTATAATGTCAAAATACATTGTCAAATTTATTCTTGACTATCCACTTTTTTCTTGACATTTTAACTTTAATGTCATGAATTGGACTTTTATGATGAAATTGTACTTCAACTTGATTGTCAACATTTTAACTTTAAATCAAGAAATTTTGACTTTATTCTCGTCATTTGGACTTTAATCTTGACCTTCTAAACATCATTTTTACCATCTAAAATGGCTCAAATACTCCTCCAGACCCACTAAATAGATTTATTTTCCAGCAACTAGGACTGGACAATATGACCTAGAAATAAAATCCCCGATATTTTTCCACAACACTCGATTTACGATTTTAATCGATTTTTCTCTCCCTATGAGAAACAAAACTCCCAGTGACCATCATCCAGCAACCACAGGGAGGTATATCTGTGTTGTCTGCATGGCAGTGGAAGGAGACTTTGTGATACTGATTTATTTGACCAGGGGGCAGCATATAAATAGAAAATTAAATTGGCCCTAGAACTGAACCCTGTGGTACACCACAGGTATTGGTAGATGGAGGTGTGATTACCATGATGACCTCAAAGGTTAGCTCTAAAATAGCGGACTGAAACCAGGGAGGTGCAGTGCGTTTAATATGAAGACATTCTTACATTTCTTCCTTTTGTTGTGCTTTATGATCAGTGGACAACTATTCACTGTGTCACTCAGTAATATTGGCTATCAGAAATAATTGTTTAGATTAAGGGGCACCACCCATAAAGGGAAATGATAGTCAATTTATTAAGTTAGTCTCATTAAGGTTACTGACTATTAATTTGGAACCATGATTTATAATTAACTTAATAAAAATAACCAAAGTTACTGAATGAATGGTCAGTCAACGTTGAAGGATTTGGAGCTCTGCAGAGAAGAGGTTGGCAAGATTCATTCTTATACAACATTAACAGACCAGCAGCTGACTTTGTGATCAAAATCATTTATTAACAAACAAACATGTAAACATACAATACCTAACCTAACAAAATCCTATGTACAAGTGTATGTGTGTGTGTGTGTGTGTGTGTGTGTGTGTGTGTGTGTGTGTGTGTGTGTGTGTGTGTGTGTGTGTGAGACAGACAAAGGCAAGATGGCTGCCTCTAAAGGGTGTCTTAACACCACATGGCTCAAAGGCATTTACAACCTGGACCACATGGGGAGTGTGGAGGTTAGAAATGGTCTCTTTGTTTACGGTTGATGCCTCTACATGAAGTGATAATGTGAAAATAAGTAGCTCAGAGCTCAAAGAGCATATTCAATAAATCAATGCAGTGATTGTTTGAATAGAATAGTCCTGTGCTTAGCCGTGCTATGCTAACCTGTGTAAGGCCCAGTTATATTACCAAGTCCATGGGAAAAGGTGTCTTTTTTGGTTCTGCTCTGCAAAGTTCTGCAGGTTTGGTGGTTTCCCAGTGGGTCCCAGACTGGTCTGTCCCTCCAGTTGCTGGCTCTGAAGACCACTGGTTGCTCCTTTGTCCCTTGAGCTAGCAGCTTGATGCTAACTCTGCTGTGTTGTTTCTTGTTGTTTGGACTGGAACTTCTGTTTCTTAAGCTGGCTCTTGTGTCACTTACTTGGTGCTACAGTCTGTGTTGAGCAGGACTGTGGAAAAAGGTCTGTGGTTGTACTCCTGAGAAAGATCTGTGAAGGAGGAGCTGTGTCCCCTTCAGTCCATGGTTCAGAAAGAAAGAGACTGCAAAGCAGAGCAGGGTCCTATGGCCCTTCTCCATTAGCCCTACTCTACTCTACTCGACTCTACCCGGCTCTACTCTACTCGCCTTGTGCTGCTTTTCCATTAGCCCCAGTCGCCTGCCCAACGGGGTGCAGTGTCGCTGTAAACAGCTGAGCGGCACTGCGGTGACGTCATTTTGAGCGCGACACAACAATCTGTGGCTTTTTGTCACAAACCGAGTAAAAAGGAAAGCAGAAGAAGGCTGCAGGTGGTAAGAAGAAATACCCCTTGAGAAGCACAGGAGAGTTTTGGAAGCTATACAACAGAATGAAGCCGAGGACGAGAGCAATCCAGCTGCAAAGAAAAGACGAATGAGGGTAAGCTAATGGTAGCTTCCGCTAGCATGCTAGGTCGACGCGCTCATGACTCATCGATGACGACATTGTCTGACCAATCAGTAGCAGGCAGTCAGTGACGTCATCTTTTAGTATTGACTCTGCTCGCTTGGAACCAGAGCAGAGTAGGTACTAAAACTAGCTCGTTTTAGGAGGTACCGGGCTAGTGGAAACATGCTGCTAATCGAGTAGAGTAGGGCCAAGGCGTGCTAGTGGAAAAGGGCCATTATTGTCCTTATCAGAGGGTTCACACCTTTGTAACCTGGGAGGTGAGATGGTCAGCCAACTTTGGTTCAGGCTTCTGCAGGGACATGTTCCTTTTAGAGCACATGGATTCCAGCACTTTCATGAAAATTAAATGCTAAGAATATAAAAGACATATAAGCAGAAAAAAGGACAAAAAAAAGGAAAAAGACAGAGAAATAAAAGCAGAAAGACAGGAAAAAACAAAAAGACAATAAGCTCTAAAACAGCAAACATGAAGAGGAGATAAAGACTAGAAGAGTTTAAAAATAACCTTTGTAAAAACAAGACAAAGTATGCACATTACTGCAGCATTTTTAAAAGATTTGAGAGCTGAACATATTTCAGACTTTATGTTGTAATGTCTCTTTAGGGGGTGGCTGTGGGGTCGGTTCAGTCCAGTCTTGTTGGGACTGTGTTGTGATGAAGTTAGTCGATGATCATTGTCTATATTTTTTCCTGCAGTGACACGGACGTCCACACTGTGGCATCGCTTCTTAAGCTGTACCTGCGTGAGCTGCCTGAGCCCGTGGTGCCCTGGACTCAGTACCAGGCCTTTCTGGACTGCACCCTGCAGCTGGATTCCAGGGACGCAGAGGTACACATGTGTTAAATCAGACTTCAGCAGAACTGTGGAGTGAATGTTTTATTTTGGGTGACTAAATGATTGCTCTTCTCTTTCTTATATGGACTTCAGGGATGGGGGAAGTTGGAGAAACAAATCTCCCTCCTGCCCAAAACAAACTACAACCTCCTCAGTTACGTCTGCAGGTGAGTCGACGCCGAGCCGCAAGGAATTACGGTAGAAGGTTAATGTAGAGCAGGTTTTTTCCCATAAAACTTTACTGGTTTAAGCTGATTTTTTCCCTCTCAATGTTTGACAAAATTCAAATGACACAAAACTTTTATAACATAAGTTTTGGCTTTTTTTTTTTTTAAATCAAAACTTTACAAAACTAAACTGAATTTCCTCTTTATAATTACAGTGTAGGCTGTAACTGTAATAAAAGGTACAAAGTATCAAGAAGCAAAATTAGTAGCTGATTAAGTTATTAGTTAAATCCTTATATTTCCCAGGCCTAATTTATTCTTGTCCCAAGACCCAAAAAAAGATTTATTTCCAGATTCACAATTTGTTGTGAATTTCAGAAGTTTGAACATATTACACATTTAACAATACTAAGCTAAGAAAGCTAACAGCACCCTGATGTCACACAGCTCCTATTGGTTTTTACTCAAAGCCCCCCTCGACATGGAAGAGCCAATTAAGTTGCAAGTGCCTCTAAAATTTGAGAAACATGTATCGAGACAAATTGCGAAAAGTTTGGATTTTAATATGAAAAGGTATATAACAGAAAATGTTGATGCCTGTTTTTGTACCACACCAACAACAATGATCTATAATACTCCTTTCAGACTGACCAAAAAACCTGTTTAAAACCTTTAACAATAGGCTCCTTTCAGCAGCTTGAAAGGGTTTAATCAGCATTTCGACCCACATCGTTTGACCCTGCAAGCGACATGGAATTTAATCGGCTCACCTCCAGTCAGCTTCAGTGAGAACACCACACCCGGGTCGACCTGCTAATTTGCAGATGACATCTGTGTAACGTCCCCACAGCATAACATCATGCCCATCCCCTCCGTCTGTAACTTACGTGACTCTTTTCATTGCAGCAACAAATTCCATCCACCTTTGAATCATCAGCACCATCAAGATGATGTCGTCACATTGACGACATCATCTTGATGCTCAAGAGGAAAAAAAACAGCCACACAGCCCGTCTGCTGCCGTTTAGGCCGAGTCTGCTGGCAGCGGGAAAAGAGTCACTTGCGGATTGTTAGTGGGTTAACCCACATTCAAAAACCCATGTTGACCCGCTAATTTTAGTGTGAAAGCGGTATTACTGACACCTCGAGAAAGCCCTGATGCCACAGCCTTGTTGTACTGCTCACAGAATGGAACAAGACACATGGGGGTGACATGTTAAACACACAAAGAGGCATTTAAAACTGAAAAAAGGCTGATGTCTCCCCTCTTTAACTGAAAATTAAAACATTTCTTAAAGTTGTGCTAGTTTTTAAGATAAACAAATACATACTGATTTAATGACCTAAGCTGGGCCCATGCAGAGTTAAAGAGCTTGAAACACTGTCTTTGAACAACTATTTAATGATTATGTGTTTGTGTTTTTGCAGGTTCTTGTTTGAGGTGCAGCTTCACTCCAATGTGAACAAGATGACTGTGGATAATTTAGCTACAGTGATGGGGATCAACCTCCTAAAGCCTCAGATCGAGGACCCCATCACAGTCATGAAGGGTGAGAAACAAACTTTACATATTACATATTACATTACATTACTGGCAGGACAGTTTGCTGACATTATTGGGGAGGCCTTGGCTAAATAGAAGATAAAAATGTGTTAGTTTACTGTCATGTTTGTTCATTGTAAAAGTAGATAACAACTCAGTGATGATGCTTCCTTGCACTTGGGTTTTGTGGGTATTACACCATAGGCAGCATAACCTGGAGCCATACATTTCAAGTTGTTTTACTTTTAAAAAGTTATTTTCTGGGTTTTTTCCTGCTCCTCTGTGTGTTTTATGTCTCCTCTGCGTGACAAAGTACTTCTACAACAAGACATTAGGCCCTATTGTAAGCCGGGTGTTCTGGTGTGAAGCACAGATGTCTGATTTCCTCTTGACACAGGAGTGGTAAGGCATAAAAGTGAAGGTCACAGAAACTAACTGTCCTTTAAACCTCCTTCTACCTGCTCTAGAGTCAGGTGTAGAGTGTTTCTGCTGTTTTGAGGACACTTGAAAGCACATAGGATACAAAGCAGCACTTGTTTACCGTTAAATATCAGAGCATTTGATGAAAATTCTGTTTTTAAAGTTTATCATGCAACAAAGAGCACTGTTTGCACTGTTTTACTCCTGCGATATTGTTAATAAGTAAATACACAAATGTAATTCCCAGAACAAACATCCTTACTGACAAACTTTACTTACTGTCAATCAGAACTTCAGAAATGAAATGGTCCCTGCCCCAGGACTGAGTTCAAGACACACCATGACGCACTGACAAAGCAGCCATTTCTTCTGGTTGTTAAATGCTTTCTTTTCATTTAATTTTTATGTATATTTCCTTCATAAAGAAGATGAATGTATTACTTAAAACTGCTTATGTAATTTCCATGCTCTTTTCATTTATTCTAATTTTAGCTGTATTTATTTATTTATTTATTTTATTTTTACTTTATTTCAGTTAAATGAATGCTACTATATATTCTAATGTCTCCATCTGATATATCTGATTGCTACACCGTGTTTAAGAGCAACTGAAACAACCAAATTCCCCTTGGTGATTAATTATTTCTTATTCTGATTCTGAAGAGGTCACACGATCGGCGGAAAGGAGAGCTGAGAGAGTGTGTTTTTTTTTCTAATATGCCAAGAAACAAGAAAATGCACACAACAAAAGATTTCTCAGAACAGAGAGCAACATTTCTAATGTTTGCAAACATACTAATGAATCTCCCTGATAACTCTGCTCACAGATAGTAAAATGGGCTGTCCAGTGTGTTTTACGTGCATAATAAAGCATAGAAATGATTCCTACTGGAAATTGAGAAAATAAATTTCTCAAAGCCAACAATGATGTAATGTTTAGTAAAAAGGTCTATCATAAACATATTGAAGTTTGATCCTTCACCTTTTATGTTTATTTTGGCTTGCCCTTTGGATCAATTATTATGCTCTGGGATGCTTCAACAACAAAAAAAAAAACACTTTAATCTGAAAGTTAATAAATTAACTTGTATTATACAGGGTTCTGTGTGTATTCTTTGGAGTTTTTGTGGAATAGGCATCTTCAGAAAAGCTATATATGGACTAGGGATGTAATGATATGAAAATTTTGTATCACAGTTATTGTGACCAAATTATCAGTACTATTTCAGTGTGCTCAAAATGTTCAAAATGTACTTTAACACAAAATTGAAATCATTTAACCTCTTCAATATTATAATTTTAACAGTTCTTTTTTGTCAATAAATGTGTCTAGAAATGCCCTTTGAGTAAATTTTTTAACATCCTTTCATTAGAAATAAAAGTAAACAATTCGGGCAATTGTTTGTCCTTATTATGTTAAAAATGCTTGAATAGTGTGTGATAACAAGAAAAGAAAACAACAGATTTGAACTGAAACAGGATTCTCTTCATAAACAACTGAAAATGAACAACAAATAATCTTTTTTACAAACACTCACAGATTTTTGTTTGCCTGCAGCATTAGTGTCCATGTTATAGCTCGTCATATTAGACCATGTCATGGCCTTTTTTTATTTTATTTTTACTAACGTTAGTCCCTAAAGCAGTTAGCCGCCTTCATGGTTCCCCTCTGGTCTCCCCTCTCCGTGGCAGATCTCCTCGATATTTTCTCCTCTAATCTTTCCAGAGTACAATCGATTAATCCATAAAGCACGAACTTTGATGGAAAAAGACAATAAATTTCAAAACACGGACAAGAACAAACTCCAGAATGATACTAATGCTATTATTTACCAGATTTATACATTATTTAGACAGAAAATGCTGATAAACCTCCTATAATTCACTCAGGTATGGCTCATTGAATCTTTTCTCGCTCTCTCTTTCTCTCTCTCTCCCTCTACCTCTACGGCTCAGTCAGCTCATTTACTCGAGGAGTTATGGCCGTTTTAACCGAGCACGTCTTTTTCTTTCGCCGCAGCTTCATGTTTAGACAGGGTGACTGTCTTCTATCAGTTTCCCCTCAGCAACCTTGTAAAATCCAAAATTTAACCAGACTTCAGAGTCTGGTCAGACTTAAGAGGGAAATCTCCGCTGTCTCTAACTTTCGCTGAGGCCAAACAATGCAAACTGCGCATGCACCCTACCCTTGAGGCTGCTTCATCCAGGAAGAGACTCATAGTTCTGGTATTTCCAGGCAAAGAGCAGCATCACCGTGCGTTTTTGATGCATTGTGGTGATCAAACACGGTATAACGATAATTTTAATAGGACACGGTAATGATTACCATGGGAAATTGTACTGCAGTTTACCATTTTACCAGTAACCGTTACATCCCTAATATGGACCAACAAGTCTTTTTCACCAGATAAACCCATATGCTTTAAAACAGTATTCTTTACAACATTTAAATACAGCCCTATAGGCCTGGAGCATCAGGGATTTTTTCTATCTTTGTTTAACATCCCTAGTAGCCTGAAACGGCTGATTCCTCTGGACTGAATAGTTTGCTTAAAACATCCCTGAAGAATCATACAGCCAACATTAATAAGGCTTTGTCCATTATATTGTAGTCTACTGTCTGAAATAAGAAAAACATTAAAAACATATAACATTACCATCTAAAAACACCAGTGAGACAAATGTGTGCACACATGAAGCAATAACAAGGTTTCACCTCACATGCCTACATCCTTCTCCTTTTAGATAAAGCCGAGGGAGATAAAACACTTTCTGTAAAATACCTCACAGATAAGAGAAGCTTTCTCATTTAGAAACTCATGTGGTATGAGATAACGTTCTGAAGAATAAAATCTACAGACTGTTTTTGCTGCTGAAGCTCAACAAAATAACAAAAGTAAAATAAAATGAATCCTGACTCTGCTAAAAAACCTGCAGTCAGGGACATGTTGATGGTAATCTGCTCCATGTTTGTTTGTTGTTCTTCGCAGCGACTCCCCAGATCCAGAAGCTGATGACGGTGATGATCAGACAGCATGAGGCTCTGTTTCCTCTCTCCAAAGACGTGCCCCCCTCCCCTCCCTCAAACAAGGCCGAGAGCCAAAAGAACACACCCCGAAGCTTCGTGGGCTGGGAGTCTGCAGAGGTACGAGCAGATGACCACACACTGAGGCACTTTAGGGTCCAGATTGGGCAACCTTGTTTCACAACGTCCTTAACCCTTTAACTCTCTGCTCAGCTGCTTGGCAGAAGTCAGTTCATTCAGGAATATTTTAATGTACATATATAATTGTTTGTTTCTGTCAATTTCTTAGGATACAGACAAAAGTGCAAACAAACCAAAAGAACTGACAATTTCTTTGTGTAGGATTTTTAGTTTTATTAGTTTAAGTTTGAAGTTTATCTATTATTATTATTAGCATCATTTTTATTTTAAATACTTAACCATTTACTGATGATTTATCTATAATCTTAAATTCATCCAAACAGTTTTGTGCCATTGTCAAACTCAGTACAGTATCATCTATTTTAAGAAATGTTTGATTCCTTTTTTCTTTTTTTACAAAAAATTCTGAATTTTCAAATTGATGTTATCACAAATATTTGTGCATTTTTATGTCCTCACAATCAACTGTTAGCTTTTTAAACCTTTAAATCCCACATCAAGAAAATATGTTTTTTTTGTTTCTTTTTTAGTTTTCTCTGTTCCCTGTGGTGTTAATGGAATCAAACCATTAATTATTTTGTTCTGTTTTACTACCTTAAGTATTCCTGATTTTTTGAGGACCTCTACCAAACAGGTAATTTAAAGGTTAAAGCAGGAGGAGACCATAGCCAAATTATTAACTAAAATTTCCGTTTGACTTAGCTCAAATAAAAGGTACATTGATTTTTTAAAGATTACATTTAATCCAGACAAAATATCTTTATGTAAACTAAAATAAGAAATCAGTGCAAAGGTTGCAACGCTTTTATTTCCTTTTCTTGAGTGTAAGGTGAAATGTTGTTTTATAAAGTATTATAGCAATATGAGTATAACATGTTATTTGAATAAGGTTATCATGAACACGTACTCCAGCAGATAGATAGATAGATAGATAGATAGATAGATAGATAGATAGATAGATAGATAGATAGATAGATAGATAGATAGATAGATAGATAGATAGATAGATTTGCTTATCAGAGGCATATTTCCAACTTACACAATGGAGATGTGCCATTAGCAAAAAATGTATTTCCCTCTGTTTCATGTTTCTTCAGCACTTATTTTAAATATAAAACTAGACGTCTTTTCAGAGGCTGGAGTCATAATTAAGTCTCAGTGTGGATGTTGATATTCCTGGTCGACTCTGAATTGCTTTTGCTGAGTAATTATATTAATGTTGATCTTTATTGTTTAGTGGTTAAAGAGACTGTGAGGAGTTTTTAAGTAATTACAAAAAAGTCTCACTTTTAGATATATGCCTGATGGAAATACACACTTATCGATGAGTTTTATAGCATCTAAATAGGTTATCTATAAATGCTATTCTTTAGCCTCCTGGTTGGGTCGTACAGGGCTGGACTGGCCTGGATACTCAACTTCAGGAACAAGACAATTAAAACTAGAGCAAATTTATATTATTTTATTATTTATATTACACGTCTAAGAGCCCCGGGCTGTAAGTAGCGATATATAGCCGTCTACAACTACGATAATAAGTTTTCCCCGCTTTGCTTGTCACACATCAAAAACTACCACTACGTAACTAGAAAGAGATACATTACCTCGTGGCTTTGCATCCTGTAAGTTGTTGAAAAAAGAAGTTGTAAAGCAATGCAGAGTTCTGAGAAAGATCCATGCTGCATTTACCACAACAAACAAATACATTTGGCTTCGCGTCTCCGGTGCGTTCAAGTTGTAGTCAGAAGTAGGAATTTTGAGCTCCGAGTGGGAAACTAAAACTGGAACGTCCCCCGAAGTCTGAATTTCCTACTGGGAATGTAGGTGTCAATGGAAGATGGATGCCCCCAGTGTGAACAGTTATTTAGCTCCTGTAATAATCCATTTATTTGCACTTCTGACTGGGGTGTGTCGCTCTAGATCAGCTGTATACATAGTATTGTTAGATTTATATTTACAAAAATGCTGCCATAGTGATAATCACATTCTTCATACAACAACGTAGGGCGTGCTAACAACAGCTAACAATAGCCTGGTAGTTAGGCATGTTTTTTTCTGACTTCAACTGGAACGCCGATAAGTCGGAGATGATGTCACTCCCATTTCCGAGGTTACAGGAACGCAGCATTACGCCGGCGATAAATTCTCCTCATAGCACCTTTAAGCATGCCAGGATGAGTTTTCTGCTGTGAGTGTGTCAATAGATGATGTGACAAAAAGAAAGTCTGTGATCAATCAGAGGAGACACTCTTTAAGTTAACCAGCAGAAACTCAGGCCTTATATCCCATAATAAATAAATAAGTTGATCTTTACACAGTTTCAGATTGGTTAAATTTCAGGTTTGTAGGTCAAAAGTACCATGTCTGGTTGATCTTCAGTTATTATTCTTATTTCAGATGGGGGATGCATCGCTCTCTGAGTCCCCAGAAGAAGAAGAAGACAATGAAAGTCCAGGTCCAGACAAAGGGGGCTTCAGCCCGTGCAGTGTTCTCCAGGATCCCCTCTCCCCCTCCTCAGACGACTGGTTAGAAAGTCCACGCAAACGCACCCAGACCCTCCCCACTTTCAACTGTCCCCTTACCGGGATGGCAGCCAAGGCTGATGCCCTGAACAGGTGGAGTCGAGTCCAGGAGAGCGTCGAGGAGAAGGCCGAGACTTTTTCAGAGGACATTTTTAAGATCCTGGACCTCCGCAGCTCGGGCTCCTTGTTCGGGAGGTCGCAGTTTAGCAACAAGGAAGGAGAGGATCAACTAACAGCCAGAAGGGGAAGTGATATCACACCTTCATCTACCAGCAGCACACCTTCAATGACCAGCAGCTCAGCTAAAGCCAACAGTGAGCCCCGGCCCAGCCCTGTGCTGACCCATCAGAAGAGTGCCGGGAGCCTGAGCGAGAGGGTCTCAGTTCAAAAGGTTAACAACGAACCTGAGCCCGAGAAGGACCACCAGCAGAATGTAGAAAGGTAAGACCACCCTGAGACACAAAAATGATTAACAACTGACTTTGGACCAGCCCTGTTCAATTAGCGGCTCGTGGGCCATATGCGGCCTGAAAGCAACCCTCAAGTGGCCCAAAATCAACGTGATTGGGGCTTAGGTCTGGCCGGATAAACAGGAAAAACTTTCACAAACATTACAAAAATTCCAACATTATTACAAACATCAAATGCAACACCTGCTGAAGGGTTGATGCTATGCAAGTTACTTTTGAAGCACTTTGAAAAGTGACCAAAAGGTGTTTTTAATCTGCACTTTTTTATGTTCATACACACCTTAACATGTGCTTCTATTAATCTATCAAAACATGTTGAAGTTATCAGTTTGAAGTGATAAATTCAAAGAAACAGTATTTCAGCAGAAGTTTAGTTTAGTTCTGCTCTTTATTGAGTTTATGCCATTTTGGATGTGGCAATAAATTCATAAGCATCCAGTGTATTTGTTACCTATTTGTGTTTCTAGTAAGCGGTTAACTTTGCTCTCTGTATGCCAAAAATGTCCCAGCTCATGTCCTAAGTCTGAAAATCTGGCCCGCCTGAATTTCTAATTGAACAGCCCTGGACTAAGCCATCACATGATTATTTCAAGCACCAATTTTCGTCACCTTTACTAGTAATGCGCAATACCAGATTTTGGTTGACACCCGATAAAGTATGCCAATATTTCCATTTTCCCATTTTTCCAATATTGATACTGATATCTTTTGTTAAGAGCATAAATCCTCCACTTTACTAAAATTACTTTTTAAGGTGACCAGTTGAAACAGTTGTGAAGCAGGGAAAACATGTAATTTTTTATTTAACTGTACTTTTGAATGATAAAAGTTGATGTGATGATAAGGTTAACCATTACCGTACATTACCATCATCACATCTAATCAATGGGATGTACAGTATATGGCAAATGTGAGACCAAAATATCATCTGCAACTAGAAAAGCACTCGTAGAGCACAGACCTCCGCCAGCGCCACAGTCCTCACCCATATTGTGATTTTCACCATAAGCAATCATCCAACCTTTATTTCATCTAAATATTTCGATTCCTTGAGCATGAAAACATACAAGTATGCACAAATGCCAAAAATGGTCCTATCTCGCAGTGTTAAAGAGTCCTTTAAAAAAATTCCGGATCACTACCAAAATCTAATCATCCATTCCTTGTCCCAATCTGGACAATTCTAGAAAATCTTATCCAAATCTGTGAATAACTTTTTGAGTTACATTGCTAACAGAGAAGCAAACAAACAAACAACCAAAAAAATAATAATATTCTGCTTTAAGCTATTATTAAGCAACAAGTTATTTAACTCCAGCTGATGCAATGAGCAGCTTCTCATTTCTTCAACAAACATGTCAAAGACACATCCTGTGGTCGTGGAATAGATGCAAGTCTGTTTAAGAAGGGTCAAATCATTGGCATGTTATAGTTAATAGTTATTTTACTCTCTTTTACTTAATAAAAAACACTGATCTGAAACTTCAATCAAGTTCATTTAAAATGTAGTGCTAATTAGAAGTGGTTCTCTTGCTCTTGAGATCAAAAACATTGATCTGAAGCTACATTTTGAGGAGTATCTAATTTTCTAATAAACAAACTATAGCATGTAGCAACTTTTTGTTCAATCTGTATCAATGTCAGGCTTAAAAAACAACCTCAAGCTCAGTTTCCTTTCCACCTGTTCAATTTTTGTTTGTCAAAAATAAAGCAGCTACTGTTTAAGCCACACCCATTTCTGATCTAGGCCCTTATCTAACCTCCACCCTTTCCAATGGTATGGTAGACAAATTAAACTAATTAGGTCCTTAATATCAGTAGATATCCATCCCTGATAGGAAAATTGATCAGAAAACTGTTGTCACTGGCAGCCATTTTGGTATTGACTGTACCAAATTTCATGCTTGTATCACAAAATGAACGATTGTTATGAGGAAATGCTGACATATCATGCCATATCAAAGCTAGCAAACACCTATGAAGGTACAGGATGGAAAAAATACTTTTACAGAGAAGCAAACACCACCAACATACAACCTAATGTGTTCAACTGTTGTTAGTTTAAAAACCCATTCAGACTTTCAAACAAACATGAAACTATCCTGACTTTACCCTGGTGAGCCGTACGTGTGAACGCAAAAAGACCAGGCCCCCGAACCTGGTGTTATATCCGCTTAAAGTCATCATATCATCCTGAGAACCGGAGAAAAAAAGTGTCTCATAATTTCTTTTTTTAGTGATTTTCTATCTAGTACTGCAAAGTAAAGACAAAAGATGCATTTGCAGTACTAGTAGACCAAATGTAAATGAAATAGGAGGGATTCTAACCAAATTCAGAACACTGTTTGGTTGTTATATTTGAAAGCCAAAGGGAAGCCTGAATTTGCTTTTCCCCACCTCTTTATTTGCATATAAAGCTTAATAGTAGTGCTAGTGAACAGTTTTAAGTGTACTAGTGTCTGGTCTCAAATGTTTGCAGAGTCAGGCACTCCGGACATCCGACAAACGCAATGAAAACTCCTTTTTCTGATGTTTTTCATTATCGTTTTATAAATTGAGTACATGTTCTCATAATTTGAGTACCAGCAGGGTTTAATTACATTTTAGACCACCAGTATCACATTTTTTCTCAAATGGCTTTCCATACTCTCCCTCTACATCACCATCTTCACCAATAACCTGCAGATACTTATCCTGGTGTTGAATCCTCTGTGTTCATTTTTTGCTCAAACAACAATGTTTGGTCATTAAATACATTTAAAAAAGGTCCTGGTGTTCACTCCAGCTGATATTTATTGGAATAGAAGAATAGAATAAACCTTTATTCGTCCCACGCGGGGAAATTTAGTGTTACAACAGCAAAGTGGACAGCATTAATAGAATAAAAAATAGACTTAGGTATGAAAAATAGCAGCATGTACATTACTCTACCTATATAAGACATAAAATAAAAAAAATATATATAAAAATAATCAAAGGGTTGGGAAACAAAACTACAAGGAAATCCTATAAAGATCATATACACATTTACTGAGTTATAGCACGTGGGATAAGTGATTGTACATGGGTGTACTTCCACACTGTAATTGCACATTGTTAGAGGATTGAAGATTGCACATTAATTGCACATTAATTGCACATAGTAATTGTACATTGTAGATAACTGCCCAGTGATTGCACATTGTGATTTCACGGTTTATGGTTTAAATGGCTGTTCGATCAAAACAAAAATGATGAAACTTAATAAGAATATATATAAATATCATGGAAAAAATAACAATTAATTAAGAATATTTGACTTGAGTCTCCTCTTTGCATAAAATGTGTTTTTTGGTTTGTCAGCCAAGTAAGTTCCCAGCAAAGTTCCTGGAAAGTCCAGGATGTCCACTACAGAATGACACAGGGCTTGATAGAGTACCTCTAAATACTTCAGGAAGATGCAGGTGAACAAAATGTCTATTATAATGGGCATACATGAATGGGCCGGGTCTCAGGAGGATATAATCGGGGTGATGACATCAACTGGCACGGACCAGAAAAGGGGGATTTGCCAGGACAGATAAAAAACCCCACTGCTGCTGGAGAAGTTTATTTGATCACAAGGAGAGAAAAACAAACTCAAATGTGTGTGTGAAAATCAGAAAGTGTTGTTCCCAATCTCCTGCTGCTGTTGGATCCTGAGCTGAAACACTGCAGCTTTCTTTCTTCTTGTCATGAGAGTAGTTATCCTGCTTCATATTCACTGCATGCTCCGGTGCATCTCTCAACACTTTTGCTGATGCTCTTTTCATTGAGGCTTTTTACATGTATCCATGAAGTTAGGTTATAAATTGTATTAAAGTTCTGATTTTTCATGATTAATTCCACTATATTACGAGTACTGACTTGTATTTTTGATGTTGTGTGCTGCCTGATGGAGACTCTCCATCCCCTCCAGGATGTCAGACTATCTGAACATTTTCCTGATCAGTGTTGGAAGTAAGAGGGTTAGAAATAACGGCGTTACTAATGCCGTTATGTTTTCCTGGTAACTGGTCATCTAATGATTTACTTTTTCATGCGTTACAACGCCGTTACCATTACTGACAGTGAAATGTGGCGCATTACTTTGCACCGATGTCAAGCAGCTGATATCAGACCTGCTTCACTCAGCCAGACTCAGACAGGAGCTGCACTGTTGACAGACACAGGAGAGAACGCAATGCCAGAGTTGCCAGGTCTGCTTATTATAAGCGACTTTAGGCTTCTTCTTTTTCTAACTTGCATGTGTATATTGGGAGTTGTAGGTTGCACTTTTTTGGGCTTGTTCCAATAGTGCAGTTGCTCATTTGGACTTGTTGTGCCCCCAAACCATCAATATAACCCCAATTCAGAAATGATTAAAATTATTTTATTCACCCTAACACAAATTTAAAATCACGGTAAAAGGTGTTTCCACCTAAAATAAATCCTTATAGCCAGATTTAAATTAAGTTCTAATGTAGTTACTACTGTTTTCACCATAACAAAGCTGTAGAGGATTAAGATAAAACTTAGATAAAAGCTTGACATGTCTTTTTGGTTACAAAAAGTCAAGGTTAAACAGAATCTTAAGCAATAACAGAGTTGTAAATAACAGCAACCCCTCCCTCACTTCTGTATGAAGAAAAGGATGTTCCACCTCCAAACAAAAGGATGTTTAATAAGTAAATTAAGAGACAAAAAAGAAGAAAAACCTTCAGGAAACTTTAAAACAAGTTCTTTTGTATAAGCTAAAGTGTTTTCCCAGCCTGGAAAAATAAATATATTTGGACTATACATCACTGACAAAATCTTAATACCTGTACTTGATGCATCTATTCAATCTACACAGTTACATTAAATCAAGAACTTCTTCCTGCCTTCATCTGATTCCTCTGTCCATCTCTCCCTCTCACAGTCTGCAGCTGGAGAACAAGGAGCTGAAGGCCACAATCGCAGAGCTGCTGTCTGCTCTGGAGGCAGAGCGCCGCCGTGTGACCGCTTTGGAGATCTGCCTGAAAAATGCTGAGCGCAGCCGGGACGAGGCCCAGAGACGCAACGAGGAACTACAGAGAGACATTCAGCAGTTTCTCACCACAAAGCCACAAGCTCCCACCTAAGACGAAGGCTCCGAGTCACTAAAAGGAACCTGTGAAGACTTTGTTGGACTCAAAAGAACTGATCTCCAATAAACTGTGAATTGGAAACAGAATTGTTCCTCTTTGAGGTGCTGGATTGTTTCAGCTTGAGCTCTATTTGGTCCTTGAACTAAATAATTGGCTCATTTTTGTGCAGGATAGAAACTGTTACTATGAGATGGAGATGCTTTGTGATCAGTTATTTAAGGCCTCTGCAAACACAAAAAGCAGACTGTTAAAGATGAATATCTAACAAATGTTCATATTTACTAGGGCTGCCACGATTAGTCGACTAGTCACGACAACGTCAACGATCAAAATTGTCGACAACTAATTTAATAGTCGACGTTGTCATTTGTTTTTTAAGCGTTATCTCTCCTAACTGCTGCTGTGCCTTCTGCTGTCTTGTCTGCCTTTCTGTCTGTGACGCACATGTGCAGTCGTGGTAATCTGGGTCAGCCGTGATGTCATGGGAATAGGATCATGGCCTGCTGGCAATGGAGCTCGAAAGTTTGGGAGCATTTTACCAAAACAAAAAAGAAGAATGTTCTTTACAAATCTGTAAGGCAGAACTTTCCTTCCATGGCAGCACGATGGCGATGCATAAGAATCTAAAAAGGAAGCACGTCGTGGCTGATTCAGTTTCCGATGAAGAGGGACAGTCGTCTCGATTAGCTAATTGGCTAGTTAGCTGCTAACATTAGCGTCAACAGTATGGTGACCAGACGTCCCTGATTTCCGGGACAGTCCCTGTTTTGGATGACCTGTCCCCGGCTAATGCTGTCCCTGAAAATGTGCCTGATTTCAGTGTTTTACTATTGTGTGTCTACTTGGAAAAAAGCTTACTACTAGAGCCGCATAGGAAGCAGAAAGCGTGAGGGAGCAGGCTGAGCGAAGACTAAGACAACAGTTACTGTGTTGCCAAGTCTGCTCATTAAAAGCGACTTTGGGCTTGTGTGAATCCCCCATGATTATCACACAACTACGCAGGAGTTATAGTTGCCAGGTCTGCTTATTATCAGCAATTTGGGCTTCTTTTGTGGAAAAGTTTTCATCAAAATAAAGCTGTATAGGATCAACATAAACCTATGTTTGGTTACAAAAATCAAGGTTAGACTGTTTAGTGATAACAGAGTCATAAATAACAGCAGCTCCTCCTTCACTTCTGTAAAAAGAAAAGGATGTTCACCTCCAAACAAAAAGATGTTTAATAAGTAAATAAAGGGGAAAAAATGTCACTTAGAAATTGAAATGTAATGTGGACTAAAATCAAAACACGCAAAACAACTGTAACTGTCCCAGTTTCTTAATTTGATCTTGTTAACTTTAAATACATTTTTTAAACTGAGATCAGAAATCTGTCCACTTTAGTCAACAGTGAACGTTAACATTAACAATGATGATTTCATTAGCCTTAGAACATGTTTTTGTGTTTTCTATATTGTTATAACTGCTGCATAGTTCATTAAAAGTTGAATGAACTACCATCATATTTGTCTTTATCTTTAGTTGGCACACCTTAAAAAACTTCAAGCTGGAAGCTAATGATGGTTGTACAAGCTGAAAATTCATGCACGATGTGATTAGTTGACTAATTGAAAAATAGAACTATTAAAACAGTTGTTTGTGGCAGCCCTAATATTTATATGGACATTTTGTAACTTGAAAACGCAAATTCAGGCCATGCAGCACCAGACTAATCCCTCTGATCAAATGTCAGCTGGTCTGAATTTTGTTGACATTGAATAAAAAAGAAAAATGTTTCATGTATCCAGAATTGTTGGACATTAAAAAAAGGAGACCTATATTAATAAACAGCATCACTGTAAGGTCCTTTGGGTTTTCATCATTAAAAAATTGACCCTTAAAACTGGACTCTTGTCACATGCTCTGGAGCATGCATTACCTTTGTTTAACATACCAACAAATTAATAGATCAGAGGTGGTTCAGCACTCCAACTGCCTTATTGTAGACCACCAGTCAGTCTAACATATCCATCCATCCATCATTATAAGGTTTGCTTATCTCTTTCTGGAGCCTATCCCAGCTGACAATGGGTGAGAGGCAGAGTACAACCAACTTTTTGCCAGCCAATCGCAGGTCCACATAGAGAGAAGGACAACCATTCACACTCCTACCCAAACCTCAGGGCAACTAATGCTGCGTTCACACCACAAGCGACCCAGCTACCAAAGTCTTGTCGCCCACTGACGTAGCGTCGCGCGTCCATAAATACCTCATTTTGGTTACCATTACCTTCAGCCATCGCTCTGTGACGTCACGTCGCTCGGGTTTCACCGCGATCATATCATATATCATATAAAAGGATGTATAAGCGGACATTATTCCAGCTGTGTCCTTTTAATTCACTTATCAAACACAAAACACTGCAGCTGATGCCTTGCAGCAGCATCGTCTGTGAGTTTACCGCGGTCCGTCTGGGCGGAACTAATGTCCTCACTGACTAATGTTTCCCACATGGACATGGATTGTTACTCTGTAGTCCGGATGAATAACTGTCTGTCTAGGGTACCGTCACACGTGCACACACCACTGATTGATCAACTTTTTTTACTTTCACATCGGGCGACATGCTCTGTGGTAGTGTGAAAAGCGGCTGTCGCATTGCAGGAGGGTTTGCCCCGCCCCATCGGGGCTGTACATTGACTTTGCATGGAGAGTGATCGCCGAGGTAGTACAAGTAGCGTCCGGTGTGAACGCAGCATTAGAGTCACCGATTAACTCCACAAAGAAAGGCCTTCGCTGAACTTTGGACCTTCTTACAGTGAGGCACAGGCACCTGCTGCTGTGCAATGTGTCACCATCATGGTCTTCATGCCAAATCAACTATAGCTCTATGCATGGAAGTGCAGAAAATATCTACTGTATTTTCTCATGTATTAGCATGTAATGTAAGCTGTCTTAAAAAATCTACCAAGACAACAGCAATATTTCCAACTTCATTTTTTTTTTAACTTTCTTTAAAGCTTTTGTCAAAATTATTGAAAAACGTTAATGAAACTTGACTGAATATTAATTCTGATTCAGGATACGTATTCATCCATTTTAGTGCCATTCAAATAGCAAATATTTGGTCCTCTGGAAATTGAAATTTTCATGTGGCCCTCTTGTCAACCAAAGTTAATCATCTTTAAGATAAATTGATGGATGGATGGAGTGATTGATCAGAGAGGTTGTACAGGTTCTCAATCATCCAGTTCATGGTTTTCAAACTGTGGCTACTGGACTGGATCCAATTCTTGAAGACAACTCTCCACTTCTCCAAAAGCCTTCAGGCTTCTCTGCAACTCCAAATGTTTCTTTAAACTTGGCCTAGTTTTTTTTTTTTAAAGCTAGATAACACTTTGTTGCCAGCACAGAAGGTACAACGAACCTTTATATTGTCATCTTTAGCTGACATAACTCAAAACAGTGACTGTATTTCCTGCTACAAAACACAAGTCTCTCCTCCCTCCATTGTTGTTTATGTTTGCGTCACTGGCTGTGACACTTGTCGCATACACGATGTCACTCCTGGACCTGCAAAAAGAAGAAGGCAAATATACACTATCTGTCCACCCTTTGCAGCTATAACAGCTTCAACTCTTCTGTGAAGGCTGTCCACAAGGTTTAGGAGTGTTTATGGGAATTTTTGACCATTCTTCCAGAAGAGCATTTGTGAGGTCACACACTGATGTTGGACCAGAAGGCCTGGCTCTCAGTCTCTGCTCTAATTCATCCCAAAGGTGTTCTATGGGGATGAGGTCAGGACTCTGTGCAGGCCAGTCAAGTTGATCCACACCAGACTCTGTCCTCCATGTCTTTATGGACCTGCTTTGTGCTCTGGTGCACAGTCATGTTGGAAGAGGAAGGGGCCAGCTCCAAACTGTTCCCACAAAGTTGGAGCATGGAATTGTCCAAAATGTCTTGGTGTGCTGAAGCATTCAGAGTTCCTGTGACTGGAACTAAGGGGCCAAGCCCAGCTCCTGAAAAACACCCCCACACCATAATCCCCCCTACACCAATCTTTACACTTGGCACAATGCAGTCCCACAAGTATGGTTCTCCTGGCAACCTCCAAACCCAGACTGGTCCATCAGATTGTCAGATGGAGAAGCGTGATTGGTCACTCCAGAGAACGCGTCTCCACTGCTCTAGAGTCCAGTGGCGGCGTGCTTTACACCACTGCATCCACGCTTTGCATTGCACTTGGTGATGTGAGGCTTGGATGCAGCTGCTGGGCCATGGAAACCCATCCATGAAGCTCTCTGCACTGTTCTTGAGCTAATCTGAAGGCCACATGAAGTTTGGAGGTCTGTAGAGATTGACTCTGCAGAAAGTTGGCGACCTCTTCTCACTATGCGCCTCAGCATCCGCTGACCCCTCTCCGTCAGCTCCGTCAGTTTACGTGGCCTACCACTTGGTGGCTGAGTTGCTGTGGTTCCCAAACACTTCCTTCCACTTATAATCCAGCTGACAGTTGACTGTGGAATATTTAGGAGTGAGAAAATGTCACCACTGGATTTGTTGCTCAGGTGGCATCCTATCACAGTTCCACACTGGAATTCACTGAGCTCCTGAGAGCGACCCATTCTTTCACTAATGTTTGTTAAAGCAGTCTGCATGCCTAGGTGATGATTTTATACACCTGTGGACATGGAAGAGACTGGAACACCTGATTCTGATTATTTGGATGGATGAGCGAATACTTTTGGAAATAAATTGTATATTTTTACTAAGAAAAATGACAAAAGTGGTGACACAGTGACTTGGATCAACTTTAATCTAATTACTGGTTTGTAATTAGTGACGTCTTAGGTAACTCGTTACTGAAAAAGTGCTCGAATTAGAGTAACTTTCCTGGCATCACTGGAAACTAGAAACTCAACTCACTTTAACAATAATCTTTAATAATAATCTAACCTGCCACTGCATAAGGTAGTGTGAATAAAGGTTTCACATGATGTAATTTGGGGATATGCCACCCTCCCTAGATGAGGGACACCCCAAAGCCAGATGCTTGTTAAGCCCACAGGCAACTCTAGTTGAAGGTATGCACCCAGCCATGTCAGCCACAGTAAATATTAGAGCACAGCTCTGGAAAGTTGAAGCAACAGCCACATTTGGTGGACTGCATGGTCAGACACACCAATAATGACACGGCAAAACCAAAATCTGAGTGAATTAGAAAGCAAAAAGGCAACAACGGTATGTTCTGAAGACATCTGGGACAAGACCAACTTGAACGAATGTTTTATTTTGGTTACACTTTACAGAACTAAAACTTACAAAAAAACAACATATAAACATAAACAAAGCAAAACATTTTCTCAATAGGAAAAAAAGAAAACAATGAAAAAAAAAAACAATAAAAAAAAAAACAGTTACCAAACTCTGTAACTCTGTTTTATTGTGTTTCTTGTTTAATCCATGAAATTACCCAGAATGTCCATCATACAAGGACAGTCATGACATAACAAGTTTTACTCTTAATTTTTCATCATTAAAAGACATTCAACCCTCTTAAATTATATTTCTTTTCTCTTAATTTAAAAAAAATGAATACTGCTAGGAAGACCTTTATTTTTCACTTGGAAAAGTATTTCTGATGTTTTAAATATACAATATCGAGACATTTTAATGTCCCAGACTATATAAATAATTTATTAGTGGTTTTGCGATTGGAAGCTTTATTTATTATTCTGATGGCTCTTTTCTGGAGTTTAATTATAGGATCTACATATGTTTTGGGTTTAGTTCTTCAAATCTCAACACAATATTACATTTATGGCAATATAAGTGAGAAATGCAAAGTATGCAGACATTTCTTATTTATCAGATCACTTATTTTGTAAATAATACCAAAAGATTTGGATAATTTCTGTTACATATACTCGTAGTGAATTTGTGATCTAAAACTACTCCCAAGAATTTGGTTTCATAAACTCTTTCAATTTAGTAACATTTGGAATTAATGTAATTCCACAGTTAGATGTAACATGACCGAACACCATAAATTTGGTTTATTTTCATTTAATGATGACTGAATGAAAGAGGTTAACCTGAAATGCCAGATGGACTGTTCCATATTGGAAATATTTTACTAATCCATCTGGGGAGGAGCCCTGCGAGAATGTTTTCAGGGGCAGAACCTTCAAATACAACAGCAGCTTGTGATTGGACGATCATTTGGCTCATCACACTCATCTCAGATCAATCCATATCAAGCAGCGCTGCTGTGACGTAGCATATGTAGTGACTAAACGTAGCGGCTAACGGTTAACCATTAGGTGCTACGGCTAATGGCAGACAAGGGCAAGCAGCAGTAAATGGCCGTTAGCCATAGTGGCTAACTGTTGTTAGCCGCTATGGCTAACAGCCAACTGTTGTTTGCCCTTGTTAGCCGTAGTGGCTAACGGCCGTTAGCAGATCGCTTAACTGCCATGAGACCATCGTTTCACATTAAATTATACCGCACAGATGTATCATTTAACATTTAAATGTGACATGAACCTCGTCAAAGACAATCCCTATGAAGTAAACTTATGAGGAGAGCAGATTTCGCCAAGTACAACTGAGTAATCATGATAGCTAGCTGATATTAGCCTCCATTATCTGTACAATAAGAAGTGACTTCACTTCCTGTTAAGTCAAATCCTGATGTCGTCACACCAGCAGCTCCCGCCTCTCTTCCCTGATTGGGCTGTTAAGTATTTAGCCGAGTGAAACCGTTGGACAGTGGAGGCTGACAAGACGGAGATGCATGATTTCAGAATCAGGCAGGTCTGTCTGCTCTGCAATGATAGAAAGAGGTAAGATATAGAACCTGCAAGAAAAAATTTTAACCAGTATCAATGTCATGCCATATTTTGTGGTTATAGTATCATTTTCCCAATTTTTACTAAACGTACACTGGAAATCCACGTGAAACCATGTTGATGCTGGTGACAGTGTGTGTTAGTGTGTGTGTGTGTGTGTGTGTGTGTGTGTGCAAAAGGACAGTGCCATTATCACGCCGTTCTCTGTCAACCAGGAAGATGTGACTGTCTGTTGCAGCAGCAGTTGAACAGAGAGACAGATAAGAGAAAGTCTGTCGAACATCAGCCTGGCAGATGAGTGGCAGAGGCAGGAAAAGCTCATTCCTTCCAATCTCAGTGACGCGCCACAAGCGGGAGTGTATCTGCAGGTCACGCAAAGAAGCCCAGGAATGAAGGATGGATGTGGAGTGGAGTGAAGGTTCAGGTGACGAACGGAACAGTTACTGAATCTGTTGAAGAGCCAGCGTGAGTTACGTTAAGGAAAACTACCCGCTGGTCACAGTGCCAGTCTCTTCCCCATGTAAGGATGGTTAAACAGTGTGTGCACTTAAGTACAGTTAAGTAAGGTTACATGTGTAGGAGGTGTAACAAAATGGTCAACTCAAATGATACGAGATACGAAACAGGGCTGACGATACAAAATAAGGATTATAGAAAATCTCCAACAGTAAGAAGTTGTGCAAAAATCTCATTTTCTTTATTTTCTTCCTAATGCAGACATACAAAAATATTGCTGCATCAGTACAAAATAAATGCTCTTTGAAAAAAACAAAATTGTAGTTTTTTCCTCTTATTTAGACTACAGTGCAAATACAAACATAAAATCTCAATAAAAAGTGCTTTGTTGTTGTAACAATCAGGATAAGTACATTCTTGAATGAAAAGGAAAACAAACAGCAGTCCTCAGAGCTGCAGTTTAGACCTATAAATGTCTGAACTGTGAACTATAATATTTAGCCTATAACAGTGCATATACTTCTGATCTTCAAGTATGATCAAATTCTGTCAACTCAACAGTAGATGCAGAAATCAAATATTGTTTTTTATGCAGACTTACACAAACATACAGTTGCTGCCTGTCTCCAGTTCAAAGTAGTTGGTAGTTGGTAGTTGTACTCGCCGCAGTATACGGTGAACTGTAGCGGCATATTTTGCACACGGTTGTTGTTTTGTCCACAATCTTCTCACCGTTCTCTCGTCTTTTACATGGGAAGCCAAAATAGGTCCACACAACCGATTTATTTGACGAAGGAGCGTCAGCTAATTCCTCGACCTCGTCTTCCTCCATATTGAAGCGAGTGTTTTGCTACGGTAGGCGAGGAGGGTTAAATATCACCAGTCGTGCGCACGCCCTTTCGCGTGTATTTCGTGCTTTTATTTCGTGCGCCTTTGAATTTTATTTCGTCATTTTTTTATTTCACGGAATTCGGTGGCACGAAATTTCGTTTCACCCCTAGTATCTAGATATTTAACTGCACTTCTGGAACTGTCCCACTATCATTTCATTATAGCTATGTCCAGACTCACCAAGGCTAGTGACAACATTCCCCTTTCTGTTAGTTACTCCTGGACCCAGCCTAGGTTTCAAACTAGGTAAAAAAGTGTGATGGCAAAATGGGCAAGAGGCAGGGTATCCCTGAATGAGTTGTCAGCCAATCACAGGGCCAAATAGAGATGGACAACCATTCCGGCTCACACTTGTGCCTAAGGGCAGTTTAGATTCACAAGTCAATCTAAAGAGTATGTGTTAGGTCTGTGGGAGGAAGCAGGGATGCCTGGAGAGAACCTATGCATGCACAGGGAGAACAGACGCCAAACAGAAAGGCCCAGACCAACAAAGGGATCAAACCAGCAGCCTTCCTACCCGCTACGCCGCTGTGCTGCCCCAGAAATGAGATACTCAAGTTTATTTGATGTACTTAATGTAACATAAAGTGTCTCCTCCTCCCTATTATATATACAGTATATATATTCATACATTTATGCACTATATATATGTATATATATACATATATATGTATATGTATATGTATATATATATATATATATATATATATATATATATATAGATATATATGTATATATATATATATATATATATACATATATATATATATATATATATATATATATATATATATATATATATATATATATATATATATATATATATATATATATACATATACAGTTGTGCCCAAAAGTTTACACCCCCCAGCAGAATTTCTGATTGGCCTTTTCTCAGAAAATATGAATGATAACACAAAAACCTTTCTGTCACTCATGGTTAGTGGTTGGGTGAAGACATTTATTGAAAAAAAGATTAGTTTACTCTTTTTAAATCATAATGACAACAGAAACTTCAATATTGACTCTGTTCAAAAGTTTACACCCCCTGGCAGTTTTTAAAGTGATATTCCGGGATGGAACAAATTGGGTCCTATCACAAGGTTAAGAGCAGAAATTACCCCTACAGCAGTGTTTCTGTGTCACAGAAGCCCATGTCGCTGCGAGCACACACCCCCTTCGTCCTCCCGTTCTGCTCCTCTGCTGATTTGGCTGGACTCACACGGGGCCATATTTTCCTTGATCAAAAACACAAATAAACGGACTCCCACCGAAAAAGTCTGATATCAGTCTGCATTCACGCTTTATTTAGAGAATTTTCAGCGCGTTACTTTCACACAAAAACACTGCTAAATAAGGGTCTAGTTCTCGTAGCGCCGTGAAACGGCCAACGCGGAAGAGACTCAGCTGTGGCTGGAGAGCCAGAGCTGCAGCTCAAATTTAGAGCAAATTTATATTATTCAGACACATCTTAGAGCACTGGGCTGTAAGTAGTGATATATAGCCGGCTCCAAAATTACGATACTAAGTTTTCCAAAAATTGCTTGTTGTCACACATCAAAAACTACCGCTACGTAACTAGAAAGAGATACATTACCTCGTGGCTTTGCATCCTGTAAGTTGTTGAAAAAAGAAGTTGTAAAGCAATGCAGAGTTCTGAGGAAGGTCCGAGCTGCATTCATTAGCATCACAACAAACACACGCTTTGGCTTGGGTCACGTCTTTACGACAGTCGCCACGCGTGCTCATGGGTAGCAGAGTCTTTATGTCGCTGGAAATGGATTCTCCTCATAGCACCTTTAAGCCCCTCTTCTGGATGGTTCTCCACTGTTTCTTTTTACCAAATATGAAAAATGATTTTGTCCTGCATTTTGCTGCTTGAGCTTTTCTAAAGGTTCTTGTGAGTGTTTTTCACCCTCGATCATTAGGGCTTCACACCTCATTGCATTTCAATTTCAGCTGGACAAGTGTTGTGTATTAAATATATCCTGTTACATTTAAGCAGATCAACAGACCCTCACTGTATTATGTCAAAAAGAAATGGTCAATGGAGCTTGGACAGAAGCTTGCAGAGCTCCACCATTTACAAGGCAAATAAACAAATGAAGAATATCTGGAGCATCCACCCAAACAAAATAGCGCTTTCACAAGGAAGAAGCTACAGCGCAGTGTTTACAAAATGCTCATTAAGGAAGTTGTGAGATAACACACGCTCATGTGCTTTACAAAGTTGAAGGCACGCACACAAACACACACACACACAGCAGCAAAGAGACCATAGGCACTGAGACGCAGACCCCCCATATCATTGATAAGGACTGAAAGAAAGGGCAGGGAGGAAGAGAGTGGAGCTCAGACCAACAAACCAACAAACAGAGATGATTCAGATGGACAAAGCCAAGCCTCGGCCACCCTGTCAGCGGAGCAGCACTATCACAAAGGACATCAGAAGGTGTGCATGAGGATAAATTGTGTGACCTGCAGCAGGAGAGGGATCACATCAGTCCCAGTGAGGGTGGACATCACTGTAGTCTCTGTGCAGGAGCCTTTATTTCTGACACTGCAGACACTCATGACTGTTACATCCACCTGTGGATTTCACAGCCTTCTCGTCCACCTGCTGGTCTTCCAAAAACAACCCCAAGGGGCCTAAACTAGAAAACTGCAGATTGTTCTCTCCCATGGCGAGTATTTGGGTCTCTCACCCGGGAACCTGCTGCACCTCTAAGACTTTGCTCCTGCTGTTTCACACCCTGCTGCTCCTCGGGCCTCTCCGTGGACTCAGCAGCCCCATCGGCAGCACCCATCAGAGGCATCGGCCCGCTCCGGGGCTTGGAGATGGGCATGGAGGGGTGGTGGATCCATCAATGCTGGAGCAGGACACAAACATCAACATGCAGAGCCTGCTGGAGAGCCTGAAGGAGCAGTTTCTCCGGACTTTTAACCTGTCTGGTGTCGGTCCTCCTCCTTTACCTGCAGGAAGCACCAGAGAGGAGCCGCCCGAGTACATGATGGAGATTTATAACCGTTTTGCTAATGATCAGACTGCAATGCCCACCGCCAACATCATCCGCAGCTTCAAAAATGAAGGTAGTGATTGTCTTACATGGTCTCATATAATTTGTTTTGTCCTCATCAGACTGTTGGTCTGCAAGAAAAGATACAACAAGCAAACTAAGAAGAAGTGACTCAGGATTTCATTGATAAAACACAAATCATGATTCATACTTTAATTAAATGTTAGAGCAGCCATACAGAGACCACAGTCATCATCTCTCGGTCTTGTCACTTTTTGGTCCGTTTCATCCCATCTCTCTCCTTTGTCTTATCTAACAGGGAAAAAATATGTGAACAGAGCTTTATTTTGGCGGGGTGTGATGATACGGTTTGCCACTAAAATAGGATGACGTATGTGTTCAGCAAGATAAGACCGTAAACAGTATTTTACTGAATGTTTAAAGCAGTTTGAAAAAAAAAAAGTCTGGAAAGTAGATTCTTTTCTAAATGTCGCTCCAAACATATTTTGTGCATTGATTGGCCATGACTCAAACTGCATTTTACATACATTACAAAACAAAATGGCTTCCTCGGGCAGTCCATTATTTTGTCACATCCTCCTTTTTCAAGTTAAATTCTCTTACTTGAAAAGTATTTTCAAATTCTGAAAGCACAAAGCAATTACAAAAAGATTTGTTGTCCTCGATGAAGGACAATAATTTCAGAAAGCTTACTGTGAAAAACACATTTGCTGTAGTCTATTGAGTTAGTTTTTGAACTTTACAGACTCACAGAGGGCAGGAGGGTTGTGGAGGGGGTGCATTGGGACAATTTTTAGGGTTTAAGACTACCAGATGTCTTAATTCACCCTTTTATCATAATGTATATAACTTATTTAACAAGGCCAGTGCATATTAGCCCTTTCATGCATGAATTTATTAAATCACATGGGAATGATTTTTAGTTTTTTGTTGTTTTATTTGCTTTTAAACAAGCTAAAATAACGTGCAATTTTTAATATGTTATATTTTAAAAATATTGCAGTTTAATTAAATTATTAACATGTTACTTTCAATAATAATAAAAAAAAGAATAATCCAAAAGTAGGTTAAATCTGAATACAAGCATAATACACAGAATATAATTTTTACTGCATAATGTCCTCTGGAGTGGAAGGATTAATTTTTGGTCACAGATTAAAATAAACAAGGAAAATATATTTAAAATCTGCATAAAAGTGTTCCTTACATCTCATTGAAAAAGAGTATATGTTTTTACCTGACTAATTCTTTGAAAATAGAAGATTTAACACTTAATCCTGAAGGGTGTGGTGCATTTCCCTCTTTGTTGGACATTTTGGATTTATGATGTAATATCTCAAAATGAACAAAAATAGTTGGGACATGGTTAGCCTAAATAGTCCAAAATATAAAATACATATCCGTCCACTGTAGATGACACTGTGCATGAAAGGGTTAATAAACAAATGCATCAATGTGAATACACCAGAATAGGCACGATACCTACATTTCATCCATTGGCAGGTAAAAACAAAGCTAACAGGTGAACACAGATGATAATAAACAGGACAATGCATCAATAAACACACTTTAAAGACACAGCGGATGCATTGTATACATTTAATATAACAGACCC
Source organism: Scarus forsteni (assembly GCA_036419115.1). Classification (NCBI taxonomy): domain Eukaryota; kingdom Metazoa; phylum Chordata; class Actinopteri; order Labriformes; family Labridae; genus Scarus; species Scarus forsteni. Next base: position 2,206,425 of record JAZDUH010000358.1, on the reverse strand, counting down.
ACAAACACAAACTCCAAAAAGCACAAGACGTTGGTTCTTCAGCTTCATTGGAGCCCACAAATCAAATAACAAGCCAACAATGTAAATCACAGTTTTATAAAACTCAACCTAATATGTTTTTTCAAGACACTGAATGTCGTGACATCTTTTTATCACATTTCTATCATTTTGGCATTCTTAAACAGTTTAAAATGGTACAATATGGACCTCTCTTGGGTATAAAAGAAGCACAGAAACTTAAGCATTTTTATAACATAATTATGCCAAATACTTTACGGAATTGTTTACTTTTACATCTCATGAAAAATGGGGTAAAAAGTACTAAAAAAGGACATTTCCTGACAAAAGAAGGTACAAAGAATCAGGCGAGATTCTGTAATTGTAGTATTAAAAGGGTTAAACGTAGGGAGAATTGGATGAAGTTAGGATAGTTTTGGAGAACTGAACTGAAAACTTGATTAAATAAGAACAAATTTTAAGTAGGTCAACTCTGATCATGTGTCTCCTCTCCTCAGACACGTCGCCCAGCACTGTTGGTGTTGGAGGAGTGAGATGTCACCCACTCCTCTTCAACGTGTCAGTCCCACATCACGAACGCATCACAGCAGCCGAGCTTCGCCTCTACACTCTCGTCCAGATGGACCGCCACCTCTACGCGGGGGTCGACCGAAAAGTCACCATTTATGAACTGGAGTCCCATGACGGAGACGACAACACCACCGATGAGAGCCCAGTGCGGGGCGATGCGTTCAGGGAGGGTGGAGAGCGGGTGGAGCTGGTGGAGTTGGCTTCACGGCAGGTCTTTGGCACCGATAACGGCTGGGAGGCGTTCGACCTCACTGCTGCAGTTCAGCGCTGGCGTAAATCTGACCACGGGACCACGCACAGGCTGGAAGTGCGCATTGCCAGCGTGGTGATAGAAGATAACGAAGGTGCAACGATAGAAAATAAAAAAGGACATCCTCCTGAGGGGGACATGAAGATCGACACCAGCCCGGACGAGAAGCACAAACCGCTTCTGATTGTTTTCTCTGATGACCAAAGCAACGACCATCGTGATGACAAGAGAGAGCTGAATGAGATGATCAACCATGAAACTTCGAACATGGTTCTAGAGAACGACTTGGGGATGGGCCTGAATGAGCTGTGGGGGGATCTGGGGATGGACAGAGACAGCAGGGACGAAGATGCTGAGCCTGACGAAGAAGACCTCATCCAAATGCGCTCCAATCTAATCTACGATTCAGCATCCCGCATTCGTCGAAATGCAAAAGGAAACCACTGCAAGAAACAGTCTTTGTACGTTGAGTTTAAGGACATCGGCTGGGACAGCTGGATATTGGCCCCCACTGGTTACGATGCCTTTGAGTGCAGCGGCATTTGTTCCTTTCCTCTGACTAAACATGTCACACCCACCAAGCACGCCATTGTCCAGACACTGATCAACATCAACAGTCCTCAGAAGGCTGCACGGGCGTGTTGTGTTCCCACCAAGCTGGACCCCATTTCCCTGCTGTACCTGGACGACACGGGTGTGGTCACCTACAAGTACAAGTTTGAGGGCATGGTGGTGGCCGAGTGTGGCTGCAGATAGTCCGCGATTTAAAGGCATTTTAGTCTTTGCTAAGTCTTACATGAGAGAAAAAACTGAAACCAGGGACTGGGATGTAAGCCAAAGGTTTCCTCATGGCCCTTTTCCACTAGCACGCCTTGGCCCTACTCTACTCGGCTCTACTCCATTTGCAGCGTGTTTCCACTAGCCTGGTACCTCCTAAAACAAGCTAGTTTTAGTACCTACTCCGTTCTGGTTCTAAGCGAGTCGATACTAAAAGATGACGTCACCAACTGCCGGCTACTGATTGGTCAGACAATGTCGTCATCAATGAGTCATGAGCGCAACGACCTAGCATGCTAGCGGTAGCTACTATTAGCTTTTCTTTGCAGCTGGATTGCTCTCGTCCTCGGCTTCATTCTGTTGTATAGCTTCCAAAACTCTCCTGTGCTTCTCAAGGGGTATTTCTTCTTACCACCTGCAGCCTTCTTCTGCTTTCCTTTTTTACTCGGTTTGTGACAAAAAGCCACAGATTGTTGTGTCGCGCTCAAAATGACGTCACCGCAGTGCCGCTCAGCTGTTTACAGCGACACTGCACCCTGTTGGGCAGGCGACTGGGGCTAATGGAAAAGCAGCACAAGGCAAGTAGAGTAGAGTCGGGCGAGTGGAAAAAGGCCACGAGTGAGACTGGAACTGCACATGAACACAGTGTGAGTGGACATGTTAATGTTTTGAGAGCAAAAGAGGGACAAATACTTTATCTCATGCAGCCATACGGACTTCAGCTACCATTATTCTGACAGCGAAGGGACAGAATAACAGTAATGTGACTAGTGACGCCAAGGTATGTCCTCATACCTTCAAGGATGATACGGCACAAGGGTTCCCAAAGGACCTTACCAAGCACATCCTACAGCCTGGTGGGAACCAGTGGGCCAGCCGCCCCCTCCTTCTTCTTCCCCTGACATCTGTCTTCCTCTGCACTTATCTCCAGCCTCCCCACTTGATGCAAACATTAATCAGCACTTCATGTGTCCTGGCGCAGTGACGTGACCCCTCTGAGGCAACCTGACAAGACATGAACTCTCCTGCAGCCTCCTGATATGTGGGCTCTGTTTAGGGCTCATCGTGGCAGGGTTATCAGTGCAAACTCTGTTTCCCACTCCACATGCCTCTTATCCACTCCCCCGAGCCACAGTGATAGCAAGGTGTTGGTGGGGTTGAGAAGCATTTGTGCCACCACAAGCTTAGCGAACTGGATGCCCTCAAGGGAGATTTGGGTGGAGAAACACTTTACAATGAGGTACACAAAAACTGGCAGAGCTACAAGGTAATAAATGAGTAACTACCTGGAGATTAACTAACAAATATTCTCTTTATTGTATCTGTTGGGTACTAAATGATCACTGTAAAGATCAAGATTGCTAAATTTGCAATGCTTGGCCTTACATGCAAGAAAGTAACTTGTTATAGCTCCCAGATAGCTCTCTCCTTACATGCACCATTACATCAATGTTTTCATAAAAGTTATCCAAAAGAGAGAAAATTTTTTTTAAAACTCCTGTGTCTTTCTGTGTTTGCACATAGCTGTGTGCAAGCAGAAGATAAACACAGCCGTGTCAGTGCTCAAGCAAAGCAAACTAATTCAGCTAATGAGATGGGCACCATTACCTCTGTGAAAACGCCTCCATTATGTCGAATTCAAGTTGCTATGAGGAGAATCTATTTCCCGCGACATAAAGACTCCGCTACCCATGAGCATGTGCGGCGACTTTCGTAAAGACGTGACCCTAGCCAAAGTGTGTGTTTGTTGTGATGCTAATGAATGCAGCTCAGACCTTCCTCAGAACTCTGCATTGCTTTACAACTTCTTTTTTCAACAACTTACAGGATGCAAAGCCACGAGGTAATGTATCTCTTTCTAGTTACGTAGCGGTAGTTTTTGATGTGTGACAACAAGCAGTTTTTTTGAAAACTTAGTATTTTAGTTTTGTAGCCGGCTATATATGGCTACTTACAGCCCGGTGCTCTAAGACGTGTCTGAATAATATAAATTTGCTCTAGTTTTAATTGTCTTGTTCCTGAAGTTGAGTATCCAGGCCAGTCCAGCCCTGTCCGACCTGACCGTGAAGCTAAGGAATAGCATTTATAGATAACCTATTTTGATGCTATAAAACTCATCTTAAAGTGTGTATTTCCATCAGGCATATATCTAAAAGTGAGACTTTTTCTGTTATTACTTCGAAACTCCTCACAGCATCTTTAAGTGGTTGGTCAATCTAGCTAATGGTTAACAAAAAGTTTGGTATTTCCTTGTTTCTAAACTGACCATGATTTTTGGAGCCTTATCTAGAGTCTAAGTGACTTTGCTTTAATCAGGCCTGTGTGTCTTGGGCTAATTTTTTTTTCACAAATACAGAAGTAATGTTCTATACCAACCCAATGCATTCCAGCATTTCATGTACTTACTCTCATGAGCATAAAAACATCCTAAGCTCCCCAAACTATTTGTAATTGCACTTTTAGGACACTTTGTTGAAAATAGTTGAGCTTTTTAAACAGCATTTAATAGTGTCCCACACTGAAAAATATAAAACAATGCAAGATTTCAGATGTCATCTTTGTCAACTACAGTGGTTGATCTGATTCGTCTTTTTAGAGTATTTTTTATCATCATTGGCGGCTTAAATGATAGGACTAGGGAGGCATTGTATTATTGTTATAAAAATAAAATGTTGGTATCTGCTGATATAGTAAATTTTGAATACTTACAGCAGATATACCGACCATGTGTATTGGCTGTATATCAGCTGTAAATATAATTAGTACATTCTTTACTTTACAGAATTGACTTGTTTCAGTGATAAGTTCAGAAATACAGACATACTTTTCTGTTTTCAGGGCATCTTCTCTCCACAAAAAAATGAATTTTTAGGGGTACTACTTAGAAAAGCAGAACTTAACCTAAATGCAGTTGGATTGTGAGCACTGCTGAAACTAAGAACTGCAGTTATGCATACAGGCCCTGAAAAACTTGCTACCATTAAAAAGAAACTTGTTACGGGGTGCTGGTTTGGTGGAGTGGTTAGCAACCAGGCACCCCATGTACTTGCTTCTGCCGGTCCAGGTTCAAATCCTGCCTGTGACCAGTTTGCAGAGTGTCTTCCCCTACTCTCTCACCCCCTTTCACAAGCCTATCCACTGTCTCTCTACTATCATTAAAGGCACAAAATGCCCAAAAAATACATCTAAAAAAAAGAAAGAAACTTGTTACTTTACTGAGTTACATTAAAAAATGAGGAAAAGCTAACCAAACCTTTACTTCCACATGTATTGATTTCACTGTCATCTTACATTACAGCCTACTTTATACAACAAGGGCTCCTAAAATTACAATTGTCACAATGAATAAACTCTATTAACGATGCTATGAGGAGCTTCGAAGTAGTTACAAAAAAGTCTCCCTTTTAGATATATGCCTGATGGAAATACACACTTTAAGATGAGTTTTATAGCGTCAAAATAGGTTATCTATAAATGCTATTCCTTAGCTTCACGGGGGGTCGGACAGGGCTGGACTGGCCTGGATACTCAACTTCAGGAACAAGACAATTAAAACTAGAGCAAATTTATATTATTCAGACACGTCTTAGAGCACCGGGCTGTAAGTAGCCATATATAGCCGGCTACAAAACTACGCTACTACTGTCACACATGAAAAATTACCGCTACATAACTAGAAAGAGATACATTACCTCGTCTCTTTGCATCCTGTAAGTTGTTGAAAAAAGAAGTTGTAAAGCAATGCAGAGTTCTGAGGAAGGTCTGAGCTGCATTCATTAGCATCACAACAAACTTTGGCCTGGGTCACGTCTTTACGACAGTTGCTGCGCGTGCTCATAGGTAGCAGAGTCTTTTAGATTCTCCTTATAACACCTTTAATAAAAGAAATTCAAATCACGATTGAATGGTGACCAGTGACCTCTTGTAAAGAAGGGAGGGGTAATACCAGTTAACTTGCATCCACAACAGATGAAGCATCATTAACCCATTTTGCCCCACCGGCAACAATTGTTGCCGAAGTATATCACTGTCATTTTCTACTCACAACAAATATGTCAGCGGTAGTAATGCAACTTTTTGCACTTATGTGTTAGTAGACAACTTGGATAAAGATTTCGGCTCATAAAATATAGTTTTCAAGTAGTCCCTATCACATGACATCATCTGCTTCCTGCCCCTTTCGGTGGAAGACATGGAGGATGCAAATCTTCTGGGAAAGAGGTCATTTTCATAAATTTCTAATGCTTTCCCCCAAAACATATTTATGATTATTTAATCATTCAAGTCTCTAGAGTAACCCTCTACCAAATTTTTTAACCTGGGATAAATATTTTTTTGTTCATGGGCTTATTTCTGTGAGTGGCAACAAAAGTTGCCGGTGGGCACATAGCTTGTAACTAACTAAAGGAAAACACTGTCTGCAGGATTTCTCATAATTTACTTATTTCAAATTGTAGAATGATGAACACTGGTGCATTTAAGTCCTCTTAGAATACTCTTCCAAACTAAATAAATTCACAGGTATTCAAGACCTGTGTCTGTAGGATTTTGATACATTTCCATAAATTTTCTTGCTATTTGTGAAGCAATCTTTCTCTGTCAACTAACATCAGTGTGGAAAACTGTTTCCGCAACAATATAAAAAGGAAATCGGGAAACTAAAAATAAATAAATACATACTTAGTTATAATTATGTGATAAAAAGTCAAAAATGTTGATGTGCAGGTGGAGTTGCAGCTTTCTTGACACACAAGTACTCATCATAGCCAATGGCCACACCTACGTCCCCCCCCCCCCCCCCCCCCAACACACACACACACACCCCACATACACCCCAGCACACACTCACACACACAATTTTCATAAAATAACAGGCCAAAATACAAATGTATTATCTATGTTGTTCTTTCCTTGGGTACTCTGTAACAGGTCCTGTCCATGCTGCAGGACTCTGAAACAGTGACCTCGGTACAAGCTATGTGACTACCGGTAACAATTGTTGCCAGTCATAAAAATGCTATTTTCTTTAAAACAAAGTACAAAATGGAAGAAAGAAATACATAACATTATTCAGAGGGACTCAACTGATAAAATTATATGCCTTACAACTCCAAAAAAAAATTGGGCATAAATGAGTTAACTAGCAGTTAGTCAATCAGATGTTACCTGGTAATTCTGACTATTCCTGTGTACCTTATTGTAAACAGTGGTTGTTTTCCATTTTACTGGCAAACATAAACACACATGTGCCTCTAACACCTCCACCCTCCACCTTAAAACTGTCTTTAAGGAAGTTAACGTTTGAAGGTCAAATGAAAGTGTCATGAGTGGGACTTGTTTCTTTCCTCTTTAAAGATGTACAGGGAAATATAGGAAGTGTTTCTTTTGTTAAAGTCTGTTGATACCTCTGCTGCTTATGTCGAAAAAGATTATTTATTGTTCTAATTTATTATTTTTTTTACAACAGATTACTATATATGTAAGAGTGTATGTTACTCAATGAAGAGCAAATCTATTTTGGGAAGAGAAATTGTTTCAATTTAAGCTAATTACTCCATAAATGAACAATCCTGTTGGTTGTTACCCAGTAACTAACTCTTGTTTTAAAGCAGGTAAACACAGTTTTATTTAAACCCTTATTTGGGTAACTTTGTGTCAAAATGTGTAACTACCACATTATGTTGTTCTTGCACCACCAAATATCACTTCAAGCATCTTGGTCTGCCAACTCCCTGTTCAATCACTTGAGGAAGAAGCTGCCTGACCAATGATACGATGCAATGTTGACGTTCAGATAATTTAGTCGGGCAGTATCAGCTCACAGGTCATAGTTCACACATGACACACAAACAAAGAACCATGGGAAACGGAGTGGAAGGCCGACTAATGAACAAAACGGATGGCCTGCTGCTCATACGAGGGCCAGCAGAAAAGACTGATGTGATGGAAAACCTGTTTGTTAAGAGAATATCTGGAAAAAAAAATTAAAACAAAGGTCTTGACCCCAGTATCTCTCTCTGTTCCCACAAATTTAACATGAATGTTGTGAATAATGAAAATGTTTGGTTTCTTTCTGTTCCAACGCACACCACAGATGTAAATAAAGGATTTTTGATGCATCTCTGCTGTCATGATTGTCACATTTTTTCTTCTTATCATGATAAAACTTACAGCCAGTGCAGAATAGTTTTACTTCAGAGGGAGTCAAATCTCTGGAAATTTACCCAAAGGAGCTGGTGTAAAAAACAAGTCTTAAAATGCTCATGAAAAAACAGATACATAGAATTTGCACGATTTTAACTCTGAGTTTTTCACTCTGACAGTTGTAGAGTCAATCATCCCACCAATCCCTCATTATTGGACAAGCATCATGTTGCAGTGTCGTACTTTTAAAGTTACAAAGTTTTGGATTTCAACTCCAAAAGAGTCAGCCATTACACTTAAAGAGATTTAAAGCACTAACTACAAAAAGATTTTTTTAAAAAAGTCTGTGATGTGAACTCATAGACCCTTTAGAAGACACTTATTAACTCTGAAGGTATTAACCCTTTCATGCATAATGTCCACTACAGACGACAAATCATTTAAAGAGACTGTGAGGAGTTTTAAATAATTACAAAAAAGTCTCCCTTTTAGATATATGCCTGATGGAAATACACACTTTAAGATGAGTTTTATAGCATCAAAATAGGTTATCTATAAATGCTATTCCTTAGCTTCACGGTCGGGTCTGACAGGGCTGGACTGGCCTGGATACTCAACTTCAGGAACAAGACAATTAAAACTAGAGCAAATTTATATTATTCAGACACGTCTTAGAGCACCGGGCTGTAAGTAGAGATATATAGCCGGCTACAAAACTACGATAAGTTTTCCAAAAATTGCTTGTTGTCACACATCAAAAACTACCACTACGTAACTAGAAAGAGATACATTACCTCGTGGCTTTGGATCCTGTAAGTTGTTGAAAAAAGAAGTTGCAATGCAGAGTTCTGAGGAAGGTCTGAGCTGCATTCATTAGCATCACAACAACCACACACTTTGGCTTCAGTGACGTGTTTGGTTGGTTCCAGTTGTAGTCAGAAGTAGGAATTTCCGAGTTCCGAGCAGGAAACTGCAACTGGAACATCCCCCAAAGTCGGAATTTCCTACTGGGAACTCGGTGAAACCTCTCCACCCCCGAGTTGACAATGGAAGATGGATGCCCCCAGTGTGAACAGTTATTTAGCTCCTGTAATAATCCATTTATTTGCACTTCTGACTGGGGTGTGTCGCTCTAGATCAGCTGTATACATAGTATTGTTAGACTTATATTTACAAAAATGCTGCCATAGTGATAATCACATTCTTCATACAACAACGCAGGGCGTGCTAACAACAGCTAACAATAGCCTGGTAGATCGGCATGTTTTTTTCCGACTTCAGCTGGAATGACGATTCGTCGGAGATGATGTCACTCCCAGTTCCGAGGTTACTGGAACGCAGCATTACGACAGTCGCCGCGCGTGCTCATGGGTAGCAGTCTTTATTTCGCCAGTAATAGATTCTCCTCATAGCACCTTTAAATAAGTTTTATACCCTTTGGTTGACGTACTATGTCCAACTACCAGTTGGTGAACTCCCAAATCACTAGGGGTGGGGCCGATACACTTTCACTCACGATACGCTGCACCTCGATATGCCCGGGTCACGATAAGATACGTCGCGATACAATATCAAAAAATATATATATTACTGTGTAATTACAACATATTTAGTTTTGTTTGAGTTGCACACAGGAAAACACAAGGCCTACCAGGCCAAACACAAACAATATCACTCTCTCTAACCCTAGAGAGGTTAGAGAGAGTGTATGCTAACGAGCGGTAGACTCGTTTTCGCCGAGGTCATCTTCACATTTTTATGGTGACGCTGGAGGTGATGGTTCATGTTTGTTGTGTTGGAGGCGGTGTATGGAATGACAACATAGCAAAGTTTACACACCGTCTTATGCTACCACCACACCACACACGAATTCGCAAAGACGCGCGTTGAGATTACATACAAAGTCAATGCAAAGATGCGTTTGGACGCAGATTCGCCCCGGGTGGCACATTGGATGCGTTTGGCGCGGCGCGTATGGAGCGTCCGGCGAGTTTGGGGCGTCAAACACCTCTACGCTCGAGTTGAAAATATTGAGCTTTTGACACAAATTTGCGTGATGCTGTGTCGTGGCAGCCAATCAGCGATGACATTCCCCCCACCGATGTCATTGATTTGATGACGTGTGACGCTCCGGCCACCTGCTCCTGCTCAAACCCCTCTGAAAGATGGGAGAGAGGTTTATCTGCGCTGTTTGCCATCATCCGGAGCTATATGATTGGACGTGTGTACTCTACAGAGACCAGAACAAAAAGGAGCAGGCTTGAGTGAAAGTCTCTGAGGAGACAGGTTTTGAAGGTAAGTTCTGTAAATATTCGTTTCCAGCTGGATTTGCCTGCACGGGTCATCACTGAGTCCAACTGGCACCGGCTCTCTACTCCGCCTGCGCAGTGACGCGTGTCGCCCCTCAGCTTGTCAAAATGGTCCAGCGTCCAGCCTCGGGCGTTAAGCACAGTGCGTCACAGGCACTACGCGCTTTTAAATACGCCAATTCACGTCCAGTGTGGCCGTAGCATTAGTCAGTTGTCAGTTACTCTGTTCTCGTCTTCGTCTCTTTTAATGACAAAGCCAAAATACTGCCGGACAGATGACTTGTATCCAGGTGGAGCGTCCTCGATTTTGACCTCATTCGACTCCATTCAGCTCCATCGTTAGGCCTTTTGAAGGCAAGATAGTTAGTGCTAATGTTTGTTGTTGTGACTTCTGGTCACATGCGCTGTTACTGGATGTGACGTCTTCATTTCGCGATCCATTTTTTTCAAACTTGATGCATTTCGTCACGTTCTGTCTCGCGATATTTCGCCAAACGGTATTTCATCCCATCCCTACCAATCACTGTTAAGTTTCATATAAATATTATATTTGCACTTTTTTCCCTACATTATTGAGATATTGCATCCAACATCCAAGACAGCCGACGAAGGGCAAGTTTGGTTTTTGCTATTTAGATTTCACAAAATTTTATATTTCTTATTTTAAATTTTGGTGTAATTTACAAGTGAAAAGTTTGATTAAAAGCAATAAAACATTTACTTCAGATGTTGCTTTTTCTTTTATTTACCATTAATAATAATATTAATAGTAAATGATAATGTTTATCAAAGATGTGTTTGTGGATCTTTATAAAGTTCATTAAATTACTATTTATACCGTTAATGCACACTGAAGTGGACAGATGTAAAACTCCCTCAAAATATAACATTGCAAAAAAAATGACCACAGTTTTTAACTTGTTTGAAAGAAAAAGGAGCAGTGAAAAAAATTATTTCATAATTCATGCATGAAAGGGTTAAATTGTCCATGCAGATTATGCCGAGCACTCTTTGTCAAAGCCTGGAGACCTTTGGTTTAGTTAAGCATGAACTGAAATTAGTCTTGCCAAACGTTACTGCAGTTTTATGGCTCTGTGTGCTGGATATTTGGTGCCTGCTGTAAAAATCTTCAACTTTTATCTCAGCTGTTAAGTTTTTTAGCATTAATTGAGTTTTACTGGTAATCTGACGGAGGAATTTTGGAGTAATTTCATAAAAATACTAGAATTTTCCTAATACTTTATTAAAATATTTTTGGCCAAATGGCCAAAAGCCATGGTACATGTCTTTTTTCAGTAATATAATAAAAATTATTTTATTTAAACTAAAATGGCTCTGTTTTAGTTAATGATCTAAAGCTTGTAGACTTTATAGTTTGTGAAAATGACACTTTTATAGAGCATCTCCAAGGCTCGTCAGTTTTCAAAGATCATTTGCACAACAAAAACAGGAACAAGCAGGAAAAGGCCCATATACTGTATATTAACACTGGAATATTTTTTCAGTAAATAAAATACATTTTGGCAAGACAGGTCAGTGATGTCCTGATAATAATCATAGTATTAGCAGTAATAATAATAAAAATAATGATGATTGTAACAGTAAAATAAGATGAATGGTGGACAGTTACATGGGTTGCTTATCTAAACTATTTAAAGAGGTCATATCATGCAGAAGTGATGTGCTTAACACGCTAAGTTAAACTTTAGAAAGCCTGCTATGTCCTTTTTAAAATTGATGGCTCCCTCTTTGACTGACATTTGGTTACCTGCCCTTGACCCAGTGATGCTATCTAGCTCACTACTAGCATGCTAATTGGTAATGCTAACTGCTAACATACAAACCACATTCTGACATGTTAAAAGTGCTAATTCTTAGCTCATTTACATTGTTAAAGTTTCTGAAAAATACACAAAACAAACAAAAACAAAAAAACGAACCTCATGCTCATATTAATCATAGCTGGCTTTTTGCTGACATTTAGGAGTGTCATAAACCCGAGGCAGCATAAATTCATTTACAATTTTTTGAGGCTAATTGGGTTGGTCTTGTATCTGGCAAATGATTGTGTTACTTTTCATACAAAACCCATAACCAGTGAAGTTGGCATGTTGTGTAAATTGTAAATAAAAACAGAATACAATGATTTGCAAATCCCTTTCAACTTATATTCAATTGAATACACAGCAAAGACAAGATACTTAATATTCAAACTGAGAAACTTTGTTATTTTTTGTAAATATTAGCTCATTTGGAATTTGATGCCTGTTGGAACATGTTTCAAAAAAGCTGCACAAGTGTCAAAAAAGACTGAGAAAGTTGAGGAATGCTCATCAAACACTTATTTGGAACATCCCACAGGTGAACAGGCTAATTGGGAACAGGTGGGTGCCATGATTGGGTATAAAAGCAGCTTCACTGAAATGCTCAGTCATTCACAAACAAGGATGGGGCGAGGGTCACCACTTTGTGAACAAATGCGTGAGCAAATTGTCCAACAGTTTAAGAACAACATTTCTCAACCAGCTATTGCAAGGAATTTAGGGATTTCATCATCTACGGTCCGTAATATCATCAAAAGGTTCAGAGAATCTGGAGAAATTACTGCACGTAAGCAGCAAGGCCGAAAACCAACATTGAATGCCCGTGACCTTCGATCCCTCAGGCGGTACTGCATCAAAACCCGGCATCACTGTGTAAAGGATATCACCACATGGGCTCAGGAACACTTCAGAAAACCACTGTCAGTAACTACAGTTGGTCTACATCTGTAAGTGCAAGTTAAAACTCTACTATGCAAAGCCAAAGCCATTTATCAACAACACCCAGAAACACCGCCGGCTTCACTGGGCCCGAGCTCATCTAAGATGGACTGATGCAAAGTGGAAAAGTGTTCTGTGGTCTGACCAGTCCACATTTAAAATTGTTTTTGGAAACTGGTCGTCGTGTCCTCAGGACCAAAGAGGAAAAGAACCATCCGGACTGTTATAGGTGTAAAGTTCAAAAGCCAGCATCTGTGACGGTATGGGGGTGTATTAGTGCCCAAGGCATGGGTAACTTACACATCTGTGAAGGCACCATTAATGCTGAAAGGTACATACAGGTTTTGGAGCAACATATGTTGCCATCCAAGCAACGTCTTTTTCATGGACGCCCCTGCTTATTTCAGCAAGACAATGCCAAGCCACATTCTGCACGTGTTACAACAGCGTGGCTTCGTAGTAAAAGAGTGCAGGTACTAGACTGGCCTGCCTGTAGTCCAGACCTGTCCCCCATTGAAAATGTGTGGCACATTATGAAGCATATAATACAACAACGGAGACCCCGGACTGTTGAACAACTTAAGCTGTACATCAAGCAAGAATGGGAAAGAATTCCACCTGAAAAGCTTCAAAAATTGGTCTCCTCAGTTCCCAAACGTTTACTGAGTGTTGTTAAAAGGAAAGGCGATGTAACACAGTGGTAAAAATGACTCTGTGACAACTTTTCAATGTGTTGATGCCATTAAATTCTAAGTTGATGATTATTTGCAATAGAAAGTAAAGTTTCTCAATCCGAACATTAAGTATCTTGTCTTTGCTGTGTATTCAATTGAATATAAGTTGAAAAGGATTTGCAAATCATTGTATTCTGTTTTTATTTACGATCTACACAATGTGCCAACTCCACTGGTTTTGGGTTTTGTATATCAAATATATGTTTATACAAAATAAATGCATATCTCCAGGGCTCCAGACTAACTTTTTGTGTCAGGATTCAAAAGGAAGGGACTCAGGTGCAGAGAGAGAAAACCAGGACAAGAAATGTGATCAAAAGCAAAGTTCTTTAATTAAAAATTCAAGAAAGTCCAAACAAGGCCCATTCCAAAAGAAAAGTTCCAAAGTCCAAAAAAGGTAACAAAGGCAAGATTCTTTACACAAAAAGTTCCAGTAATCCAAACAAAGTTGATTCCAAACGAAAAGTACAACAGTCTATAAAATCCTGAACCCAAAAAAAGGCAAACTAAAGATCTCCAAGGTTGAGCAGCATGACCACAATGAAAGACCAAGACAATCTGACAGAGGGCTGGTAAAAAAAACATGGTATTTATACCCAGGTGAGGTTGATTGCAAATCAGTCACAGGTGAGTGATGTCAAAGGTGGGAAAAGAACAAAGACAGGAAGTAAAACTAGACATTACACAAAAGCAACAGAATTTTCAAAATAGAACAGGAAATGAACACAAGATACACTAAATGACTAAGAGAACATTACATTTTGCATAGGTTGCAATAGTGCAACTACATTTTTTAAGGTGCACCAGCCCAAAAACTGGGAGCACCCAAATTTTTCATAGTGTCACCTTTAACGCCATAAGGTCACCATTTTAACACTCTCCATAAGTTTTATATAATGTTAATGTTTTTTGAACAACAATAAAATCTATAGAAATACTTGTCTTTATCCCCAGCAAATTTATATATCAAAAGAAAAACAGAGCGTTAAAGTGCTTCACTGAATGAACTTTACAAATCAGTCAGGCTCTGTCTGGGCTCATTTGCATAATAACAGCTGATTGGATGATGACTGAGGGCTGTGTGTGCATGTGTTTGGGCGAGCCTACAACCCTACAGCCTGTGAAGATGCAACACGGGGACAGAGAAATGGGACGAAGCAGGCGCTGTGTCTTGTCTGTGTCAATGAGTAAAGCAAAATACAGTAAGCTAACATAAACTTATGCCAGTTAAGACTTTTCAATGCAACAATCAAATGTCAATTAAAGCACATTTTACTCATTTTTAGGTGTGCTTAGTGATATCTCATAAAACATCACACTGAGAAATTTCTACTCATTTGTTGTATAAATTAAACATTCAACAGAAATGCTGTCATTTTATATGTTGTAGTGAAATTTCCCTTTAACATGGTATCATGGAAACAAGCTGAAACACATGGTGGATTGTCATTTTTATATACGAAGCTTTTGGAAATGTAAAACTGACTGGTGGGCTGCATGCCTGCTCTGATTGAACCAGCTGGTGCAGGCTGTTGAGACACTTCTGGAAGCCCCTGGTGATGCTGTTGTGTACTCAAACATCCTAAAAAAGAGTTGTCGGCGGGCCACTAATGACGGCTTTCTGAGATGTTTGGTAAAACAAACACACCAGCGCTGACTGACCTCCAGTGTAAGATGAGAGCACAGGTCATCTATAAATACTTACAGAGCAGAGGTCAGCGGCAACAGCGCCTTAGCTCTGCAGAATGCGCTAATTGAATATTTACAGAACGGTTGAGGAAGTGTGAATCTGGCCTTTGTCAGTGCATGGCAGACTTTCAGAGAGGATGATGAAATGGGAAGTGTTCAGTATTTGCTCTGATAAGAATTGGCCAGGAGATCAGTACATTTCTGTCGTGTTTTTGCACAGCGCTTTTTTCTGAAAGAATTCATGCTGCTATTGAGGGTGGGAAGTAACTAAACAATCTTCACGAGTGTGGGTATGATACAGTTATTTAACTAAACCCAATGGGATCCATGCATCAGATGTTTGACAGTACTTTTCTTATACTTTGCACAAATGTCTATCCTTTGTACTATTTACTTATTTCTGAACATGATATCCCCAGAACTCTTTAAAGATCAATTAATCAATCAATCTTTATGATATATAATCGTGCTGCCTTCACGGCCTGTTGGAATTTGTAGTTTAGTTCAGTGATGTGCACCAACATTGTCACATTTGACTTCTAAAATAAGGAACACACTTGCAACAACTTACTCGTTGGTAAAATTGTCTTCCTCTTCTTAGCAACATTTTAGGTTTTATTTTTTTATAAAGTGAATGAATTTAACCATTTAACTCCCAGATCAACTGTTTGGCAGAGGTCTATAAACTCAGGAATATCTAATATGTTAAAAAAATAAGTAGAGATAGAAAAAACAAACTGCAAACAACCAGAATAACTTATCTCTTTCTGTGGGATTTAAAGGTTTAGAAAACTAAATTTTTTTAACAATTGCCATTATGCTGCGTTCACACCGCAAGCGACCCAGCTACCAAAATCGCGTCGCCCACTGATGTAGCGTTGCGCGTCCATAAATACCTCATTTTGGTAACTGCTACCGTTGGCCGTCGCTCGGTGACGTCACGTCTGCTCGAGTTTCACCGCGATCATATCATATATCATATAATAGGCTGGATAAGCGGACATTATTCCAGCTGAATCCTTTTCATTCTCTTATCAACCACAAAACACTGCAGCTGATGATGCAGCAGCATCATCTGTCAGTTTACCGCGGTCCATCTAGCTGGAACTAATGTCCTCTCTGACATTAGTTCTGCCTAGACGGAACTCATCCGCCCTGGAGTCCGGATGAATAACTGTCTGTCTAGGGTACCGTCACACGTACACACACCGCTGTTTGGCTGTTGCCGCACAGCCACACACGACATCGCCTGAATAGATCAACTTTTTTTAACTTTGACATCACGCTACGAGTGAAGTGATCGTCTTGTACGCAGCTGTCGCATCGCGGGAGGGTTAGCCCCGCCTCATCGCGGCTGTACATTGACTTTGAATGGAGAGTGATCGCCGAGGTAGTACAAGTAGTGTCGGGTGTGAACGCACCTTTACTATTTTAAATACTTAACCACTCACTGATATGATGATTTACTTATATAAAATCTGTTATTCATGAAAAACATTAATCTATTTTAAGTTTTTTTATTGCTGCTTTATTTACTAACATTTTTGCCTTTTCAGAGGGATTTTGGCCCAAATCTTTGTGCTTTTTCATGTCATCACATTATCAAATATTAACTGTTTAAACCTTTAAATCCCACACTAAGAAATATCTGATGCTTGGCTTGTTTGTTGTTTTCTCTGCTCCCTGAAATGTTGACAGAATCATATCAAGGATTTGATTTGTTCTGTTTTTTAAAACATTAAATGTCCCTGAATTTATTGATGATCCTGCCATACAGTTGAGCTGGTAGTTAAAGGGTTATGAGAAGAATAAAACTATGCTACATAAAAATGAATTATATGTGTTTAAATAAATAAAGGAATTGCATGACGTTGAAATGTGACTGACTTCAATCTTCAGTCAATCTTTATTTGTATAGTGCCAATTCATAACAAGTGTTATTTTACAATAGAGCATAAAGCTCTTCATTTTATGGACACACATATATGCATCTAGATACATATATACATATATAAAATACACATATACATATACAAATATATCCATCCAACACCAACATGAATCCATATAGCCAATCATGGATCCCTCCATCATGGCTCAAGAAAAAACCTTCTGTTAAGCAGCAGGAAATCTTGAATGTGGATCCCAGTCTCATGATGAACAGCAAATCCACACCATGCTGTGTTGGTGTGAGGGTGAAGGAAGGGTCTTCATCAAACTTTGCACAAATGTCCACTCAAGCTGTGTTAGAAATCGTTCCCTATCACAGATATAGTGCACTATATAGTGTGTTCGCCATTTCATAGTGTTGTTCAAATTCTCAGCAGTTCATTTCATTCACTATATAGTGCACTACAAAATACCCACAATGCACAGCAAAAGTGAGTGTACATATGGGCCATTTTCAAATTCGCCTACTATACCAGCAGTGCGTACTGATTCGACCAAAATTGTAGTCTGCAGTATACAGTATGCGAACAAAAGCGAAGTTGCAGTATTCAAAAAATACCTGGATGACGTACTGATTCGGAAAAAATTCACAGTATACATCGGACCAGTCTGCTTCACCTACTGTTACCCACAATGCAAAGCGGCTGAAGCGGAGCTTCAACAACCGGCAGCACACGAAAATAAATATACGAGCCACTAATTGTTATCTTTACCTTTTCAACATGTAATAGTGTGTAATGAGTTGTAAAGAGGTCAGTTGTTGATGTTTTCCGTTAACGGTTCGTAACGGCCGGACAGTGGTGCTACGTACGTCCTATACCTGCGGCATTATTAGCGTAAACCACTGACAAGTCTGACATTTTACCGTTATGTTCTGTATTTCTCCTCTGTATTTCCACCACCTTAAATGTTCCTGCTTCTCCTCATTCTTAATACTGTGCATGTGATGTTTATTCTTGAACTGTTTTTTTCTTATAAGTGGCCCTAATATGCCGTCGTACGCCATCACATATAAATAAAAAATAAATAAATAAAATAATTCCTCTCCGAAATAATAAGTATTCTCCACCATTGACTGTTTCATATAAAATGCTGCTTTTGGCAATATCTGCAGATTAATAACTGAAATGTCAATATGTACTCATGGTTTGTTTGTTCTGTACAATTAAAATTAAGTTTGGAAAATAAATCAGCTGTAGCCTACTGCCGCTTTGCTCAAACTGGAAACCAGCGTAGCTACAAAATAAACCTAACAGAACAGTCAGACTACATACTACATTTAAGTGTAGTATGTCGTAGGCGAATTCGAAAATGGCCATGATGTACCCTACATGTATATTGTACTCCCGTATACCACAATGCAATGTGGTCGTGTTTTTCCATAGAAGAAGAAGAGAAGGAAGGCTGTTAGGAGCTGCTTTCATTTACAAATGTAAAAAAACGTTAAAGTATCTTTAACACATTCGTAACGTAGTTCTTTTACGTCTTTTAGCGGCTGTAAACAGCTTAAAAATTTGCTACTTATCCTCCTGAGTGCCTCGTTTGTTTACGTGAATTTAGGCGCGCCCACTTTCGTCACAGGGATTTCTTTTTTTAAATTGTCAAATTATTTTCAAACACCTTACAAACATTCAAGATAGATGCAGTTACGAAAATTATAGCATTCAACAGGTACATAATGATTAACATAAAATAAAAAAAACGTAACAGGGATATATCCGGCTCATCTACTGACGCTAAGATGTTCATAAAATTTCAGTGTAGTGTCCGAAATCTCGTTTGGTCATTCCCTATGCAGTCCACTATTTTAGAGAATATTTCAATTTCGAACACAGCTTCAAACTAATTTTTTAAAAGTCATAGGTCAAAGATCAGGGTAATGCATTCTCAGCTTCATTCTTGCTTGCGAACACAATCTTTTAAATCCATTTTTTATCTCAAACTTTTTACAGATGTTGACTATGACTTGGGGACTTGGTAGATTACATTTAGAGATCTGATGCAAGAATGTGTAAACGTACTTGGAGAATTTGTACGCTTGTTACACACGAGTGATAGTATTTCCTAAAATTAAGCTCATGGATTCCTTTTGATGAATGCAGAGGTATGTGTAGTGTATAGTGTGGGTGGAAATATATTTTTTACGGCCTTAACCCTATAAAGCCAATTGTATCATATTTGATACATGCTTTTATAATACCTCTATCTACTCAATATGATCAACAAATTACAAAAAAAAAACATCTGAATACAATCAGATAAATTATAAAAATGTCCTCAAATGGATTATCAGTTGCCAAAAACACCTAATGTATCAAATGAGATATGAAAAAATCTACAGGTTGAATGCCATGGACATTTTTATATTTTTAGGATTTCAGCAGAAAGTGAAACAAACGTTTCAGCTCCAAAAATTAGAATTTTCGGGCTATAATTTATGGTCTTGGGCCTTAAAGGGTTAAAACACGGCTTTACAGCCTGGTTCAGAAACGACTTCATTCTAAATAAATAATACGTAAATGTGCTCACACTGTGAGGGGACTGGATTTCTATATGATGTGGCTGTTTTTCTTTTATTGAAGATTTATCAAAGCAATATGCCAATTTTTTTTATGTTTTGCCTCACTTCTGAGTTCATTATAAGCAGATGGAGATTATCTTTCGACTGTGCATGCAGTAACAAGGAAGAGGAGGGCAGGGCTCGCCCATCACTAGTTAGCTTAGCTTCAACACTGGGAGTGATTTCTGCATGCGCCCTATTGTTGTAGTTGTGCATGTTTTTACTTTCAAAAATTACATAAAGTGCTAATCTTTGTCCAAAAAAGGATAATGTAACATAACTTGGTTAAAAAATGAGTCACAACATACACACAGGAGGGTTAAGAGTTGCTGAATAGCTTATCTGATGACTGTAGGCAGAAGCAGGCTAATAACCCGTTTACACGACAATGTTCACTTTTCACCAGAAACGTAAGGGTTTGTCCTTTGTGTTTCAAAAATAATTCCCGTCCACATAGAGATGTGAGAACAACTGAAAACGCTGCAGCATGCATGCCAGGCCAGTAGATGGCGACGTAGGTTTGTTGAGAAACAGCGGTGTTACGACACACGTACGAAAAAGATAAGCTTTTCGCAACTAACAATGGCGAGCGGACATACGAAGAAGCAGGAGTTTGTTTTCTGGACAACAAACCAAGGACAGTAAACAGCTCACATGTTGCACGGTAGAAGCTGTTGTTGGTTCTGGTATGAGCGCATCGTCTTTTTTTTAATGTATTTTTTGGGCATTTTTGTGCCTTTATTGATAGGAGAGAGACAGTGGATAGGCTTGTGAAAGGGGGAGAGAGAGTAGGGGAAGACACTCTGCAAACTGGTCACAGGCAGGATTCGAACCTGGACCGGCAGAAGTACACACATGGGACGTGCATGGTTGATAACCACTCCGCCAAACCAGCACCCCCATGAGCCCACAGCCTTCATGTGAAAGAATACTTCACATGCCGTGACGTCAGCGTTTCACCCTAAAACGCTGAATCCGGTCTGCACGTTTTCAAAACTCTCCACTTTGGACCCTGGTTTCAAAAGTTTGTTGATTCAGGCACTCCTGGCACCGTTCTCATGTAGATCGGACATGAAAATGCAATGAAAACTCTCTGTATTTGGCAGGATCTCTTCTTGTGTAAACAGGACTTTTGACTTTAAAGGTGTAGTCAGTGATGTGGGAGAAAATGAGCGGAGAGGTTGTTTATAAATGAATTTAGACCCGCCTCCCGAAAGCTGATGGACGTGCATCATCATGGAAACGGCCGTAGAAACTGCGTAGCTGACCAACATAGCTAAGGTAACTCTGTCCGACTCTTCAGACAACTCCACTGCCGTTATTGATAACATCACAACAACAGAACATTCTGTCAGATTAGACAATAAGATGAATGCCCGACGGCTGTTACTGTTATGTGAAGCACCACAAAGCTAATGTTGCTTACCTATCCAGCAGAAAGATGGCGACATCCGCGTCTGTTTTCAGATCTTTCAATTTGCAGAGTTCCCTCCACCGTCGGAAAACAACACCAATGTTGACCCAGGTCTTTCTTTCATGGTCATAGCCCTTCTCTTTCACTTTTCACTCCTCTGACCTTTTTCTTGTGGGCTGTTTTTCAGCCATTGCTACTGCACCTATTGTATCTCTCTCTTACGCTAACTGCGCACGCTACGCAACCTCCTACGACTCCCCCTCCCCCCTCCCCCCTCTGTCTGATCTGCACATGATAATGATCGCCCCCTGGATGTGTGTGTGTGTGTGTGTGTGTGTGTGTGTGTGGGGGGGGGGGGGTACTGTGTTTTGGTAAGCCACAGTATTTACCTGCTGAAATTCAGAGCCAAGGCTGTGTATTGAAACCGGACTTTTTTTGTCAACATACTGTCAGTGGTGACATCTTGTGGATGGAGAGGAGAAATACGGTGATTTTGACAAATACTGCATTAGATTAGAAGATTAGAAGATCGCTGACTACATCTTTAAGTGTCTAAGCTTATTCGCAGTGGGAGAGCTCTGCTTGTCTTTTTCTTGTTGAAGAATGGTGTCCATCTGCTTGTAATGGACTCGAGACAGACGCAAAACATGGAAACAAAAATAGCTGGTGTATCCTGTTGGAGCAGTTCTTTTGAAGCCTCACTTGAACGCAGCCTCTCACCTAAAATGACTTGTGCAGTGTGGCATTCTACTGAAGGTAGGCCTACTGAATTCCACCATAATGGAAACCAAGAACACTCTCTTTTCTTTGAAAATAACTTTGCCATTGTCAGTTAATCTTAACTTTCCCACTTTTTTACCTAATTTAACTCAAAATAAAAATCTCCTTGTCATTTTTTCTTTGCCATGCCTGACCCCAGCATGCCTGTAATTTTACTTCTACCTTGTTACATTTTAACCAAAAGTGACCGTACTGTTTTGTTCATTTCAATGTTCCTGGTCTTCTTGCAGGGGTTTGCCTCCACGTGATAAACCACACAGCCCAAGTAAACAAGTAAACACTGCAACACTTCCAGATGTATCAACAGAGTTAAAGCCCTGCAGTACCCTCGTGTCTCATTGACGTCAGTTGTGGGACCTGGATGTGTGTCAGTCACGCTGTGAACGTGTGTTTTGGTGTGTCATCCAAAGACTCGCCCTGGAGCTGACGTGGGCCTGTAATAGCGCCTGATTGTTTCCGTTTTGGGTCACGTGCTTATCAGTCCATCTCCTCCAAAACAACCACCCAGTCTTCAGCTCCCACAGTTTTTTTTTGTTCAATTCCCCATGAACAACACAACATGCTCTGCTTTGACTCAGTGAGGGTCGATAGAAGTGCATCCAACTGTACAGACACCATTACAGCAAATCTCTTTGACTACAGGCTCAAAATATCCAATGAAGAGGCCAATAATGAAGGCCAGCTGTTTGGAGTGACTCACATTCTTATACAGGCCAAAAATTACACATAAAAGTCCAGTTAAGACGTCTGTTACACTGCCATAAGTCCAATGAAGAGCTACAGTCCTGCTCAGTATTATTGGCACCCCTTCATTATTTTCATTACTTTAACAATATCTTCAGAAATAAATTGAAATGTACCAAATTTACGTCATCAGGATCTTTTAATTGAAGTTCCAAAATACTTGCACAAAAAAAAACATTTTTACATGTTATATATTGTCATTTTAAAGTGGGAACTGAAAAAAAGCATGTGCAGCAATAATGGCACCCCTCTTCAGTATGTTGTTGCACACCCTTTGGCACTGATGACAGCCTCCAAATGTTTCTTGTAGCCATCTATAAGCTTCTTGCTCTTCTCAGCTGGTATTTTCTCCCACTCTTCCTATGCAAACTGTTCAAGCTCTTGAACATTTGCAGGTTTCTTTTCCCCAATGGCAGATTTCAGCCATACCAAAGATTTTCAATCAGATTGAGATCAGGACTCATTGCTGGCCATTTTAAAACAGGCCGTTTTTTTCCTTTTCAACCATTCCTGTGTGCTTTTGGATGTGTGCTTTGGGTCTTTGTCTTGCTGGAGGGCCCACGATCTTCGACTCAAACCAAGTGTTCTTACACTGGGTCGGACTTTTCACTCCAAAATTTCTTGATAATTCTCTGATTTCATGATTCCTTTGATACGGTCAAGGCCTCCAGTACCTGATGCAGCAAAGCAGCCCCAAACCATTATGGAACCTCCACCATGTTTAATTGTTGGTAGGGTGTTCTTTTCCTTTTAGGCTTCAAGTGGTTGCCATAAAAACTGCCTATTCTAAATATGACTGCATGATCATAGTAGCTAATAAAGTATAATTTACAAACCTTAATATGTGAACATTACTTCCGCCAAGTTTGAGTCTGATAAAGTGATGCATAGCAAAGTTAGAGAGGTTTGTAAAGAAACTGTACTGTCACATAGTGTACTTAAACTTCATGGGTGCCAATAATGGTGAGCAGGACTGTGACATGCTGTACCTGTTATGGTCATGATTGTTAAGATCCTGCTTAAAAGTATGGAGGCCCTCGAGTGCAAAACACACACAATAGTACATTACAAAACAAAAAGGACAAAGAGGAAAAAGCAACAACTTACAAGCACAGTGCAGCAACATCCAAAACATTACAAAATGAGACAAACATTTGACTGGCTGTTGGTCCAAAATGACACAGCAAATTAAAATGATAATAACAAGTAAAGACAACTCAAGCCCTCTTCACACATACAGCCCTGATGTTATGAGGATGATGTCCAGGTATTCCAGGTGCTCCTCTCACACTGCGGGATGGGGGAGAAGTGGTAATGTGTGGTGGGTGGGGGCTTGCCATTAAGCAGGACATAACATCAGTAATACAAGGCAGAAGTCAGTGTTTATAATACAGTGTTGGGAGTTCTGCATTACAAAATTAATGTGAGTACTGTGGCCTAATGCATTAATTTTAACTGTAACGTAGTAAAAAAAACTAATATTTTGCTCCTTACAAATGTCACTAATGCAAGTTACAATGCTTTTTAATGTAACCTGAAATGAAGGTGTTTCGTTTTTTTTTAAATACAAATTCTCCAAATACTCTGTGAGATCATCAGAGGAGAAAAGTCCTCCTCTAGTCCTAAAGTTACAGTACCTCCAACACAGTTTACCAGAGTTTGACCTTCTGTCTGTTTTTGCTCTGATGGTTTCTTGTATTGTGCCATGAGCATCAATGTGTCTGTTATATTCTCCTGTTTTTAGACTTACTCTTTCTTTAAACAAATCTTTTTAACTTTTTATCTTTTTTTTGTTTGATTCACTCTTATTTTAGCTCCTACAGTATTTCCTTTTTTTAAAAAAAAATCCTGATCCTTAATTTTTTTTGTTCTCTTCTTCGGTCATTTTTGGCTTTTACGTGATTCTCCACTATTCTGTTTTAAGTCTTACAATTTCTGTTACTGTATTCCTCACATTTCTCTTTTATTTTTCTTTTTTTCTCATGTGAATGTGTATGCATATGTATGACTACATATGTATGTGTGTATGTATATTTATGCATATGTGTATGTGCATAGATATACTGTATATACATATATTTTTGGTCTGTAAAGTACTTTGTAACCCTGTTTTGAAAAGTGGTATATAAATAAAGTTTATTATTATTATTAAGCTCAACTCAGTCAGATAGACACCACATCACCTTCACTGGATGTGTAATGAGTTTTTTTAATGAGCTACATTTAGAATGATAAATCCATATTTCTGTTATTTTGACCAGAGGAACTTAAAGTAGTGTGATTATAGCGTAATGCCTTACATTTCAAATACAGTAATATTATAATGTGACTAATTAATTTGAAATGACAGTAACAAGTAATAAATAATGCATTACATTTTTGGAGTAACTTGCCCAACACTGGTAATACAGCATGACAGAGCAGAGTTTTAGGCCCTGTTTACACGACAACGTTGTCACCAGAAACTGAAAGGTTTTTTCTTTTGCTTTTTGAAAAGCACTCTGCGTTCACACAGAATGACTGCAAATGCTGTAGCATGCATGCCAGGCCAGTAGTTGGCGATGTAGGTTTGTAGAGAGACAACGGTGTTACAACATGTGTACATTTAAACAATCTTTGTACAAACAATGGCCAGTGGACACAGTAACAAGACTCAGCAGTTTATCATCTGAATAATGAATCTGTCTGGATATCATCGTGCGCAACCTTCATCTGAAAGATGGATCTATTTGGACAGAAACTTTGAATATTTAAGCAATCCAGCTAATTTAGATTTTGTCCTTAGTTTAACAGCTTCCAGTCATTTCCAATAGTATAGCACTCAAAAAAAAAAAGATAGATGTTTTTGTCAAGGAGTCAAGGGCCAACTGAAGGAGTTATTTTATTGTTTTTGTGTGGGCTGGATCGTGTTTTGTTTTGTTTTTGTTTCGTTTTGGCTTCTTTAAGCCCAACAATTTTACATCAAGTTTCTGAGCACCTTCAAAAATGTAACTGCTGATATTCTGAAAATTATGTAAAAATCACTCTTGGATTTTTAAAATAGTAAAATGTATTTCAGATCATATACATCATGCGTGAAATGTAATTTTTGATTTCTGATCCCAAGGGCTTTAATTTTTTGCTGGCGTGTCCAGAGACTCAGTTTTTAAACATAAAAAACATTTTACATGAAGGAAATTTTCATTATTTTAGATTTTTATTCCACACACATTTTAATGCTTTATATTTATAATTATACATATTTTCATAGCATCAGGTTTAACCATCACTTTTAGTTACTTTTACCACTGTGTTGCCCATCCTAAAATGATGAATAACAAATATTAGATCATTAAAATCAACAACTTTGTTTGACTTTTGACCAGTTCACATAGATTTTCATTGATTCACCATGAAATTGATCAAATAACTTTACTGCTTAGAATTTCTCATATCAAACGCATTAATAACATCATCTCCATTTGTACCACTAATGTCCACATAATTTCTGATAATTGATTTAAGTTTAAAGGTAGTTGCTCATTATGATCTAAATAGCTGTGCTGATGAGGTGGTAGTGCTGCATAGTTACTCTCCCATGATAAATATTAAAAAATGGTCCACTCTTAATGAACAAAATATAATTATATAATTACACAACATTTGGTTTTCATAAGCCTCCTTACCCATTCACACATCAGTATGTTGTTCAGGAGAGGGCAGGATTATGGGTATAAAGCACTAATAAATGATCTATAACTCACATTATAAGTGTCTGAAACAGGCTCAACTTCTGAGTAAAGCTTGTTAAATTACATTTTACTGATGGCCTTTAAATTTGAATTCATTAAAGTTTCTTTAACTTGCTACAAGTTTGATCTTTATACTTAGTTATGAGAAGCCCAATTGTTATTGTTAAGATGAGAAAATCCTACAAAATGCAGCCCTCTGGCTATAAGAACAAAATAAAAAGGGTGCTTGGCAACCAGAGTTGTCCAGCTGACCTTCATGTGACCAGGTCATATAAGAACAGGAGAATCAGGCTGTTTGCTGCTTTATGTTTGTCCTCATCTGAGTGATGAACCTCAGAGCGTCAGTGCAGCGTGTGTTTGTGTTGCACTGTCCTCAGCTGGTGAAGAGCTGCTACAGCACCCGTCACTCAGTCAGAAATGGAGGATTAATCAATAGAGCTGCACAGTATATTATCATTTCACCTGTGTATTATCACTCTGTGTTTCTAAAGTTAGGATATAAATTCTGATAAATTGTCCATCTGCCATCATATAATTAACACACTGAACTCTGCTGCAAATATCTGTGTTCGTGTACTGCCAATGTGACCCCCCTCATCACTGCTTCACCCCCATCAAGCAGGATGTATTCCCTGCTGAGAGGATCCAGTCTGATCACACACAGCAGGGAGCTAACAAGGCAGCCAGGATATTATTCTGATAGTACCAGGGCTGTATGTGTGAGGAGGGCTGTGGTGCGTTTCATTTGATCTCAAAAGTCAGATTGTTCAAGCTGCAATAAGGTACGTCACTGGGAAGACCCCCAATTTGGTTACTCATGTTCTTCAGGTACTTTAAGTTTACCACCTTTTAACTGCAATAAATTACCACTTTACCCATCAGAGTTAAATTAGCACAATAAAAGATGTTGCCTAAATGAACTGGTGAAACATACTCAACATGTACAGAACAGTTGTGTGTTAGGTTAATAAATCTGTCCATTAATAATCTTTACCGTGTATCCCTTTTAGGGTTGGAGTCTATACAGAACTGACATTTATTAACTAACACATCAATACAACAAGCATGTTTTTAGTGTGTGGGAAGAAGCTGGCGTGTCCAGAGACCTGCTGCACTGCTGCGCTGCCTTCTGGTGAAACATATCATAAATATACTGAACAGTCCATCCAGTGTGTTAGGTCAATAAATCTGCCCAGCAAAAAGGTTTGGTACTTTTTAATGATTGATTATTTCACATACTCATCAGAAAATCTGAAGTTCAGATTTAAAAAACACTAATTCATTTCAACTTCCAAAAAACGTACATGGAAGAGGTGTAATAAGATATGATAATAAAGATAAGATAGGATAAGACTTTATTATCCCTTGGAAGGAATCCTTCAGGAAAATTGATATTCATGTAGCATTGTAGCCTATAGTACACAGGCATAAAAGAAACTGGATATCAAAAAGTAAAAAAACAGTCAGCAGATAGATAGATAGACAGAAAAACAGAAGCATAGATAGATAGATAGATAGATAGATAGATAGATAGATAGATAGATAGATAGATAGATAGATAGATAGATAGATAGGAACAGGGAGTGAGGAAGGTGAGGTGCAACACTTTGCAAACTCTGCAGCACAACATGTGAGCTGCTGTTACCAGAGGAGAGCGTCCAACAGCTCCAAACCAATTTCATATGTTTATATCTGTACATAGACACAGCACAGGGTTGTACATCTGCTCTTTACAAATCATTATTTTTTTTTTAATGATTTTGTATTTCTATGGATAGGCTATTCTGTTTTAATCTGTAAAAGAACTATATGAAATTATTATAGTTAATATTTTTTATCAATATTCTAGTATTTTCCTTCTTCTTATATTTTAAAAAATCTAAATCTGCACAGCTCTGTTTATGTAATTTTATGTTTTATGTACTGAGCTTTAGCAATGTCAGCGTGTTTTCCATGCCAATAAAGTTCCTTTGAATTGAAACAGACAGACAGACAGACAGACAGACAGACAGACAGACAGACAGATAGATAGATAGATAGACAGAAAGGTGTGGTAAAATTAATTGTGTAGGTTTCGTCCAGGTGGTAAACTACTGAAACGTATTACTGCCACCCTATAAAAATAAAACTGGATCAGTAACACGTTATAACGTGTTAGGTTTATTGTTAGGACAATATATTTTCACGTTATAACGTGATAATCTTTATTGTAAGAATGTGAAACGTTTTACGTTATAATGTGACAGTTTATGTTGTAAAAATGTGATAATTTATATTGTAATAATGTGATAATTATATTGTAAAAACGTGATAATTTAATACAATGTAATTATCACGTTATTACAATATAAATTATCACGTTTTTACAATATAACAAACTATCACGTTATAACATGAAACGTGTCACGTTCTTACAATAAAGATTATCACGTTATAACATGATTGTCCTAACAATAAGCCTAACATACGGAAGCCCTAAAAGGCCATGTTTTTTTCACGTTTTTTTTAGCACCGTTTTCCCGTGATAACGACTTAATTTCGGTCGTTTTCCCGAGATCTCGAGTTATTTATGTCGTTATCTCGGGATAACGAAGCTTGTTTTCTCGAGATCTCGACATAAATAAGTCGTTATCACGAGAAAACGGTGCTAAAAAAACGTGAAAAAACCATGGCCTTTTAGGGCTTCCGTACTAACACGTTATAACGTGAAAATATATTGTCCTAACAATAAACCTAACAGGTTATAACGTGTTACTGATCCAGTTTTATTTTTATAGGGTGCCAGTAATACGTTTCCGTATAAACTAACCGGATAACCGGGAAACAGTTTTTTAATTTAAAGGAAAACAGAAAAATTATGGACGTCGTAGAAAAATGAACGCGCAGCGGTTTGACCCGGAAGTGACTCTGGCAAGTCCTTCCTGCACTGAGACCGGCAAGATGGCAGCGGACACGCAGGTTTGTGTGGCTGTTTTTTAAAAAGTACATTATTTGCCTTTAGAAAAGATCAGAAGTGTGAAATAGTGTGAGTTCGTGTTGAAACGAGTTTATCCTCTGAAACACGACGGCAGGTGTCGATGTTTGGCGGTAAAGAGTGGAGTGGTCTCCGGGCAGCCTGTGGCTAAGAGCTACGTAGCTCTGAGAGACTTCATCACACTGAGCAGCCTCTGCTCTCACTTTATCTACCATTCATCACACTGAGCTGCCTCTGCTCTCACTTTATCTACCATTCATCACACTGAGCTGCCTCTGCTCTGACTACAAGCCTTACTAAAGACTCTGCTCTGACTACAAGCCTTACTACAGGCTCTGCTCTGACTACAAGCCTTACTACAGCCTCTGCTCTGACTACAAGCCTGACTACAGGCTCTGCTCTGACTACAAGCCTTACTACAGGCTCTGCTCTGACTACAAGCCTGACTACAGGCTCTGCTCTGACTACAAGCCTTACTACAGCCTCTGCTCTGACTACAAGCCTGACTACAGGCTCTGCTGTGACTTTATCTCCCAGCATTTATGAGGGTTTGAGCCTGAACCCTCCTGAACATCGAGTTTAGCAGATAATCTGTGAGCAGAGACCAAACATGTCTGTGAGAGCCGTGAAAACAGGAGCACTGTCTGCTGTATGATCACACAGCCATGTCAGATAAATGAGGATCACTCCCTGAAAACCAAAATCATTCAAACATCTGTGACTGAGCCCTCACATCACAGTTAACAGGGTAGAAAAGAAAATCAAGTCATAAGAGTTCACACTTTAGAAAAGCTTCATGATAATGTTTTATGTTTGTATTATTTTAAACTATAATCCTTAATATAATGATTATTTAAAGAAGTTTAAACCCTCATATTCCACTCAGTATTTAGGGTGTCCATAAAGTGTCTTTACAATTTATGAAATTTATTACAAAGGCAGTTGAAGAGATATCTTAACCCTCCTGTTATGTTCATTTGTCAGGAACAGCAATGATTTCCCCGGGTCAGTTTGACCCGGTGCATGGTTGCAAGTATGTGAGATGAACCATTTTCATTTTGTATGTTGGTTACACTAATTAAGGCAAGCAGAAGAAGTTTCATACTGAAAAAATACTTTGAACTATTTTTCCTAGATCTTCAAACTGTAAAACGGGTCAGTTTGACCCATAACATAACAGGAGGGTTAACCAGATTTGTTTTGTTTTAATCAGTGTTTATGAAAGTGTTTCTTCACATTAACCCTTTCATGCATGGTTATCACTACAGCAGACAGATAATTGGAATACATTTACCTATAGGTTGAAGTACTTTCCTACTATCAGTTGGTGAACTTCCGAACCCTTGTCTTAAGTTTCATATGAATGTTATCTTTGCACTTAATTTTATTTATTTTTTCAATATCAAGATATTGGATCCAAAATCCAAAACAGCCGACGAAGGGCAAATTTGTAATTTGCTGTTTCGATATCAAAAATGTTTGTATTTCCTATTTTAGATTTTGGTGTAATTCACAAGTGAATAGTTTGATTAAACAGCAGTAAGACATTAACTTCAGATTTTGCTTTTACTTTTACTTACTCTTAATAAATGTTTGTCAAAGACATGTGTCTGGGGATCTTTATTAAGTTCATGAAATTACTTTTTCTACCCTTGATGCACAGTGAAGTGGACAGATGCAAAACTCCCTCAAAATATAACATTGAATAAAAAAGGCAATTTTTAACTTGTTTGAAAGTGAAAAGAAGCATTGAAAAAAATATTTCTTTGTGATTCAATAATTCATGCATGAAAGGGTTAAAATGTTGTGTTTCAGATGTTCTGTTAATGGAAGGATAGGCTTGTCTTACATGATTGAATGTTTTCCAACACCGTTCCTGTCTCCATATATTTCTTAGGCCATGTTCGAATTGAAGGACCTGATGGTGGATCTCTTCCATACTCAGTTCTGTAGTTTCACTGAGTCTGCACATCTGATTTTGTCTCAATAAACCAGGACACACATTGTGCCTTCTCATGAGGAGTAGACATTTTATAGGGGTTCATTTAACAGCTTTCCTTCCATTAACAGAATATTTGAAACACAAAAATTTAAAGGAACACTACACCCAAACAACGATTTGGCCTCATTTTCTACTCACCCTCATGCTGAGCAACACTCTGGAACACTTTTTTGATGTCTCAAATGCAGCCGGGGGTCCGGGGGGATTTTAAGCTGTCAACAAACTTCCATCTAACAGGGGCAGCCAGACCCGAAGAAAAAAGGTCCATAAAGTCCACAAAAACATGCCTATTTTCCTTCATACTGCTCATCGCTGTAATCCAAGTGCCCTGGTAGATGCGCGTCCATAATTAATTGAAGCGAAGTCATTTAGTACATTTTTGAGCCTAAACAGTGCTATAGCGTGCTTCTGCAGTCTTGGCGCTCCCTGCACTCGTAAGCGCGGCAGACCAATCCAGGCGGATTACATAGTGTAGGGAGGCGTGCGTCGTGCACTGCGAATGACGACTCCAATAAACACTGATTAAAACAAAACAAATCTGGTTAAGATATCTCATCAACTGCCTTTGTAATAAATGTTTCAAATTGTAAAGAAACTTTATGGACCCTGTATAATGCTCACAAAAGTTCTGTAAAGTAGGGATGTACAATATTGGATTCTTGCTGGTATCCAATATTCAGATTTTAAAAATTCATCATTGCCAATACCAATGCTGATATTTCTGATATTACTGATATTTCAAGAGCACAAGCTTCGTACTTTTCAAAAAATGGACTTGTTTATTTCAGTATTTTTTTTACAAGAAGCAGATGTAAAACAAGAAAAACATTTAACTCTTGCAAAAATAAAACCATTTGATTTTTAAATGTACCTATGAAGTGATGAGAAGCTGCATTGATATTATACATTGGTGTAATTTTTTTTTTTTTAATGTATTTTTTGGGCATTTTGTGCCTTTATTGATAGGAGAGAGACAGTGGATAGGCTTGTGAAAGGGGGAGAGAGAGTAGGGAAAGACACTCTGCAAACTGGTCACAGGTGGGATTCAAACCTGAACCGGCAGAAGCAAGAACATGGCGTGCCTGGTTGCTAACCACTCCGCCAAACCAGCACCCCACATTGGTGTAATTTGTTGACATTCTAGTTGATACATTTTTTTTTTTATAGTTTGTGAGTATGTTTTTCTCTACAATCTTTTATTTTGTATATTGCAAAACTTTCAGTAAAGAGACCTTGATAAAAAAAAAAAAAACACTTTTCTGACAGTTTACATGTTATCTGGGTTACTGATGGAAAACTTACCTTAAAAACAAATCAGTTTGAGACCGGAGGGTTTACTGCTCTCTAAGGCGAGGCTGAATCGTTTCCTCCCTGATCTTTTTTCCTAATGTGGCTGTTATTTCAGGTTTCAGACACACTGAAGAAATTTGCTGTAAATGTGACCACAGCCAGTGTGAATGAGCGAAAGGAGATATTCAGAGAGCTGAGACAGTGTATAAAGGGTAAAGGTGAGTCTGCTTTATTATTTTTTACTCTACTTTAAAATTAAAAGCAGATTAGTGCTGCTGTCTGTACTAAAGCTCTTTTATCAAACTGTTTCCAGAGTTACCGGAGCCTGCTGTTAAAGGACTATGCAAGCTCTTCTGTCTCACTGCTCACAGATATCGGTGAGTTGTTGTGGCAACAGTCAGCCCTGATTAACTCCAAGCTAAACTTGGATATCTTTGTTTATCTTGATATCTTTGTATATCCTTGGATATCTTTGTATATCCTTCTCCTGTTTTGTGTACATCGATTATTCTTTTTCTCAGGTCCAAACAGATTTCTTTTTTTTTTGGCATGGTGCTTTCATAACTGACAGCTCACATGACACATGCTGAGGCTTTTATACCATGTTTTAACTTAATTGTTGGGTTAAATCACCTGTTTCACCTGATCACCTTCAAGAAAATTACCTGTGGAGTTAACGCACGTCACTGCACAAAAGTGTTTTGTGCAATGACTTAATAAATGGCCGTTTCTTAAAGTAGCACTACAGAAGATTCTCGCTTGACTGGAACAAGAACACAACTACCCATGAGCTCTAGCGCGTGCATACTGTCGTAAGGATACAGATCTGCCGGTCGCGTGCATTTGTTTTGTAGGCGAATCACAGAAGCCAGGACTTCGCTCAAAAGTATTCTTCTGTCTTCAGCGGCTGTTTGCAGGATGGATAGCGACGAGGTAATGTATTTATTTTTGACTAAATGACGATGTTAAAAATCGCTAAGTTCAACTTGGTTTTATTACCGTCAAAAGTTAGATTAAAGTCAATAAAAGTAAAGACAACGACGAGCTGGTGATATCACACACTTGAAAAAGGTCTAAACAAAACTACATACTGGTACGTTCTCACAAATACTGTAAACGGATGGTAAACAATCAACAAGTACTTACAAGTCCAGCAATAACAGGGCCAAGTCGGCATCGGTCGGACATCCCTCCTCGTCTTATTCACGCCAGCGAGTGTGAAATAAACCGAACCGATGTTTATTCTGGTCCGAGCATTCAGCTTGTTTTTCTCTCACTTTCTTTGTTTTGTATCCTCAAAATAAACTTTTCTTTTTCTTGCGTTCTTTGCTGCCTCCGCCATGACTACAGCTCTGCGTTTGGCTTTTGCCGACACTTCCGTGTTTTAAACAAATCGGGAATCGGGGGAAGTGACGTAGCCTATGCCGTAAAGCGGTCCAAACGTGTAGTTTTTAGTGTGGCAGGGTTCCCACCATCCACCCCGAAGTTACATAGCGCCAGTGAAAGCAATACAGACCACTTCAGAACACAACAGAGGTGTCATTCAACTTATTGTAAAGTGGTGGACCATGGCGATGAATATCTAAGGACTATATTATGTTTGAAAAACTACATAGTGTTGGTTTAAAGGGGGCTAATGATAATGTCGCTGGTCATTTTAGCTTTTTCTTAAATAATTATGTTTTGGTGTGCAAATATATGTTTTGTGCCTTCTAAAGAAAACTATGATGTTCAGAATGGTGTGTTAAAAATTCCTCGCTCTGTTAAAAAAGTACTTGGAAAAATCTTGAAGAAACTTAAAATTTCATGGGGGGGTAATAATTTTGTCCTCAACTGTATAACAACCACTGTGGTGATGGTGGAAGACAGTTGATGCTGACAACAGCAAACAGAAACAGTGAAATAAGAGTACAGTACGTTTGTTTATCTTTTCTATTGTTTTAATAAATGAGATGTTAACTGGAGCAGCCACTCACCAAGTTACTGCAGAGCCTCTTTCACTGTGTGGTGGTAGATCCTCTACAACATCAAAAAGGCAACATCTTTGCTCCCAGGGCAACAACTTTGGTCTGTTCACATCCATGTTTTCCACACAAAAAGCATTTCCTCCCAGAGCTCTCATTGGTCGACGTCTCTGACTTTGAACAAACCACAGGAGTCAGGACAGAAATCAGATAACTGGACTTTCTGTTTTAGAGTTGTGAGGCTTCCCCACATTAGAATCAGAATCAGAATGAGCTTTATTGGCCAAGTATGTTCACAATATACAAGGAATTTGGTTTCAGCAGGTGGTGTCACTCCTGGAATAAACAGCAGAAAGAATAAACATAATACCACAAAAGAAAAATATGTAAAAAATATATGCCTAATCAGAGAACAGGAAAATATGTATACATAATACGAAAAAAGGAAATATATGTATGTATATGCAGAAAATAAATAAACACAATTGGTGCGAGGTAAAAATGTATTTTAGTCTGCTTTTGTTAATTACTGGGACAGACTGACCTCAGCATTAGTCGACAGAATAATCTAGAGGAGCAAAGACCAAGACTTCAATCAATCAATCAAACTTTATTTGTAAAGCACTTTTCATACAAATAATGTAGCACAAAGTGCTTTACAAACAGACATATAAATTAAAATGAAGGATTTATGACCCAAACCAACTCCACCCAGCCCTTTAACCCACCCACACCACAATGATAAACAGATTTGATAAAAAGCATCATAAAAACAAAAAGACAATAATTAAGCACACTGCTGTACTGAGTACGTACTGAGGAAACGCCATCTTAAAGATTTGAAAATGAGAAAACACTGGAGTTTATGTTAAAGTGCAAAATTAAATATTTTGTAAAATAAAAAGAATTTTAAAAAGTAAATAAATAATAAATTGAAATAAAGTAATAAAAAATAGAAAAACTAGAAAGTGAAATAAGGAAAGATAGAAAAATTATTAGAATAAATAAAAACACTTAAAGGTAATTCAGGTAAAAGCTACACTAAAAAGGTAGGTTTGAGTTTGTTTTTAAAGACATTAACATCAGGTGCAGCCCTCAGGTCTTCAGGTAGGCTGTTCCATAAGCGGGGCCATAGTAGTAAAAAGATGTCTCACAGTAA
Source organism: Scarus forsteni (assembly GCA_036419115.1). NCBI lineage: Eukaryota > Metazoa > Chordata > Actinopteri > Labriformes > Labridae > Scarus > Scarus forsteni. The sequence continues at coordinate 2,170,604 of JAZDUH010000358.1, read as the reverse complement.
GTTTTTGTTTTAACTTTGGGAACTTCTGGGAACTTTTCAATGAAAGTGTTAAATATCCAAAAAGTAAATGAACCAAAAACTGTCTTTATTTAAGAAACTAAAAAACTTAAACTTTCTGTCTTTTGTTATGGTTTGGTAAGCTAAGTGCATAAAATGATTAAAGTTTATAATGTTTTGTTTTTGTTTACTATATCTTTATTGGAGAAAAGCAATTTGAATTCAACAGTTTAACTTAATAGGCCTGAAACTGCACCGCCTGAACTGTACTTTGTTTTACACAAGTATCAATTAGAATATGCCACCTATATAATGTAGAAGAGGTTATCTACTGTATGAAGGGATGTTTTGTTTGTTTTTAAAGATTATTACACTGATCCATGTTTGTTCCAGGGATGCTGCGTCCCGCAGAGAGCTCCTCTCCGTCATTGGCCAACTGGCTGAGAGTCAGCCCAGCGTCCTGGTCACCAGCCTCCTCCACTCCCTGCTCAACTGTGGAGTCATCAGCAAGACTTCTGATCCCAGGTATGCCTGTAACCTTATGCTGCAGTCTTTATCTGTGAAGTTAGTCGCTCTCTCCCGGGCTCCAGAGTGCGGCTGTCATTTGTGTTGGTCGCACTGGTGCACCCAGGTGAAAACATTGACTTCTGTCGCAAGCACATCATCTCTCTCTCTCTCAAATCAAAAGTTTATAAGTTAGGAAAGCACATTTCAATATACCTACAAAAGTAATACATTATTAGTTGACAAAAGTAACTGCAGGGGCAGAAAAATCAACCAAAAACGGACAAAACACAGCGCCTGCTTTCTCTCATTTCTCCCCCTCCGTTCTTGCTTCACAGGCTGTAGCCCCGCCCACACACGCCCACACAAGCCTTCAGTAATCATCCAATCAGCTGTTGGTATGCAAATGAGCCCAGACTGTGGTGTCAGGTTTCAGCATGGAGCGGCAACTCTGAAGAAGCAGGGAAACTCTGCCAAATTTGTCTTAGTGACTGTTGGATAATTAATAATTAACAACAATAACAAGTAAAACAAAGTAACGTTTAATATAACATCTATATTTGTTCAGTCCTTTGTGCTGTTAAGGGGAGTTTCTTAGTCACACAGGCACAGAGATGAGTGTCCACGTCCACTGAGGACAAATGATCTGACTGTACATAAAACTGAGCTGTAAAGTATAAAAAAAGCAAGAAAAAAAGTCATAAAATGTCCTAAATGTCACTTTTTTAAAATTAGTTTGAGAATTTTGTCATTATTCACCTTGGTTTTAGTTTTGTAATATTGACTATAGTGTGTGAAGTTTTATTCTAGGTTCAAATTTATTGGAGAATAAGACCATCCAGTTAAATGTTCTGTTGTTGTTTGTTGAATCTGGATATTTATTTTCATTTTTCAGTTCAGTATAGCAACTTAAACAAAAGCTCTTTTTATTTTAAAATATTTTATTTAACATGAGATTTTTGAGTTTGAAATGTTACATTTCAGTTCAGTAAAGCACTTTAAGCACTTTTATTTGGAAATGTTTTATTTTGCTTAATGTTTCAGTTTGAAATTGTCAGTTTCATTCAGTGAAGCACTGAAAACGCTCTGATTTTCTTTTAAGATGTAATTTTGCTTCAAATAAAGAAAAGTAGGCTATTTCTTTACATCTTATTCTTGTTTAAAAAGTATTTTCATTATATACACGTTATGGAGAGCGATAAAATGGTAACCTAATGGCGTTAAAGGTGACACTTTATTTTTGTGATGGTGCACCTTAAATTTTTTTTTAAGGTGCACCGTTGCAAGAAAATGATATTGTCTGACTTAATGCTTACCAACACTCATCAATTTCTAGAGTTTTCCTTGCAAATTTTAAATTTGTAGAAACAGCAGCAACTTATGTGAGCATTCGTCTTTCCAGTACATCATTAGATATCAGGAGTGCCAAGTGTTTGACATTGTTGACGTAGAAAACTTTAAGCATTATTAAGGAGTTGGATCATTAGGCAAAGTCAGTAATAACATTGAAATTAATCAAATCAGATCAGTTCCCATCCCTCATCACCGCTGTTTATATTTATTTATTTGGGTCATTCTTGTAATACTTTCTTTAATTTGTTTTCAGTAAAAGTTCGGGCTCTGCCGCCTTCATCTGCCTGTCCTGGACCTGCCTCGTAGTCCGCGCTGTTTTTTCTGCCCAAGAGAAAAGAGAAGGACCCGTCTGGAAGAAAATGGTCAGTGCAAGAATATAAAGTTGAATTGTTATGGAGATTACGATTAGTGTCTTTCGCATGTATAAAAATTCAGTAAATGGGATTACCTGTTGGGTTTATTTCCATTTCCCATGAGTATCATTAGCAGAATTTTGAGATAATTGTGTTTCTGCATGTGTATTTTTGTGTTCTTTAGTGTTACAAATAATAGTATGAAAGCAAATGTTCAGTTCAAGCATGTTGTTTTCCATAATCATGACCCTAATATTCATTAATTTAACTGCCATTATGATTTTTACCATGTTTGCTGATAATGATTCTTAATTTTAAGTTTCATAATATTATCAGTTTGTTGTTGGTATTGCCGATAATAGCCTAGAAAGTTAGGTATCGTTATCGGCTGCTGTTGAAATTTTTGCAGATATATTGATTTTACTGATATATCGCCAAGCATATCAGCTGGAATCTCAGCAAATTATACACATGTACAATATTGATGCACCTTCTCATCACTGCATGGGTATGTCTTAAAATTAAGGGTTTTATTTTTGCAAGAGTTTAATGCTGTTTTTTTGTTTTATATCTACTCCTCGCAAAAATGTACTGGATTAAAAAATATCTGAATATCAGATTATCGGCAAAAATCTAATATTGTATAACACAGTTCTTTAGAAGGTATTTACAAACACTGGCCAGTTTATTGGGTACAACAGTGTAACTGCTTAACACCATCATCTGAATAGAGAAGAATGGAGATTTAATGACTTTGAATGGAGCAGGCATTGATGTTGGTGCCAGATGGGTGGGACAAAATGCCCAAATAATCAGGCTTTTGCAGACTTTGGTTGAAACCAAAGATCAGAGCTGAGACTTGGGCCGATTATCTTGTATTGTGTACCCAGCTTAAGGCAGTTCAGAAGGCAAAACTCTGCGCTTGCATGGATGTGCCTAATAAATTGTCCAGTGTGTTTGTGTCTTAACTTCTGAGGGGTAAACAGGATGAAAACTTTTCCACAGGTGTTCACCTCATCATACAGGGTCTTCTCTCTTTAGACATCTGCATTATCTTAGGGTCTGTCGGCCTCTCTGTTGTAGGTGGAGGTCCAGAGCTATCTCGTGGCTGAAGTTGTTGGAGGAGCCAAAACCACTGCCCAGAAATCAAGCCTCAAGAATCTCAGTCACCTCTGGATGGAGGTAAGTGAAACACACGGGCAGTAACAGACTGTTGGTCTCCGGTTTGACACTGTCACCTGTTCTTGACTTCAGCTGCTCCTCTTTGTTTGAATCACTGGTTTAATCAGCAGTATAGCTACGACGTGAGTCCCCACTGCCATCAGGGGGTTGAATTTAGAGTTTCACTGTTTTTAACTCCCAAAGTAATCTACTCAAGGTTTAAACAGACTTCTGTAGACAGATTAGCAGAGATGCTAATGGCTTTAGTCACACTTGAATGACTAAAGCACTTGAATTAAATTTTTTTCTCATCCCCTGACATTTTTTGGTTTATGTTTCACCTTTTTCACCTCTGTAGTGTCAGATTAAGACATATAGGGCTTAGTGTTACATTTTAAATTAGCAGCATATGCATGCTGCATGGAGAGCAGGTGAGCAACGCTGTGTAATGCAACATCACGTTCAGTTAGGACACAGGGTCAGACAGACTGAGAATACAGGAGGATCAGGAAGACTCAGTATGTGATAAGAAGTCTGTGTTAGGGCAAATTATAACATATTTTAAACCAACCTCATCTTTCTATCAGGGGTGTAAATCACAAGTTTCATGATGATAGGATATCAATTCTTTGGACAACAATACAATATTTGGCAATATGACAAAGTCTGTGACGAGTGGAGTTCGATTTGATACGATTTAGGGACCTTCGATCGATTTAAGACAATATTATGTCCTCACGGAACACAATCAGCAACATTTCACCTAAAGCAAGACAGAAATTTTGATTGTTTTATATAAATGACATGCTGACCTTTAGGTATGATAGTTTGTAGAGGATTATACCATCTGTATGATCTAATTCTGTTTTAAAATTAAGATTGGGTTAATTAGTAGCCAGGTGCTTTTTTTTTGCCCTCACAGTTACTTTATGAGTCTTACTGTTACATTGTGATGTTTGTATATTATATTAGTCAAAGTCAAAAGTCAAAGTCAACTTTATTGTCAAATGTGCTATACATACTTGACATACAGCACAAATGAAATTTCAGTCCTCTCGGACCCACGGTGCAAACAGGCAATATTAAACAAGAGTAAGAAACTAAACTACAGTATTAAAAAAGTAATAGTATAAAAAATATAATAGCCTACTAGTATTCGAAAGTAATAAATAGAATAAATTTACTATGGACTGAATAAAAGAACAGGATAATATCAAGTAACAATGCAACATTATAATACAAATTATTGAATTACTCTATTTTTATTATTATTGACCTCCAACATTTGACCATGCTCTATCAGACTAAAAATGTGTAGTTTTCATGTTAATTAAATCAAAATATTTCACATATTCAAAGCAGAACTATTAACTTAACTGCCTTAACATTGATGATTTGTTTGGTAACCATAGTTTGTGATAATGCACTCGTAATCCTCTGCGAAAGTCGACCGTTTCTTACCCGGATACAGCAGAGCTATTTTCTGATTGGCTGATAGGTAAAGCTCTCCTGTAGCTCTGTGATGCTAACAGCGTCTTGCTGTACATCCGCTTATAGTGGTGCTCTTGGTGGGTGCTACACGATACATTTTACAGCAGGAGAAATATCAGGTGTGACATCTCAGGGAGTGAAAAGGTTCAAATGTGTCTCCTACGTTAAATTCGTGAGACTGGAGAGCCCGGAAACTTCAGAACGATGCGCGGTTGGGCGGAAACTGACATGCATGTCTGGTCAGGACTTCAAACTAAAGGCTTTTATTAAAGATGACGATGTTGATTGATGTTTTGAGTTTCCACCGATGTGATTGGATCATTGCTTAACCAATCGATGTATCGATCCAGATCGATGGATCATTACACCCCTATTTTCTACTTCACAAATGAATCCTCATTTAAAAAGTAGAAACAGGAGTGCTGATTTAAACTGACATTTCTTTCTCATCATCAGAACCCTGGATTGGTGGATGAATACATCAGCACTCTGTTGAGTCTGGACCAGAACCCCACCACTCTGCCCATGCTGGGTCTGTGTTTAGACTTCTGCACGGCCCAGAAAGACAAAGCTACCATCGAGAAGCACAAGGTGATTTTTGTAATAATACTTTCTGTTAAATTATTGAAGTTTGTGTTTAGATTGTTTTAGGAAGACTTAGGTCCCATTTCCTGCTGTGTGTGACCATCAAGTTATTTTCCTTGGTGTCTCTTAAACAAGGATTTGATTAAATAAACATGAAAAAAATGTTTACACCATGTGGAGGATCAGGTGAAGCTCTTTTTCCCTCCCCTTTAGAAACACTGTAATCTGTGGAGGCTATGATTACGACATTCAAAACAGTCGTGGTGTCTGCCTATGATGTCGTGCTGAAACGATTCCTCAGACAATGTGGATGAATCAATTACAAAAAAATCCCCGGGGCAAATTGTGTGTTTTTCCATTTAGGTTTCTACTGCATGTTTGAGTTGTACATTTTGGAGACATCAGCTGTAGAGATGTCGGCCTTCTCTCTGGTATAACTGGACTAATTGGAAAAGTCCTGTGATGCTCAAAGTCTCTTCTAAAACTGAGGACCTGGTTTCTCAAAACAATCTGCAGACCTTGTTGTGAGCAGTTTCATGTAGGAATTACTTTTTGCCAATAGAAAAAATATATATTTTGATTTTTTTGGATCCTGTTTATGCCCAGAATGTTAAAAAAAAGATAAATAAGTTGTTAATTTAAGAGACCTGGCTTCTCTGTTTTTTATGTTACTGATGCATTTTGATAAAACCGAAGTGATTCAATGTAAAAATTGCAGTAAGCCCAATGTACCCGTTATTACTCGATTAATCGGCAAAATACTCGATTACAAAAAGAATTGATAGTTGCAGTCCTACTATGATAAGCAGAAAACGCATATATGTGGAGGCAGTACAGCTATGACATCATAAACCACAGGAAGTAAAACCAGAGTGTTTTAAGGAGCTTTTTCTTTAAAGAAGCACAGTGTAAGAACTGATTTAAGTAGCTGGTTTTATCTTCTTCTGCTCCCCAAACTCTTCTAACAACATTATGAGTAAAGAAAAGTGATTTTGCAGGAAATGGACTTTTTAATAAATCGATCTGTTTATCTAACCTTGTTTCTTCTGGTTTTCAGAGTGCCCTCTTGGACCTGTACATGAAGTCAGTCCTGATGAGCAAAACCAAACCTCGTCATCATATTTTGGACAAAAGCAGCTCTTTACTGCGGCATGTGTCCCACTCTGAGTTCAAGGAGCTGCTGCTGCCAACGGTGCAAAAGACGATGCTCCGCAGTCCAGAGAACGCCATGCAGAGTAAGAGGCTTCAGCTTCTGTTTATTTCACTCTGGTTACTTTTGTTTTCTAAATAAACTCTGTCTGCTTTTTCAGCTGTGTCCTGCCTCCTGTCTGCTGTCACTCTGGACCTCAGTCAGTATGCCATGGATATCGGAAAGGCCATTTCCAGTAAGGCCTTAACAGATGCTTGTTAAATTTATCTGGAGATATTTTGCTGCCATAAAGACAAACAGTCATAAGTTTGTATCCTCAGTTTCTGCTGGTGTTTGCTTTCCAGGCCAGCTGAAGGCCAACAACGCCCAGCTGATGGAGGAGGCGGTCCAGGCGATGCAGAATCTGGCCCAGCAGTGCAGCGACCCTTCCTCCATGCAGGACATTGTCACACACCTCTTCAAGATCCTCGGAGGTGAGCTGAACACACACCGCGCTGATTGGGCCGTGCCGCTTTGGGCTGAACACAAATGTTACAGATTGGCGAGACGGATCAGTCTGATGACAGACTTTGAATCAGGCTGATCAGCTGCTGGGTAAGGTTGGACATTTGTGGTCTCCAGGGCTTAAAGTATTCCAACACGGTGCCAGAGTCTCTCTGACTTTTCATTGTGATTTAAAACAACACACTCAAAACCAGACAAAAAAACTTGCCAGGCCCCTCCCTCAAAAACTGCTACTGTCCAATCCTACGTTAGCAGCGGTAACTATGGGTACACACAGTGGTTGAGGTCTAGCAGAAGTTGATGCTGAGTTCATAACAACTCTGGGCTGTGAATTGTAGAAAATGAATTGAACAGTGAACGGCTTCGGAAATTACACATATATTCATCTTTGAAAATAGTCATCAGTTGCTGCTTCATATGTTTTCTGTGTTCAGCAAATGGAGACATGTTGTTTTTCTCCGCTGAGTTAACCAGGTAGTTTCTGGTGTGAACCAGATACTTATGATTATTTTCTTTTCTTCCATTGTCCATTTAGGGGCGATATACTATCTGGTGCACATTAGATAGTTTTCATTTTTTATTTTTCAGCCGATGTCCCTTTAGGGGCTCCGTAGTTTGCCATTGTTTGTTTTGAACCAAAATTATGGAAATGTTGAAATTTAAAATTACTGTATTATCTACAGTTCACTGTTGCTCTGTATCACTTTATACATTGTTGTATGAATTGCCCATTTCTGAATTAAGCGGTTGCTAAATGAATAATTCAGATTTTTTAGACTGACTGAGTGTCACACACATGGATGTATTATAAGAACTGGATAGCGTGGCTCCGCCTTCCACCATGTAACGGATTTGAAGCCATAATATCCCCCGTCAGGGCGCCGCCATTGTGCAGCCAGTAGAGAATCTGGACCATATCTGGACGCAGCTGTCGTAAACGGTCGCTAAACTCCGCAGCATACGCCGTACACAATCATTGTGAAGCTGCCGTAAACCGCGGTTATTTTTTAAACTCTAATAACTGATGAAAAAGAAACTTTTCAGAAAAAAGAGGACTTGGAAAACACGCAGCCCAATAATACTTTCATATCACCACAGCATATGGATGGGAGAAATATTTCTACGAGGTGTAGTAATTTTTTTAAGTTTCACTACGGCCCGTTCAGATGAATGGGGGAGACGGAGAGTTGACCTATACTGCAGCCAGTCACCAGGGGGAGCAGTTTCTGTGGCGGCTTCACAAAAGCCCAGCGACATGACGTCCATGTTTTCTACAGTCTATGGTCACATGTCCTTATAACATTATTACCTTTGCTTTCTAAAACTAACATTTAAACTGGAGGTCATCTTGTTCCCTGCTGAGCACAGTGCCAAAAAGTTCTTTGCCAATTTGCCTTAAGTGTGTGTGCGTCAGATTGACTGCACACTACTTCTCAGAAAAAAAGCTCAGACTTGGGATTTTTATTCATTCAAGCCCTGGGAATCAATACTGATGAACAAACAGACAAATTACAACCTCCCTCTGTCCCAGAGGAAATTTAATCAAGTCTGTTGTGACTAGAAATCACTCAGAGACACCAAAACTCTGCAGAGGTAGCTCACGTATCACTGTTACATCTATAAATAATAGTTCCATGATAAAGTTACCATCACAATATGATTCACGACCCTGAAAACCCACCTAGCCCTCAGTACCATGTTAATACCACTATGTTACACAGTTACTGAGCAAAAATGATTGTTCACTCATGGCAGTTATGTGGATCACCACCAAAATCTAATCATATTTAAGTTTGGTCTTTACCAACATCTGAAAATTTCAGTAAAATCTGTGGAGTAGTTTTTGCGTGATCTTGCTAACAGACAGATAAACGTACGGGAACAAAAACCTGACCTCCTTGGTGGAGGTAATGATCGTTGTTACACTGATAATTACCTTTCAGCCTCATGTTGATTTCGTTAAAATGTTTTAATCCAGGCATAAGGCTGATTAAATGTTTTTTCTCGTCTTAACCCTGGTCTTTGTTCCTGCAGGTTCTGAGGGAAAGCTCACGGTTGTTGCACAGAAGATGAGCGTGTTGTCAGGTAAGACGCTTTTTAAACACAATGTTTAATCCACGAGGAAAAAATGCAGCTTTAAGAGATGTTTCTATGCTTGGGTGGAAGACTTGGGTTGCTCTTACTTTGGCCGCTCTTTACCAGAGGACACATAGACCTCCTTTTTTTTTTTTTTCCTTTTCCTTTTTTTTCAGGTTCCATTTACCATTTTAACAGAACAGCTTCATACAAACTCAAAGTGGTGTTGATAAAGTAAGAAAAAATAAAATAAAATGGTGGGGTTGCTATTGTTTAGAAATAGTCCAACACAGTTGTGCTCGATGTGGTCATGATAGGCAGCGTCTTTTGTATTTATTCCATTTTTATCAGCGTTCATCATAAAGTCCTGCCTTCAGTCTTAGATAGTGAGTCAGTTTTTCCATGGAGCTTATTTCCTCAACTATGTCCAAACCACTGTCGTGGTAGAGGAGGGTCACATTTCCCCCAGTTGGACCTCCATTTTCAAACTGGTTAACTCTTCCTCCTGTGTGCTCGTCACAGCCTCATCCAATTAAAAGTGGTACATAGACCCCACATTTCTAAAGTTCAACTATTTAGTTTCTACCCTGAGGTCTAAAATCTCTGATGCCTCTCTTTTTCATAAGCACTGATCATGTCCCAGTCTGAGCAGATTCTGGTTGGAGGTATTTCTTACCTTTTCTGGGGGTTAAACTGGAGCCAGAGCCTTTTACTGCTGGTGGAGGGATAAGATAAGATATACCAGAGAAATATCAGAAAGAGACTCACTAATTAAGAGATGAGTAATTAAAATAAAAATTAAAAATAGCATAAATTTAACTAAAATGAAAACAAATTAAACGAGCGTGAGCCTTTAAGTAAGATCAACTTCCTTATAAAGGTAAATATCAATTAAGTGGAAATGAGACTCTGAATGAGGTTTACACAGTAATAACAATTTATAATATTTGCACTAAAGATATGACTACACAGTATATGACAGGGAGAGCAGATCCTGCCCCGCACACTCATAAAGAACGATTGACAGATATTATGTCCTGCCTGAAACTTAAAAAAGTTAGACACTCACTTCAACACTCAAGTGGGAAGTTTCAGAGGGCACGAGGGCTTTTTCTTGAATATGTTTCAAACCTTGTAAACATTTGCAGGGCTCCAGAGTGCAATCGTTTAGGGCGCACATGCACCCAAAATTTGTGAGAATGCGCCTAGCATTTATTCTTGGGCGCACTGGTGCACCAAGAAAAAATGTTAAGAGCACTCTGACAAATTTAAGTTGACAAAAGTAACTGAGGTAGCAGAAAAATCTGCTGAAAACGGACAAGAGTCATGAATGTTCTGTCCTATATGTTGTTTTTCGTAAATTAGTTTGAGAATTTATTTTGTATTATTTGCCTTAGTCTCAGTTTTGTAAATATTGACTATAGTGTGTGAAATCTTATTCTAGGTTCAAATTTATTGGAGCATAAGACCATCCAGTTAAATCTTCTGTTGTTGGTTGTTAAAATCTGGATATTTATTTCATTTTTCACTTTTTCAGTTCAGTATAGCACCTTAAACATGAGCTCTTTTTAGTTGGAAATATTTTATTTAACTTCAGATGTTTGAGTTTGAAATGTTAAATTTCAGTTCAGTGAAGCACTTTAAGCACTTTTATTTAAAAATGTTTTATTCTGCTTAATGTTTTAGGTTGAAATTGTCAATTTCATTCAGTTAACACTTTAAACGCTCTATTTTTCTTTAAATATATAATTTTGCTTCGAATAAAGGCAAATATTTCTTCACATCATATTGTTCAAAAAGCATTTTCATTATATAAAAGTTATGGAGAGAGATTAAATGGTGACCTTATGGCGTTAAAGGCGACACTGAAAAATTAGGGTGCACCTTATTTTTGTGCTGGTGCACTTTAAAAAGATTGGTAGGTGCACCGTTGCAACCAATACAACTCACCACGGTCATGTATGATTGTGATGACAGGCTGATGCTGATGTCTTCGAGCTTGCTGGCAGTGGCTGGGGATTAATTTATTTACTTTTTCTCCTTTTTTCTCTTTACTTTTGATGTTTTATGTTTCCTTATACATTAATAATAATAATAATAATAATAATAATAATAATAATTATTATTATTATCATTATTATTATCATCATCATCATCCTCATCATATTATTATTATTATATTATTATTATTATTATTATTATTATTATTATTATTATTATTATCATATAATGATTATTATTTAATTGTTATTATTTTATTATTATTATTATTATTAATATTTTATTATTTATTATTTATTATTTATTATTATTATTATTATCATCGTCATCATCATATAATTATTATTTTTATTATTACTTTATTATTTTTGTTTTATTATTATTATAATTTTTATTATTACTATTTTTATTATTATTATTTTATTATTATTATTATTTTATTCTGTCATCTTATTCTTGATTATAATACTACTCCTTTATTTAGATGTTAACATACCTGTACATTCAACTTGTCTGTAACTGATGTACACCTAAGCACTTTGTACAATATCTTGAAAATAAATAAAGATTTTGATTTAAGGAATGTTTTTATTTGTTCAGGGATTGCGAGCTGCAGCCATCATGCCGTGTCAGGAACCTCCAGTCAGACTCTGAGCTCTGCAGTCACTGTGATGTTCATCCCATACTTACAACAAGAAGGTACCACCATCTTCATCACCTCCTTATGAAGCAGAATCATCCAGGCTCATATATTCATCCTCTGGATGCTGTGGTGTGATGAACATGTTCTCTGTTCTGTTTTAGTCCACGAGGGGACGTTAGTCCACGCTGTGTCCGTGCTCGCCCAGTGGAGCAGCCGCCTCACCGTGGAGGTCCCATCAGCTCTGATCGACTGGTTTAAGAAGGCCTTCACCCTCAAGACCTCCACCTCTCTGGTCCGAAACGCCTATTTACAGGCTATGCTGGGGGCTTTCAGAGGTTAGTGTTTTTCTCCTCATGTAAGATGCTCATCCTTTAAAGCCTGAACTCTTCTGACCTCTTAGTCCCAGAGTGCTCGTCATGATCAGAATAATCACAGGTAGATCATAAAGCCCATACAGGAGCATGTAACGTCGGACAAAATTCAGTCAGTAAATCAGTTAGTTTTGAGTTAGCTTTTTTTTTTTCTGCCTTCCTCTGTAAGCATGAGATTCTTCATTGGAACAACAAAGAAATTAAACAGAGATAATTATCACAAAATAAGTTTTAAAACTTGAATTTGAGCTATCTCCACGTGTATATTTATTAAATGATATAACTAATTGTCATTTGGACTCAAAAAAATGTAGACAGTTGATTATAATGACATACTTGCCAAAAAATGTAAACTCCTCCTTTGGAAAAATGAATCAACACAAACATTCAGCTGTACCTGACTCAAACTTCTCAATTTCTTCCTCTAGAAAAAATTTCGCTTGAGAAATATAACCGTGGACATCTATTTCATGACCTTTGGCATTCCTTTCATTCCCAAGTGGAAAAACAAAATTTGTGAATAGCTATTCTTAATTTGCCACTGTTTATGTATTGATGTTCATAAATTTAGGCTCATATGAGTACATGTAGTTTGATTTTTATTTATTTATTTATTTATTTATTTATTTATTTTGGGGGAGATTTCTTGATCACATTTGCATATTTTTACTTATGTCTTGTATTTGTCTTCTGTTTAATTCGTTATGTACAAATATATATATATGTATATGTATATATGAATATATATATATATATATGTATATGTATATATGAATATATATATATATGTATATGTATATATGAATATATATATATATATATATGTATATATGAATATATATATGTATATATATATATATATATATATATATATGTATATATGAATATATATGTATATATGAATATATATGTATATATGAATATATCTATATATCTATATATATGTATATGTATATGTATATATGTATATATTTGTATATATGAGTGTGTGTGTGTATATATATATATATATATATATATATATATATATATATATATATGTATATATATATATATATATATATATATATATATATGTACAGTGTTTCCCCTATAGTGCATTTGGGAGGGCGCCCCGCCCCCCCAACAGACACACCCGCCCTGCTTACAGATTCAGACAGATGTAGATTTTAAAAAATCATATTTGTTTTGATCAAAGTTCTTATGACAGAGATTCATATCAATTAAAAAAGCCAACTACAGTCTAACGTTAGCGTCTAATGTTGTGGCGCTATAGTTCGCTAACATTCAATAAAATGCATTTTTCCTCTCCGCTCTGCCGAACGCCTCCTCCCCTGCTCCTCTCGCACAACACCAATAAGCCGCGCGGCAACCAAACCGTCTTTCTGCAGGCAGAGTCCCCCCGCATGCTGCCACCGCAGTCCGAGACGTAGCGGTGATTCAGCGAACGTCAGAATAGAGGCCACCTAAAAGTGTCTCACAACACTCCCTTCCCTAAAAACAATTCAGTAGAAATGCTTTCCCAAGTCCAGTTTTTCTCCTGGTTCTCTTCATACTTATTTAGAGCCACGCTGGACTCTGAGCAGCGGGGCAAAATCTGTGCACGTGCTCTCGGGCGGCAGCCACTTCTGGGTCCTACCGCAGCGGTCAAAACCGCTTGCTGCCTGCCGCCTGTCCCTCATTGAAATGACTGGAGGCGGCGCGTTGCCCCACGGCGGTGTGAAGGGGAGTATGAAGACACAGACTCACACACATATACACACATATACACACACACACACACTCACACTCGGGCGGCGGAGCAAGGAGCGACCATAACGGTAAAAATATAAATAAATAAAAAACAATTTAAACAAACACTAATGGATGACCAGAAGCTTACCGAACGATCTCCCAAAGCAAAAATCTCAGTGTTTTTAAGCCAGCTGTCCTTACTAAGCGAAGCACAGCGAGCAGTGTAGGAAACTGTCAGCATGTAGTTTCTCCTTATTGTCAGTCACTTGCTATAACTTTATTAAGCATGATTCATCTTCTCTCCACCTGCTGAGCTTACATGGTTACATTAAATGCTACATTCTTCCTGTTTTTTAATACTTTTTATACTTTATGCAGTGTATTTAGTTTTTTTTGAGAATGTTGTAGTTGTAGAGTATGAAAAAGTGCTCCATTGCCAAAAAAAAAGTGAACCAAAACCAGTGTTTACTATTTATTCAGATCTAAATGTAATTATGATATTACAGAGCATTTTTGACAGACCACGCTCCCTCCAGCACCAGTACACCAGTACAGTACATATATATATATATATATATGTATATATATATATATATATATATATATATATATATGTTCCATTAGCCCTCTGTGTAAATAGACAGAAGGAGAGAAGACTGTGGAGCATAATTGAACATGTGTAAATGAATTGTGTTGGAAATATATGAGAATATATATATATATATGAAACTAAATGAAAATAAAGAGAAGATTATAATAGATTGAGGAAAAAAAAAAAAAAAAAAACTACAAAAATGGCCGGGGACCCAACGGCAGGCATTACTGTTTTGTTTTATTTTTTTAATCATCAATAAATGATTCACTTTTGTCATAAGGACCAACTTAATCGGGACATTCATAAAGAGGAAACTCTCAAACAAGAGGAGATGTTCCACAGTGGAAATGCTGTTGTTACTTTAAAATCGAACTGCCAAATCATAGTTTCATAGTAGTTTATGAAAAGCTTTATACTCTCACTGGTCACATTTTAGCTAAAAAAAAAAAGGTGAAAAATAAGTTTGTTTGTTAAAATTATCAAATAGAACAGAACTTGAAGACTTTCAGCAGGCTTGAAGTTTAGGGAAGTGGCGTCATGCTAACTGTACTGTTGACTGAAAAAATACGACCACTCCACAACTGTTAACGTCTAAAATAGATTTTAATTTATGAAGTGAACCAAAGTTTATAAAACTATGTGATGGGTAAGTGTAGAAAAAATACTTGAAAAATTCTGGAGCTTCATGGCAAAGTGCGTCAACATTTTTTGTAAGTAAGAAACAAAAACTGGTATTGATATAAATATAAATGGTTGAAGTTCTAAAATAATTATATTTTCTGCTTTTATGTAAATAAGTTAAGTTGGGAAAACATGATGCTGTGAAAGTAGAAAAATAAATATTTTTGTGGATTTAATTTAGCTTATTTTTTTCCCTAAATGTGTTAATTTTTCGTGTGGAATAAAAAATGTGATTTTTTTTATTTTTAACTTTAAGCTAGCTACCAATATGTTTAAAAAAAATGTTCGATTATGTGGTCCGTTAAAAATGTTTCAATACAGTCAGTTCTGAGGGTCTGAAAGTTGATTTTTTAATTTCTTTTTTTAAGAATAGTGCTGATGTGGGTGAATATGTCTTATTCAGTGAACGCGGTGAATAATATTTCCATAATCATTCTAAGACACATTCTTTTGCATCCACAGTTGGGACCTAACATGCTCTGAGTATTTTTTTAACAGGACTTAAGTGTGAATTTAATTAATGCTCAATAAAAGTTTGATGGACTGCATGTGCAAAACACTTTCCTGCTCCTAAATGTTTTCATTTTTCCTCTCTGGTATGTTTTTTTAGGAGACACTCTTGCTCAAGCGTCAGACTTCATTCCCCTGCTCCTCCAAACCGTGGAGAAGGCCATGGCACAAAACTCCCAGCATGCATTGCTGGCAGAGGGTGTGTCTGCGTCAGTGCTGTTGAGTCGACTGGCACTGCTCGAGGCACAGACGGGTGAGTCCGTCTTCTGAGTTGATCTCTGTCCTCACTCACAGAGGACTTCACTGATTTCTCTTCTGGTCTCTGCAGAGGGAAAGTTTTCTGGCTTTTGGAATCTTGTTTTGGACGAGAAGAAGCCGCTTTTCACCACAGAGAAGTTCCTCTCCCAGGCCAGCGATGAAAGTAGGATCATTAACGTGTCTGTCTGACATTCGTCTTCATGGTTTACAGATTCTATCCTAAAATAATCCTTTTGTTTCTGTCTCGTCTCCAGCTCTGCTCACAGTCCTGCAGCTCTGTGAAAGGCTCTTCCTTGATCACGCTCACAGACTCAACACCAGCAAATCCCAGTAAATCACTGATTTTAAAGAACTTTGGCCTTTGTCATCAGCTGATATACATACATCCTTTGTGGATGTATTTATATGTACAGAAAATTATATATATATATTTTATATACATATATGTGTATGAATAAATGAGTTTTTTGTTGTAAAGTGCCTTGAGATAACACTTACTATGAACTAAAGTAAATAAATAATCTTTACTAAGTGAATAAAGATTTTAGGAACATTGTCAGATTAAAATCCAATGCAGTGCCCCCCTGATATAAACATTTATTCTGAACATGCTCCTGTTGGTCATTGCTTGTCCCTGCAGGATGTACCATCACGCCATCGTTGGCGTGCTGCTGTCCCGTAGCTGGCGTGTGAGGAAGCGGGCGCAGCAGACCGTCAGGAAGCTGCTCTCCTCTCTGGGCGGCTCCAGTCTGGCTCACGGTCTTCTGGCAGAGCTGCGTGTAGTCATCAACAAACACAAGGTAGGCAACAGTTACACCTGCAGACATTTTTTTTTTAAATGTATATTTTTGGGCATTTTGTGCCTTTATTGATAGGAGAGAGACAGTGGATAGGCTTGTGAAAGGGGGAGAGAGAGTAGGGGAAGACACTCTGCAAACTGGTCACAGGCGGGATTCAAACCTGGACCGGCAGAAGCAAGTACATGGGGTGCTAACCACTACGCCAAACCAGCACCCCACACCTGCAGACATTTAACAGATAACCTGGTACTGGGCTGTAAGTTCTCATGTTACTCCTGACTTTGATTACAGGGTGTCAGGGTTAATCATAGGCCTGGGCAAAAAATCGATAAGATTTAAAAATCGAGTTGGCAAGTCAAATCGATTCGTTTTTCCTGAAACTCGAGTTTAACAATTTCTTTTTCAATTCAACCCGTTCATTTCACATTTGCAATGACCTTCCTGCAGTATGTCATCCTCCTCCCCCCGAGACGTCACACGCATAAAAAACATAGACAACATGGTGGCAGCGGCGGCCGTAACCGGCGAGGAGAAAGAGGGGCTCCTGCCCAAGAAAGGTCCCTCAACGTCCAGAATTTGTAATTGGTTTGGTTTTGCAGCATCTGACAAACACCAAACAACTAGGGATGTAACGATATAAAAATTCTGTATCTCGGTTATTGTGACCAAAATTATCACGGTTATCATTATTATCGCGGTATTGTTGCAGTGAGCTCAAAATGTTTCAAAAGTACTTTTGCACACAATTGCAATCATTTAACCCCTTTAATATTATAATCATAACACTTCTTTTTTGTTTTTTTGTCAATAAATGTGTCAGGAAATGTCCTATAAGTACATTTTTACCCATTTTTGTCCTTTTTGTGCCAAAGCAGAAAAATTCTGGGTTTGGACTGATGATGTAATGGATTTTTGGCCATGATAATTTTAAGGTAGCAATTTAATATCATAGTAAACAACTAAAGGGAAGTATTCTTTAACATATTAACTTAAAAAGTGAACACTAAGTCACTGCTGTGAGAGGGTTTTTACCTGTTACCTGTTTGCTTCTGAACCCTCAGATTTTGCCCCAGGATGCTCTGGTCTCTGAGTCTGGCGAGCTCTCTGAGCTAGGCCGCAGTTACGTTCCTCCTCGAATCCTGCTGGACGCTCTGTGTGTCGTCTGCTCCTCTGCCAGCCAATGGGGGGATCCCACCGAGGCGGAGAATTTGGCCATGGAGATTCTGATCGTCACCCATCATCCATCCATCGGTAAGAGGGAGCTGTCAGAAGACTTTAGCAGGTTTATGATGTTGATCCTGCAGATACCAGCTGACTGTGTGCAGTCACTCAGTCACTGACCAGAGCATCTCCACTCTGGACCTGCAGCTACAGGCCGTGTATAAAAACTCCAAGGCCAGGGAAGTGGGCACAGTATGTAAAAAAGAAAAAGATTTTAAAATCCTTCTCAACATACAGTCCTGCTCAGTATTATTGGCACCCCTTCATTATTTTCATTACTTTAACAATATCTTCAGAAATAAATTGAAATGTACCAAATTTATGTCATCAAGATCTTTGCATTGAAGGTCCAAAATACTTTAACAAAATAAAATCATTTTTACAAGTTACATATTGTAAGTTTAAAGTGGGAACTGAAAAAAGCATGTGCAGCAATAATAGCACCCCTCTTCAGTATTTTGTTGCACACCCTTTGGCACTGATGACAGCCTCCAAATGTTTCTTGTAGCCATCTTTAAGCTTCTTGCTCTTCTCAGCTGGTATTTTCTCCCACTCTTCCTATGCAAACTGTTCAAGCTCTTGAACATTTGCAGGTTTCTTTTCCCCAATGGCAGATTTCAGCCATACCAAAGATTTTCAATCGGATTGAGATCAGGACTCACTGCCGGCCATTTTAAAACAGGCCATTTTTTCTTTTCAACCATTCCTGCGTGCTTTTGGATGTGTGCTTTGGGTCTTTGTCTTTCTGGAGGGCCCACAATCTTCGACTCAAATCAAGTGTTCTTACGCTGGGTCGGACATTTCGCACTAAAATTTCTCGATAATTCTCTGATTTCATGATTCCTGTGATACTGTCAAGGCCTCCAGTACCCGATGCAGCAAAGCAGCCCCAAACCATTATGAAACCTCCACCATGCTTAACTGTTGGTAGGGTGTTCTTTTCCTTGTAGGCCTAAAGTGGCTGCATTTAAAACTGCCTATTCTAAATATGACTGCATGATCATAGTAGCTAATGAAGTATAATTTACAAACCTTAATATGTGAACATTACTTCTGCCAAGTTTGAGTCTGATAAAGTGATGCAGAGCAAAGTTAGAGAGGTTTGTAAAGAAACTGTACTGTCACATTGTGTACTTAAACTTCATGGGTGCCAATAATGATGAGCAGGACTGTATATTCGATCAAATACACAAAGTGTTTTTTCAGAAAGCTAGATTAGCCTGTGAGCTGCCCACACCAATATTGTATCTTTAGTTTGTTATGTGACACCATGTTTTGTTCACATTATAAAGGGAAAACTATCTGATGTATATATAATATAATAACAGATCTATAATGAAAATAGTAAATGGCATCAGTATCTTTATAATCTGAAAAATCCCCATCCCTAATCTTTATACTGATGTTAGACTGCTCTTCACATCAGGTTTTATTTGTGATTACGTTGCTTTATTATGTGAATAGTTACTATTATGTAGGTTATGTTTAATTCACATTATAAAGGGAAAACTATCTGATGGATAAAAAGAAGGCTGGACAGATTATTATCAGGGTTCCCACACGTCATGGAAAACAGAGAAAATGACTGACCAATGTTCCAGTCATGGAAAACATATGAAAAATGAGGAAAGAAGTAAAATGTCATGGAGAAGCTTGAATTGTCCTGGAAAACTATTTGTCTTTCTTCAAACATACTAATACACACCGAGCCACAAAATAGGAGTAAATAAATAATGCAAGTAAGGGGAACAATAATAACGATAATAATAATAATGATAAGAGTTTTGGAGAGCTGGTCTCTTTAAATCTTTTAAAGGAAGATGAAGGTAGCTGTAAATGCTTTGACTTGAAATGTTTTGCTCTGTGACTCTGACTTAACTGGCTGATATGTTTGTATCTTTGTCTGAAACTGTTTTGTGTCTGTAAATTTGTAAATGTGCTGCTGCCTTGGCCAGGACACTCTGAAAATGAGATTTTTAATCTCAGCACTACCACAGTCCTGCTAACTTTTATTGTTCACCCAGTGTTAATATTTTTCAGCTTCAAACACACAAGTGTGCTGGAGCTCTTTTTCATGTTAAGTCTTGTGAATTGTCTTTCAGTGGAAGCTCGTCATGGACTCTGGCCTTTCCTGCTCCACTCCATGAAGATTAAAGCAAACGAATTCATAGAAAACAACCTGGAGGCGATTCTGCCGCACCTGCTGGAGGTCAACGCTGACAACAAGGTGAGACAGAAGAACACAGGGAGGGTTTCTCATTATTAGGGGTGCAACAATACATGTATCATATATGAACGCAACTGTATTTATTTATTTGATCAACTTCTGACGAGATGCTATGCGCTGAAAGTTCAGTGAATCTGCGTTCCACTACTCCGGGCTGCATTGTCGAGCACAGATCCGCTGAGCTGCACGAGCAGCACCTCCCCTTTCATTCAGCCAAGCTGCTGAGACAGAAGAAGCTACATACGCTAGGGCGCTGCAACATGGCGAGTGCTTTACCTTCAGCTGAAATTGAAGACCCTCCACTATCATTCTGATTTGGTGTTTGGGACTACTTTGGCTTCCGTGTTAAGTATGACCCTGATGGTAAGCGTGTCATGGACAAAAACACAACAGTATGTCTGAAGTGCAATGCGATGCTAAACTACGTCAGGAGAAATACAACAAACGCCGACATCATCCCGGTGTTAAAACAAGTGGAACCAGACAGAAACAACAAGCAGCACACATGCTACAGACTTTACCTGGGTCATTTATGGCTCTTTTCCACTAGCACGCCTTGGTCCTACTCTACTCAGCCCTACTCGATTTGCAGCGTGTTTCCACTAGCCTGGTACCTCCTAAAACAAGCTAGTTTTAGTACCTACTCCGCTCTGGTTCCAAGCGAGCTGAGTCCATACTAAAAGATGACGTCACCGACTGCCGACTACTGATTAGTCAGACAATGTCGTCATCGATGAGTCATGAGCGCGACGACCTAGCATGCTAGCAGTAGCTACCATTAGCTTACCCTCATACGTCTTTTCTTTGCAGCTGGATTGCTCTCGTCCTCGGCTTCATTCTGTTGTATAGCTTCCAAAACTCTCCTGTGCTTCTCAAGGGGTATTTCTTCTTACCACCTGCAGCCTTCTTCTGCTTTCCTTTTTTACTCTGTTTGTGACAAAAAGCCACAGATTGTTGTGTCGCGCTCAAAATGACGTCACCGCAGTGCTGCTCAGCGACACTGCACCCCCTTGGGCAGGCGACTGGGGCTAATGGAAAAGCAGAATAAGGAGAGTAGAGTAGAGCCGGGTAGAGTCGAGTCGAGTAGAGTAGAGCTAATGGAAAAGGGCCATTTGACAGTCGTTAGCACATGGTTCAAAGAGGGCAAAGGAAATCCACCGGGCCATAGCTACTTTTATTGCTGTCCACATGAGACCCTTTTCTGTTGTGGATAACGCCGGGTTTCAGGACATGGTACAGACACTTGATACACTTATAGCTCGTTCTTTGTAATATTTACTCTGCTGCTAAGAATGCACCACATAAGATGGGTGAGTTCTCTATTAGATACATTTATATTTTTACTTATTCTTATTTTTACATGGTGATGTTTTTGTTTTTTATGATTCGAAGTATGCACTGAAGAATGTGCCTGGTTTAGCAGCAAGAGTTACGTTTAATTCAATTTAATGAAATGTGCTCTGAGTTGAACAAATGTTGGTTATTTTAATAAACCACAAGTAGAAAAGGCAATGAACTTTCTCATATTTTGTATTGAAAAAGTATCGAACCGTGACAGAAGCATATTGAATTATGTGTATCGTTGCAGCCCTACTCATTACACGCCTTTGGTTTATTAAGTGTTCTTTTCTTCTCAGGCTGTGAAAAATGCCGTGGGTGCTCTCTGCGGCCTCTCTCCTGACAAACTTCTGCCCCGAGTCATCACCCATGTCACTGAGGGGCTGGCAGGACCCTCTCTTCTCCAGGTCACCAGGGAGGACTATGCTATCATGCTCACACCAGAGGGGACTTTATACGACAACAGCATCATCCAAAGGTAACACAGCATCTCCCATCCCTCAGAAAATGACTCTCTTTTCTAGATTGGGTTTTTATTTCCTTCTTTTCGTCATCCATTCACTTCAGTGCCCAGAAGGAAAGTACCAAAAAGTCCAACATGAAGAGAGAGAACAAGGCGTACTCCTACAAAGAGCAGATCATCGAGCTGGAGCTACAGGAGGTACGTCACTCTCCACAGTTTTAGTCTTTTCTTGGTGTCACCAGAAGTCATTTTGATGTTTTTGTCGTGTTTTAGGAGATGAAGAAGAAAAAAGGCATCAAAGATGAACTGCAGCTAACCAGCAAACAGAAGGAGATGATGCAGAACCAGCTGGAAAAGGAGGCTGCTATTCGGAAGAAGCTCCAGGGGGTATGAAGCAAAGCGACTCGCCTGATCTCAGTGTCGTGTTTACTGATGTTTGATGAGTGATGGAAATGTTGACGGCTGCCTGTTATTTCACGCACTGGAAACAAGGTGCAGTCCAGAGTGTTATGACACACACATGGACTCGTGTGACAGCTCTGGTCACCGTGTACATTTTTCCTACTGAACGTCGGATAACAGCTGTTTAACACCAGTGCAAAGTAACGCGCCACATTTCACAGAAAATTCGTCTGGCTGCGTTGAAAGCTTGACGCGATCTCTCGTTTACAATGGCAATTGGAGGCAATACAAGAATTTTACTTTTTCAGCTTTCGACTGAATCATTTCTACAAATAGCTGCGAATCGACTATAACTTTATAGTAACTGATAATTTTTTTACTTTATTTCTTTTGGTGAACTTGTCCCCCCCGCCGCCCCATAAAAAATTTTCAGGCACAGGATTTTTTTCCTGCTTCAAGCCCTGTTCATATTAAAACTGAGGGAAGAAGTAAAATGTCCTGGAAAAGCTTGAATTATCCTGGAAAACTATTTGTCTTCCTTCTCCCTCTTAAGTGAATAAAAATTAAACATAGGAAATGAAGTAAAAATGTAATAATGCACGCCAAGCCACAAAATAGGAGTAAATAAAAGAACGCAAGTTAGGGGATAATAATAATAATAGTAATAATGATAATAATAATAATAAACTTTATTTATATAACACTTTTCAAAACAGGGTTACAAAGTACTTTAAAGAAAAAATAAAAAAATGAATAATATACTTATTAATAATAAAAACATGCCAAAGATAAAAGTAAAATAGGAGATAAAATGAAAGTAAATAAAACCAAAGGGGATAAAAAGTTAAAAAGATGAAAAGATAAAATAAATGAAAGAATAAAAGATGCTGCCTGTGAAAATGTCTAAAACTGGAAATAAAAGCAGCGTTGGAGTATTAAAAGCACACTCAGATGATATCTCCTGTAAAAGCACGTTAATAAAAATGTGTTTTTAAAGAGATTTAAAGGAGGACAAAGAGGTGGCTAATCTGATCTCCTCTGGGAGGTTGTTCCAACGGAATAAAACATAAAAACTCAAAACCATGATGACAAAAAATGGCAATCAAGCAGTAAATCAACAAAATATATTTCTAAAATAGCAAAGTAAATAAAGATAAAAAAAAATAAGAATGAGCCATAAATTATAATAGAAAAACCAAACTTAAAAGATAGCTATCAGACGATGTTCATGCCTGAGTGTTAGAAATGAATAAATTTCAAGTTCAGTCTGATACGGTGTAGCCTTTAATTTTGTTCTTAAAAGCTAGATTAACCTGAGAGCTGCCCACACCTATATTGTAACTTCAGTTGGTTATGTGTCACCTGAATCTGTGGATGGGTTTGCTCGATGCTATGATAATTTCTACGGATGTCATAGATTTTTTACAGCCATATACTGCACATCTTGTAAATCAGACCTCTGGGGTGGAGGAGGCATCTGAGTAAGGAATCTGAGGAAATGTACAAAATATAAGACACATCTGTAGAAAAGGACACTGCAGAGTATGTGTGCCGGGACATGCTGTGATTTCTAGAAAAATAGTGGGCACCCTTATTATGAAGGACGACATGGAGTCTAATCAAAACGTCCTCATTAAATGGTTTGGTCTTTGTTTTGTCTCCAGCTGGACGCAGAGCTGCAGAGTTTGGTGGGTCTTCTTGAGGCCACCCTGTCAGAGAGACCACCTGAGATCACGAGGGAGTTCCCGGCCGTCCTGCAGGTGCTCATGCCTCTGCTGCACTCCCCGCTCGCTGCTCCTCGTATCCAGCAGCTGTTTTTGGACATCGGCGTGTGCCTCATGCCCAAAGACCTCCACCATCTCGGTATGGGGTTTATATGTGTTATATATTATGTTTTCTTTTTTGTATTATTGCTATATTTATGTTATTTTAAAGTGCTCAGGTTGTCACGGCCGTGTCTCCACCTTTGCCTTTTAGCCGTGCTCGTGGGACACGTGACGTTACGCCTGCTGAAGCCTGAGTGTGAGCTGGACGAGGCGTGGGGACAGGAGGACCTGGACACTGCAGCCCAGCGCACCGTGTCGCTCCTGCACAGCTACACGGTCCCACAGCGGGAGGCCAAGAGCGCCGGTGAGTACAGCCAGACACTTGTTTAAAATATATATATATATTTAAACATTTTCAGTTTACAGTAACAAACAGAACATTATAATTCAAAAGAGACAAGCAAGGAGATAAAAAATAACAAATATTTAAAATTCCCTAATAATGAAACAGTTTAAAAAATAAATTTTTATAATATTAAGTTGTTGTTGATAGATAAGACACAAATGGTTCTTGATTTTATCAAAGGTTAGAGAATTCAGAGATACATGACATTGTACCTTTCAGTGTGTAACAAGTTGGTCATTTCATGAAGTCAAGATCCAAAAAAGTTCGTCTCAGTCATCGATAGCTCTTTTTTTGTTTAATATCTTGTTTAAACATTTTCAGTTTTACAAGAAGAAACAGGACATTTTAATTTTAGAGAGACAAGCAAGAAGATATAATAAGCACAAACATATAAAACTTCTTAATTATAAAACAATAATAATAATAATAATAATGATGAAAATTGTAATAATAATAACAATAACAATAGTCATAATAATAAGAAAAAAGATTATAAATAATAATAATAATGAAAATTGTAATAATAACAATATAATAATTAATGAATTAATAAAAGCAGCGTCATTGCTGGTGTTTTAAATCATCTTTGATAGGTAAGACAAAAATGGTTTTCACATTTTAACAAAAGTTGCAGAATTCAGAGATACATGATTTTGTACAATCTCAGTGTGGAACAAGTTGGTCATTTCATGAAGCCAAGATCCAAAAAGGGCATCTCAGTCATCAACAGGTTTTTTTTGTTCTTTTTTTTTTTTTTTTGGTCATTTAAGTTTTTATTTTCCTTTTTCAGCAAACATCGAACGACAAAAAAAGTAATTAAACAAACAAAAATGGACACAAAAAAAAAATAAGTAATGTTAAAATAAAATAAGACTTTCATTACTAATTCTAGCTAACACTGGTTCATATGATAGCATTTCTAACATGAGCTCCATCCACTTTTTAATATCTGGACTTTGTCTTTAATATCAGTGGTAAAAGTTATCGGGATTAAAGTGTTAGTGTTTTTGATCTAACTGAAAAACTTTAATTAGTGTTTTGGAGAGATTTGATGTTTATAACCTTGAAAGTCCATTATGAAGTTTTAGTGTTAGTTTTAACTAACATAGACAAAATAACAGAATCACACAGAATTCTGTGAACACATTAGTCGAATGTTAAATAAGAATGTAATTTGTAATGTAAGTCATTTTGCCTTTTGTCCCTCCTCAGATGGCACTCGTCTGTCTGCTCCTGCCTTCTCCTTCTGCTTCCCTCTCCTGAACGTCATGCTCAGAGAGTCTTCGGGCAGCACCGAGGAGACGGAGAACTTAATGGCCAGAGCTTTACAGGTCATCAACGAGCACTCCCAGCTCCGGGCCGCCACAGAGGAAGACGACCTCACGATTGACGAGGTAGTTACAGCCTGCTGGACAGGAGGAGTGCTCACAGGATTACAATTTGTCATTTTTGTTTTTTCTGCACAACTGGCCCAACCAGATGGACTGTTTCACATATCCAGTTTGTAGGCTTTACACGATCACGATTTTTGGGCCGATCGCCGATCACCGATCAGTGAGTTTAAATAAACCGATAACCGATCACCGATCCGATCACGTGAGGAGCAATATTTAAACTACTTGTTAATGTACTTATATACTTATGTGCTGTTTCTTGAGTATTAATCTTGCCATGCCCCAATCTGACTGAGATACAAGGGTTAAACATCAATGACCTCTGAAGAGCATTAAAGGACTGACAAGTTCAGTTAAGTTCAGTCTGGACAATCAAAAATATAAACCAAGACAAAAATAATTGGCACAACTTATCGTAATTAAATTACTTTATTGCAATTAATTACTTTCCTGTAACAAGTAAATACTGCAAATTAAGGACAGTAATGCTGCCTCAAACATACTGCAGCGTATCAATGAAATTAACAGTCTCACCGCAATACGTGTGACCTGGGAGGCGGTAGCGTGGATCAAAGTAAGATAGCAGCCGTTGAAATGCAGGGTTCTCCACAATATTAAACGGCAGGTCAGACAGCACAATGAACTCCAGCAGCCTCCTTGTGCCACCTCTTGCCTTCTCACTGTCCCGACTATACGGACGAGCAGCACTGTCTTAAGTTGTTTGCTTTAGCATCCGTTTCGGAGTTTGCTTTTCTTTTTCATTCTCCGCGC
Source organism: Scarus forsteni (assembly GCA_036419115.1). Taxonomy (NCBI): domain Eukaryota; kingdom Metazoa; phylum Chordata; class Actinopteri; order Labriformes; family Labridae; genus Scarus; species Scarus forsteni. Next base: position 2,143,849 of record JAZDUH010000358.1, on the reverse strand, counting down.
TGCGTTTCTTGAACTCGACATGCTCCTCCAGATGTTTCTTTTCCAAGCGCCTGATTAAATTTGTCGTGTGGAATTTTTTTGCCGATGTTCCCCCGTGAGGTACTGTAGCGTTGCATATACTGCAGATAGCTTGTGCTATGTCTGTTTCTCTCACTTTGAAAAACTTCCACACTTCTGACATCTTTGTTTGTGTCGCCCGGATGTTGCTGAAGATTCAAAGAAACTTTATTGTCCATCACATAGCGACAGTACTCAAAACAGGAAGAGGCACGAAGACGAAAATGAAGTTTTTTTTAACCATGAATCGTTAGCTCTCGGATACAAACAAATAAACATGTCGCTGCTGTGAAACTAGTTTGGAGTAAATGAGACAGATTTAAAAAATTTCAACACGACCATGACGTCATTAATCGATTGGTGATTTATGACAAGACGCCCGATCCCGATCATTACAAAAAATGCCAAATATCGGCCGATCCAATATAGCCGATATGATCGGTGTAAAGCCTACCAGTTTGTAAAAGAGCCGTTCCAGCTCGTGATGAATACCATAGCTCTGGGTTTGCACTCACTATTAGGGACAGAGAGAAGGAGATAATTGGGTATACTTATTTATAACGGGGTTTCTGCAGGGTATTAAAAAGCATTAATGGTTACTAAATTGATTCTAAGAAAGTTAAGGCCATAAACCAACACTAAGTAGTTTTTTCCACCCTAATATAATATTTCTAGAGTCACTGTCAGTGGTGTGTAAATGGACATGAAAGGGGTGAATGTGTTAAAGATACTGATGGATAACTAACATAGAAACTCTAAACATCAGTGAGTGAATGTGAGAGCGAATGGGTGTGAATGGGTAGGTGTGACCTGCGGTGTAAAGCAGCTTTGAGTAGTTTATTGGCCCTTTTCCACTAGCACGCCTTGGTCCTACTCTACTCGGCCCTACTCGATTTGCAGCGTGTTTCCACTAGCCTGGTACCTCCTAAAACAAGCTAGTTTTAGTACCTACTCCGCTCTGGTTCCAAGCGAGCTGAGTCCATACTAAAAGATGAGGTCACCGACTGCCGGCTACTGATTGGTCAGACAATGTCGTCATCGATGGGTCATGAGCGCGACGACCTAGCATGCTAGCGGTAGCTACCTTTAGCTTACCCTCATACGTCTTTTCTTTGCAGCTGGATTGCTCTCGTCCTCGGCTTCATTCTGTTGTATAGCTTCCAAAACTCTCCTGTGCTTCTCAAGGGGTATTTCTTCTTACCACCTGCAGCCTTCTTCTGCTTTCCTTTTTTACTCGCTTTGTGACAAAAAGCCACAGATTGTTGTGTCGCGCTCAAAATGACGTCACCGCAGTGCCGCTCAGCTGTTAAAGCAACACTGCACCCCGTTGGGCAGGCGACTGGGACTAATGGAAAAGCAGCACAAGGTGAGTAGAGTAGAGCCGGGCTAATGGAAAAGGGCCAAAAGATTAGAAAAGTGCTCTATAAGCTCAAGTCCATTTACCATTTACCATTGTGATGGTGCATCACATTTCAACAGGTGTAATGATACCTCTGTCATGGTCTGAGGGTCTGTATCACCTTCACTGGCTCTACGTAACTTTGGTGTGGATTTTAATTTTTTTTAACCTTAATTTAACCAGGTAGAAGACCCATTGGTTCAAACTCTGTTCCCATCTTTAACAAGGGCGGCCTGGCCAAGAAAGGCAGCAGCACATGTCACAGTAGCCAAAACAGACAGCAACAGATATTAACATACAAGCAATAAAATGCAGGAGTTATTTTGAGAAACAGTTCAAGAACACAGGCACTGTTTGATGGGTTCATGTTGTCGGTTTTTCAAAATAGAGTGGAAGGATTTCCAAGAAACAAATTCAGCCAGTTTCAGTTTAGATTGGAGGGCGTTCCAAGTAAAAGAAGTAACTGAAAGCTTTTTTTTTTCCTGTTTCAGTTCGAACACAAGGAACAGAGAGATACAAAATATTATTTGATCGTAAAGCATAATGGCTTCCATTTCTCTGATGAAAAGTGCTTAAAAGCACTTAAGTCTGCTTAGCCACAGTCACACGCAATGACGTATTGATTTTGTCATTGCGTCACTCGGTACTATTTGGCCTTGCTATTACCTCTCTCCACCAAAGGCCAAATATGGCTTTTTTTGCAATATTCAGCCGAATATATTCGGTAGGCCTGCACAATATATCGTTTGAACATCGACATCGCAATGTGCGCATGCGCATTTCCCCCATTTATTGGGGAAATGAAAAAAAGCAACTGAAATTGAAACCTATTCTATTTTGTACAGAGACATGGCCTCCTGGATCCCTTTTATATACAGCAATCTTCATCATTTACAGATGAAGCCCCTTAGCCTGGATTAAACAGTATTATACGAATACAATGGTGTCATTGTGAGTCAACCAAATTCTTCTCAAACAGAGCTATTCAAGTCATCTGGTAAAAATTCTTCTATTTTTAATATCGCAATATATATCGCAATATATCGCAATATATCGCAATATATCGCAATATATCGCAAACCCCCAAAAAATCGCAATGTCAGTTTTTTCCGATATCGTGCAGCCCTAATATTCGGTCACCGAATATTCGGTGCATCCTTAGTTTCAGGCTTTCAGATGGTTTTGAAGACTATTTTTGGAAACTGAAAGAAAAATCTTAAAAAAAAAACAAACAAATATAACCCAGTGCCTAAAGCTAACATGTTTGGTCCAGATAAAACAAACTCAGCTTCTCTTTTTTGTGAAGTTCAGTTTATTTGTGTTGGCATTAAAGCTCATAGAGCTGTGGTTCCTGTTAACACTAACGATGATGTTTTCTTGTGTCAGAATGGTCCAGAGCTGCTCCCTCGTGTCAACATGCTGCTGCTGCTGACCAGAGTCATCTCCACAGCCACCCCACGACTGCAGGTACGCACAGCCTGGGACAGACTCACCTCACATTACAGCTGGTTACTGTTAGTGTTATTATGGTCTGTCTTTGGCTGCTCTGATGTTCGACCCGTTCTTCGATCCTCCAGGTGTTAGCTTCTCAGTGCCTCACCGCTCTGTGTGCCAGTGCTGGAGGAGGAGAAGGCTGCACTGTGGCGGAGCAGCCGGAGATCGACGTCCTGCTCGACGCACTGCTGTCGCCCTGCTTCTCTGTCCGGGACGCTGCCCTCAGGGTGAGCTCTACTGTACTCAGAAGAGATGTTTTGAGTGGGATTTGGGCCGTAGAGGAGCAAAAATGGCAATTTTAAAGTTTTCTTCACAGATTTAAAGGTGTAGTGTGTAGAGTTTGGCAGCATTTTGCCAAACAGAAATGGTGAATATAGGATATAATGTTTCTATTTGTATGTAAACTCTGTCAAAATAGGAGTACAATCATCCCCATAAAATGTTCGTTTATTTTTATTTATTTAAAAAAAGCTCTAAAAATTTTACATTACTGCGGGCTGCATTCATGTAGGCCCTCATAACGATCCGCCATGTTGTCAACGGGTGTATTTAAGGGACAAAAAGACTTAACGTGAATCTGTCCACCGGTTCTGAAATTTACCTGAAATGCAGGCGAAGAAGAGGAGAGAGGGCAGCGGTGGATGTGTAGACAGTCCGTACCCTGCACTAGGGATTTTAATTGTGTGTATTTACAGTTAAAGCTTTGAAAATGGAGGACCACATTTATTCAAAATCACTCGAGTCTTCTTATTTCGAAAAAAAGAAAGCACGACGAAATGAAGCGGAATCATGACAGAAAACAGGAAACAAGGGTGAACTTTGATGATGCTTTTACAAGGTGGAGAGGCTTGTTATTAATAAATACTCCATTTATCATATTACAAAACTCTCATTCCTCCAGCTCAGCTTTCCTCTGCATTGCACCCACTCTCTCTCTTCTTTACCTTATTTCGGCGAATCCACATCAGGGTTGATCTGGTTAGCATTAATGCACTAATGTTTGTTTGTGTTACTACAAATTAGCAAAATCTATAAAATAATGGTTACAAACATTTACACTTCAGTAAATGATGCCATGTTCACAATCCCTTTGGTCTTCACAGTGTTCCGTTCCTCAACGACGTGACGTTTTGGTCACAGTTAGGCTCTTTCTAGAATTTGAACTCTAGATGTCGCTAAAATGCCAAATTCTACACACTGCACCATTAAAGGGATATGCCAACTTTTTTTAGTTTTTCACATTTTGCTTCGCTCCTGAGTCAACATAGACTCTATTCTTTCCACTGTGTATCCAGTAACAAGAAATAAGCGGGCAAAGCTCGTCCACTGCTAATTAGCTTAGCTCAAACACTGGGTCTCAATGGGTAGTGGTAGCCTGCCTCTGCCTACAGTCATTGGATAAACTCTTCAGCAAATCCAAACGGTCCTGTGTGCTTGTTGTGATTCATTTTTATGAATCACTGCTGTTTGTGTAGTTGGTTTGTTTTGAATACAGTCTTATGTTAATCTCGGCCCGTGATGTGCTGTTGCTGTGTTGTTTTTAGGGATTGTTGGAGATGGAGTTCGCCCTGCCCACCGACAGCTCTGAGGCCAGTGGTCTCAGTTTGCTGCGCAGGCTCTGGGTTGCAAAGTTTGACGTTGAGGAGGAGGGCCGTGCCTTGGCTGAAAAGTAAGTATCATAGATTACTTTCTCCTTGAGTCTTAGTCTTATTTATTCATCCTTTTTTTTGATTGTCAATCAGCCATCTCCTTGCTGATTTTTTATAGTATTTTAATTGTGCATCCGTTATCATGAAACCAGACTTCCAGCATCAGTGTTTGTCCTTCCTCCTTAGACTCTGGGACTCTCTGGGTCTGGAGTTGGTGCCTGAAATCTGCTCCCTGCTGATCGGAGATGTCACCCACCATGAAGAAGCTGTGCGTACTGCTGCAGCAGAAGCTTTGTCCAGTGCTGTTTCACAGTACAGAGACCAGTCTGCAGCAGTGCTCGGCCAGCTCACTGAGCTCTACCATCAGAAACTCTATGTGAGACTGACACCATCGTCAAATACAGCTTTTATCCTGATTACCTTTTGGACAGTTCGAGTTTGACCTGTTTCTGATGATGTGTGTTTGCTTTAATGGTTTTTCAGAGACCTCCTCCTGTGCTCGACGCCCTGGGCAGAGTCATCTCTGAAGCTCCTCCTGATCAGTGGGAGGCCAGGTAATACGTCCATGTCATGTGCAGAGTGAAGGTTAGTCCAGGGCATTGTAGGGAGTTGACAAAATAAAGATTCTGTTTACTCCAGGAACTCCAGCACATGAGGGCACACTCACACGGGGGATAACCTGAGGGGCCGTTTACACGAGGCCTAAAACGGTCAAATCCGATAAGTTTTCATTGCGTTTGAGCCTCCTGTTTACAAAGGAGCTCTACAAGGAGTGCCTGAATCCACAAACTTTGTAAAACCAGGCTCCAGAGTGGAGAGTTTTCAAAACACTCCTCCATGTCCTTAACCCTTATATAGCTACTTCTTGAGTAGAAGGTAAACCACAAACACGGTGACAAGTTCTGACTTACTGACATCTATTATTAGAAATGGGCAAACACAATGATCATGAAAGCCAACAACATTAATTTCAATTTAAACAATATTTATCAACTTAACCTGATGTACAAGAACAGTTTTGGTCTTGCGTGTAAACGTGACTACTAACTGACGTGTACACGGTTACACGTCATAGATTGATGATTTTTTTCTAACGAAGATGCGCTACTTGACCACTAGACGGTTATGTCTCCTTTAGAATACCCCCTTATTCCATTAAATCAAAGACATGACGGTCGTTATGATGAGTTCAAACCTTTATTCAGTGAGCAGAACTTAATAAGTAGGCAATCCATCTTCCCACTTTAAGGCTTAGCCCAACTTATGACAGACAGTAAAACAAGCTGAAAATAAAAACATTTATAATTATGACAGAAAGAAAATGTAAAAGTGAAACCTGAAAAATGTTTAACCTTCTTTAAAAAAATGTGTTTTCTTTGTCCTCTTTAGAGGCGAGGATTTGTGATCAGGTTGAGAAAAGCTGATAGAGCACTAACGAACAATATAATGTACAACAACACGCAATAATACAGGCAAAAATAACAAACCATTTACAGTTTTTGTTTTCAGCTGCACGACATTTGCGTATGGAGAAGATTATGAGTGCCGCACTCTTTTCAAGTCCCGTGCTGCTGGTATAAGCCAGTTTAGCCTGCATAGTCTACACTAAACAGGATTTACACTGGTAGTTTGTTTGAAAAACTGCCACACAGTGCTCCGCTTGTTGTTCACTGCCATCGCGCAGAGGCAGCCTGAAGTGACGCTGCACTGGCTGTGGCTGCAGATCCTTTGTATGAATGTGACATTGCGCCCCATTCATCTATTATGTATGTGGATAACTGCACCAGTGGGAACATTTAGGTGTATTGTTGGTTAATGTTATTATCTAAAGCTTTCAGGCAACATTGTCACCAATAAAAATACTTTATATATCAGTGAGAACTGAACAAGGAGGAGGAGGAAAAAATGACGTGTACACGGTTATTGATTTTTCTAAACCATTATGATTTGTTATCCATGTATCCGTTTACACGTGCAGATGTTGACACCCCTACTGGAGACCTTTCTTCTTTCTGTCTGCTTCTTTCTGATATATCTGAAATTAGCAGATATTTCCTTTGGAATATCACTCACCATTGTCGCTAAAAACAGAAAACTGTGTCAAATTTTGATTAATACTTAGAGTAAACAATAGTTCATGGTAATTTCAGATATACTCAGACAGCTAGTGACCAGTGATCAAACCACACAGGAGCTGAGTCAGTGTCTGTATTCAGTCCGATTTTTGGTGGTCCAGTATTTTACCTTTCATTGTCTCTTGGGTGTGCTTCATTTAAGCCAATTGCAGGCTTCTACCCACACACATGCTTTTTTAAATAAGTTTTTATTGGGGCCCGACTGATACATCAGCCAGCCGATTATAGCCTTTTTCGAAGTATTCAACATCGGCCAGAGTTTTGCCGATGTAACGGCGATATATTCTTAATTTCTCATAAAACAGTAAACCTGCGGTCCAAGCCGCGCAAAATGATGACGTGAAAGATGGCGACGCGCGTTGGTGGCGCGGGCTCTCTGCTCACCTACAGATCAGCCTCACAGACAGACTGGGCACCGCCGAACAGTTTTCTGACGGACGCTTCCTCTGTCGTTGTCAATACTGATGAATTGGACCTTCGGCTGTGACTGTTTTTTGTATTATGACGGAAATCTAGCTTTATCCGTGTGTCCCCAACACGGCAGCAAAGCTAATTAGCTAGCGAGCTAACTATGCTAGCGTTAGCATAGCTCCTTGGAGTCCTACGTTATCATCAGCAGTCTCATCCAGGGGAGACTTCAGCGTAGCTGGGGACTTTAATCAGCCAGTTTAAATAAGTTTGTGAAATAATGTGCAGTGTCCCACAAAATATTTTGATTTCCTCACGCACATTACCTCATGTTAACAGTAATGAGTGTTTCTACCTGAACTAAAACCTGCTTCTGATAAACTAACGAGGACTGAAAGGTAGATGTGACAAAGAGTTCATAAACAATCTCTATTTTTACATTTTTAAAAAAGTTATTTGTTTTATTTTCAGTAATTTGCCTCAGTTTAACACACTCATTTATATTGTTCTTGAAAGCTTCAGAGAAGGAAAATAAAAGATGCCCATGAAAAGAATGTTACCTTAGGTGTTTTTGTTCCTTTTATGTTTACAACTTTTTAAAAATTTATCGCCCGATTAATCGGTAATCTGTATTTTTTTCTGACAAATATCGGTATCAGCATCGGCCTCAAAACATCCATATCAATCAGGCCCAAGTTTTTATGCCATTGTGTTTCTTTTACTGTGTAAAATGAATAATTAAATAAAAATAAATAGAGTGGATTAATGTCTTTCTTTAGCAGTTACACATCAGCGGGATTGAATAAGTAAATCAGCTCCTCCAGGGAGTGCTGAACTGTTTAATGTGATGAATGCTTTATGGTAAACTGAGAGTTTTTGTCACTTTTATTCTCAGGTGTGGAATCGCTCTGGCCCTGAACAAGCTGTCTCTGTACCTGGACGAGTCTCAGGTCACCCCTCTCTTCCTCTTCTTTGTCCCCGATGCGCTGAATGACCGACACCCAGAGGTGCGGCGCTGCATGCTGGACGCTGCGCTCTCTGCTCTGAACACACACGGGAAGGTACTGCTGACTTTTGATTCTCCGCTCAGAACTATTCATGCCTCCCATTGAGCTCGTTTACCTTAGATGATTTAACCGAGCACACTTTGTTCTGCAGGATAACGTGAGCTGCTTGCTGCCAGTTTTTGAGGAGTTCCTGAAAAACGCCCCACAAGACGCCAGCTATGACTCTGTCCGCCAGAGCGTGGTTATTCTCATGGGCTCCCTCGCCAAACATTTAGACAAGAATGACCCCAAAGTCAAACCCATCGTGGCCAAGCTCATCACTGCACTGTCCACACCTTCACAACAGGTATATCACTCTCTGTTTACTTTGTTGTTTATCAGCACTTAAAACTTTTATATTATTTTAGATTAGAGTAGAAAGAACTTTAATAATAATAATAATAATAATAATAATATTTTTATTTATATTTTACTTTTAAAAACATAGTTTACAAAGTGCGTTGACAAGCATTCAGCACAAAGTAATAAAACACAAACAAACAATGAGCACAATGAAGTAAAAACATAAAGCACAGCTTAAATCAAGACTAACAGAAAGACACAAAGGTAAAAAGACACGAGGTGAAAAGACAGAGGGCCGACGGTTGATGCTGTGTTAATACTCCAGATTTCTTACTGAAGGCCCTTTTCAGACTTTATAGGAACCCAGACAATACAAGAACCATGCAGCATAAAAAGAGACCATGAGGACCAAACATAAAAACATCAAATCAGCAAGACTAGGAAACACAATAAAAAAGGGGAGAAAAGCAGAAATCAGGTCAGAAAATATAAAAAGATTAAATGAACAATGATGATAAAATTACAAAATAATAATAAAAATAAGTGGCAATGATAAAATACAGTAATAAACATGAGCAAGAGATAAGACAATTAAAAAGGTCTAAAAATGATCTATGAAAGAGTGTAAAAAAACTTTATTTATCCTTTTTAAAGACTCCCTCATGGAAATTAAGATTGCAATCGCACGATTCATAGCAGAAAAGATATATTAAAAAGATAGATTTAGACAGAAATATATATAAACTAGAAAAGCATTCAGAGAGCGCAGTCCTCCACCAACGCCACAGTCCTCTCCCATATTGTGATTTTCACCATAAATATTACTCCTACCTTTATTTCATCTAAATATTTAGATTCCTTGACCATGAAAACATACCATTAGCAACTGGATTCGTAATGATATCTGTTTTAGTTCAGTTGTCATTCACGAAAATCTAATTTTTCATCATGGCGCATCCAGATGGTGATCCAGATCAGTCCCAGAATCTAATCATTTGTTGCTTGTCCCAATCCGGACATTTCCTGAAAATTTCCTTGAAATCCGTCCATAACTTTTTGAGTTATGTTGCTAACAGAGAAACAAACTGGCAATAACATAACCTCCTTGGAGGAGGTAATAAAAACAGAAATATGGCTTCTGTTGGCTGCTGCTCCTTCCCATCTTCAGTCTTCCTGTTACTCCTCCTCCCTCTCAGTGAGGAGTTGTACAGTCTGATGGCCTGAGGGACTAAGGAGTTATTCAGTCTGTTGGTCCTGCATTTGGAGAGGAAGGAAGGAACTTAACCTAAGCCTTTAAATTTGCAAAAGCTGTTTCCCACTTACACCTCTTTTACACTGAAATTAGTGGGTCAATATAGATTTTTTCAATGCAGTTTAACACACCAACAATCGACAAGTGACTCTTCCCACTGCCAGCAAACTTGGTCTAATTGGCAGCAGACGAGCTGTGTGGCTGTTTTTTTCCTCTGGTGCACAAGGCTGATCTCATCATGTTGATGACATCATCAGCGCACCAAAACGTAGCATAGAATCATAAACGTTGGTCAGCTGTTTTCTGTACTTTTTTCCCTCTTTAAAAATGTACAAACAGCACAGACTGAACGATTTGAGCGCTGATGATACAAAGGTGGATGGAATTTGTTGCTAAGACGACAAAGAGTCACAGAAGTTACCAGTGTTGGGCAAATAACTTTAGAAAAGTAACTAGTTATAATTACTAGTTACTTTTTTCAAAAAGTAACTGAGTTACTAACAGAATTCCTCCTTCATAAATGTAATTAGTTACCAGGTAAAGTAACTGATGTGTTACTTTTCTGAAAACTCTTTTCCTCTTGAACTGTGTGTCTCCGTCTCTGTGTCCTTCCTTGTTGTTACCTGCTGCAGCAGCTCTGACATCATCAGCGGAGTTCTCGCTGTTTTTGGTCTCTAGATTTTAGATTTACTAACAACAGACAAACTCTTTGCTTTAGGACATAATGGACACTTCACATGTGTGTTCTTGACTTTTACTTCTTTTACTTCCATCCTGAAAACTCCAGTTTGAACTCCACAGACGCTCCAGACTCACCACTGCTGCAGCTAGCTGTGTTGCCAGATTTTACAATTAAAATAAGCTTTTTTAAAGAGAGAAACCTACATGAAGTGTGTTTTAATTTTTATCCACGTTACATTTTAATTTCAAAGTCATATTTCTTCTTTTTGTCTCTTAATTTACTTATTCAACATCCTTTTGTTTGGAGGTGAACATCCTTTTCTTTACACAGAAGTGAAGGGAGGGGCTGCTGTTATTTATAACTCTGTTATTGCTAAACAGTCTAACCTTGATTTTTGTAACCAAACAGACATGTCAGGGTTTTATCTAAGTTTTATCTTAATTATCTACAGATTTATTATGGTGGAAACAGTAGTAACTACACTATAAATCAATTTAATTCTGGCTATAAGGATTTATTTTCAGCTGAAATAATTTTACAGTAAAATTTAAATGTGTGTTAGGGTGGGATGAAATAATTTTGATTATTCTGAATTGGGTTTATATTAATAGTTTGGGGGCTAAATGAGCCCAAATGAGCAACTGTCCTTTTGGTACAAGCCCAAAAACTGCAATCTACAACTCCCAATATACACATGCAAGTTAGAATAAAACAAAGTCGAAAGTTGCTTATAATAAACAGACCTGGCAACTTTGGCATCTAGTTTTCTCATCTGTCTGTCAGCGGTGCAGCCCCTGTCTGTGTCTGGCTGAGCGAGGCAGGTCTGATAATAATATATTATTTATATTATAACGTCTTAAATAGTAATTAATTCGATTACCCTTTACTGGGAAAAAGTAACAGGGTTGGTAACGCCGTTATTTGTTAGTCCCAACACTGTTAGTTAGAGACAGTGGGGGCGGGCGCCATATTATGCCATCGGCACATTAACCTGATGTCATGACGTAAAGTAACGGGTCCGCCCTGGTGGGATGTTCCCACTGAAGCCGATCGAAGGCAGGTCAATGAAAACCTGTGTTGCTTGCAGGGTCCGTCGACCTGTATTGAAATGCTGATTAGACCCTTTCAAACTGTCGATTTTTCCTTGGTTTAAACGTGTTTCTTGGCCAGTCTGAAGGAGATATTAGATTTGCTCACCAGTGTTAAATAAGGCTCTTTATCCCTCTTCAGGTCCAGGAGTCTGTTGCCAGCTGTTTGCCTCCTCTGGTCCCTGCCATAAAGGAAGATGCAGCAGGAATCGTGAGGAACCTGCTGCAGCTGCTGCTGGAGAGCGACAAGTACGCAGAAAGAAAGGGAGCAGCCTACGGACTGGCCGGCCTGGTCAAAGGTCTGGGGATCCTGGCACTCAAACAGCAGGACATCATGACCACACTGACGGACGCCATCCAGGACAAGAAGAACTTCAGACGGAGAGAGGGTCAGATTTCATATCTGTTTGTTTCTGTTACTCTAGGTCCAGAAAAGGTTTTAAATCCTCAAATATATTCACAGTCAGATAAATCAAACCACTCACCTGCTTATTTTGCTCTGCTTAGGAGCTCTTTTTGCATTTGAGATGCTGTGCAACATGTTAGGAAAGCTGTTTGAGCCATATGTGGTCCACGTGCTCCCACACCTCCTGCTCTGCTTTGGAGATGGAAACCAGTACGTCAGAGAGGTGAGGCTTTTTTTTTTTATATCTCTGAGTCTTTGTTCTGTGATTCTGTAATAACTCACTTTGCTCATATGAAGCCTTAAGCAGAACTTTGGTCTTTGTGTGTTGGACATCTGTTTGAAATGTAGGTCTTAAAATCTTCAGCTCTTCTGCAGGGTCCATGGTCTTGGATTTCCTGCCTGTGTTCTCTTTCAGAACATTAGTCCAGGACTAAATCAGACTTAAATTGTTACTGTTCTTGCACAAGGCTGCAGATGACTGTGCCAAGGCCGTGATGAGGAACCTGAGTGCTCATGGAGTTAAACTGGTCCTCCCTTCGCTGCTGGTGGCCCTGGAGGAGGAGTCCTGGAGAACTAAAGCAGGTGAGGAGCCTCTGCATGTGTGATGCAACATCTTGAAGGTACACTAATTATCTCGGTGCCAATCATTATCAGCCAATACATGACCAGCTGATTAGATTTTATACCTTTATTCAAACTCTGTGTTAAAATCTGCACTTGGACTGGCAGGATAACAGCTAGTTAGCTAACTGAACATGATAACAGGACATTATCATGTGTATTCTCGTCAGTAGGGCTGGGATGATGCGCTTTCCTCCTGCTTCAATTTCTTACGATTTTTTTAGGTGCCGATTTGTTTTAACCCTTTCATGCATGGTGTCCGCTACAGTGAACAACCATTCAGGTTGCAACATCATGTTACAGCTACCATGTGGTAAACTCCCAAACCATTGTCTCAAGTTTCATAAAAATACAGTAACATCTATGTATATTTTTGTCCTAATAAGATATTACATCATAAATCCAAACCTATAGACAGAGGAAATGCACCCACCCCTCAATAAAGAGTGTTAAATTCTTCTATTCCAAATCAGACAGGTACAAAAATGTATTTCAAAAGGATATATTCTGCTTATTACGCCTGTATCCAGATTTCAGCTAATTCTGTAATTGTGTTTATTGGATCTATATTGAGTTCCATTATATTACTATCATTACTGTTGATGATTGGTGTCCACTGTAGTGGAAAATGTAACATGCTGGCACAAATTTGGACATGATTTGGACTTGTTTGCATGTAAAAACCAACATTTAAAGTAATTATTCCTTTCAGATTTAGTAATTCATGCATGAAAGGGTTAAATTGCGATTCTACAATATTGCCGATTTTTGCAGTCTTTAGTTAGCTTTTTTAACACCAGTGAAAAAGATGAACAACGATGATGCCTACAGACTATATCAGGAAAAATTATTATTTACTGGCTTATTAACTCAGACTAAAATGAAGCATTTAAATTTGGATAAGAAATTGACATTTGAACAAAAAAAATCACAATTCTCATGTGAAACGAGTTTTTCTCCCATCACTACTTATCAGTATTGACTGAGTTGACTTTGGTGATTGGTTGTTGGCAGCAAATAAATAAATAAATAAATATATAAATAAATAAGGTATCCCTACTGGAAAGAATACATTTTTATGCTCTTGCACATTGCTTATAATAAAAACATACCTATGCACCAGCAGGGAACACATTATGAGAAAGAACTATTGTTTTTTTTTATTATGAGTTTAAGGTCTTTATTTCATTCTGTTGGTATATAAAACATACGAGTCAAAGAAAAAAGACTCAAACATGTGAATGAAAAGGAGCAGAATGAAGAGAAATATAAAGTCTGCCCCTTTCTCAAAAGATATTAATGAACTAAACACATGATACAGTTTAAAAAAAGAGCTGCAGGGCAACAATAATCACAAACAATAATTTCCATAATCTGATTCCCCTCAGTGTAACAGAGCTCCTTCAGTTCAGTTCTGAATCTTGTTTTTTTAAATATTTCAAATCCTTTTAAATTATAACAAATTTCTCTTTTGTCAGATCGGTCCTGGATGTTCATTAGTAAAATTTTATGAGCTTTACGTATTATCTGCAACATACTGAGATCTACTAACTCACTGAATTTCAACAATTGCAATTCAACAAATAACGAGTTTGAAAAATCTCTGTATTGACTTATTGTAGGAATTCTTAATGCTCTTTTCTGTAAAATTAAAATTGGCTGGATGGAAGTTTAACATGCACTTCCCCACATTTCAACCCAGAAGGTCAGAAATGGAACAATCAAGGAATTATATAAAAGTTACAAAGCTGTATCATCGAAGTAATCCTGTACTTTGTGTAGCATGGCAATTGTTTTTGCTATTATCACTTTGATTACATTAACCCTTTCGTGCATAGTGTCCACTACAGTAGTCAGATATTCAGAATAAATGTTATTCCCTTAGGTTGCAGTACCATGTGCAGCCACAAGGTGGAAAATTCCCAAACCCTGGTCTCCAGTTTCGAAAAAAAATTATCGTTTCGCATTTTACCGTATTAAGACATCGCATCATAGATTTAAAAAAGGTGACAAAGCAGGTAAAAAGGCTCTTACTAAAATATGGATGACACCTGTTGAACCTTCAATTAATAACTGGATCGATGTGACAACAGAAATTTATAAGATGGAAAAGATAACTTTTTTTATTAATTTAAAACTTGACAAATTCAAATCACATTGGACAAAGTGGATACAATATGTTAAGCCTTTGAGACCTGATATGAATTTTGCATAGTGAGGGAGCCTTGGATTTAGCAATTTATAATCATGTTCCGTCTCTCCTTTTTTCTTTAATCCATGATTATTGTCTTTTTAAAAATTACGAGATGAAATATGCCATTTTTGTAAGTTTGGTTTATATCTTTATTTTATTCTAGTCTACTGTTTTTTTTATTCTACTCTGTAGCACCATCTCTCTGGATGTACAAAGTTTCTTTTTCCTGAGTCTTTGAACAAAAAAAAAAAAAAAAAGTCCAGAAGAATAAAAATCTTGAACTTGTATTAAGGTACATGAAGAACTGCTGGAGTGCCTGATTATACACATTTTTGTGATAATGTACCTCTCTGTTTTCCTTACTTGTAAATGTAAGGTCTTTACAATGGACAAAAAAATAAATAAATTAAAATTTTAAAAAAAGAAAAAAGTTGACAAAAGGCAAATTGGGTGTTGTGCCCGTATTCAGATTTTACATAATTTTGTATTTTTTTATTTTAAATTTTGGTGCAATTCACAAGTGATTAGTTTGATTAAACACCAGTAATGCATCTACTTCAGATATAGTCTTAATAAATGTTTATTTAAAGACGTGTTTCTGAATCTTTAGTTTTGTTAAATTACTATTTATACCGTTGATTTATGATGAAGTGGACAGATGCAGAACTCTCTCAAAATATTAGGATGAAAGAAAAGATCATGATTTTTAACTTGATCAAACATTATAAAAAAGATTTCTTTTGTGATTAAATGATTCATGCATGAATGGGTTAAGATGTGATTTCCATGTCAGATTATCATCAGTAATAACACCTAAAATTTTATTTCATTCTCTATATTAATTTCGATACCTTCTATACTGGCTCAATGTTTTTGTCTTTGTTACCAAACAGCATGAAGTTTGGTTTTTCAATATTAGGGGATCATTTATGTACATCAAACCAGTGTCTAAGTTTTTTATTTTCTTTTCCGACCACCTCCAACACACATTGTAGATTTTCTCCAGTATTAAAAAATACTTGTATAAAAAAATGTTTGTTATACTTGTTTGCAGCTGGTTGATGATTTCAAAGCGTTTTTCCAGTCATTATAAGATGTCAAAAAGAGAATAATTGACTCTGACTTCTCTCCTGCAGGCTCCGTGGAGTTGCTCGGTGCCATGGCGTTCTGTGCTCCAAAGCAGTTGTCCTCTTGCCTGCCCAGTATCGTCCCCAAACTGACCGAGGTGCTGACCGACTCTCATGTGAAGGTGCAGAAGGCCGGACAGCAGGCTCTCCGCCAGATTGGCTCTGTAATCCGCAACCCTGAAATCCTGGGTAGGTGATGGGACGCCTCTTTTAATCTGTGTCTAACAGCTGCAGACCAGCAGATACAGTATGTCAGGCAGTGTAGACTTTGGGTGTGACTATAGAGAAGAAGTTTATCTGGTTAGGTTTTTGGTTTATGACTCATGGTTTGAAATGTTTCCTGCAGGAACATATTCCAGAACTTTCTCCTCCACTTGTTTCACACTCTTATTCAATGGGTGTTTTATTTTTTTAACCATAAACAGTTAAAAACATTGTTAGTATGTAGATTTAACCATGAAATTATTAAATCATTGAGACCTGGACAATTATTCAATCAATCAAAATTTATTCATACAGCATTTTTCATACAGGACTTTGTATTTACATAGGACATAAGATGAAATACAATAATAAGAAAAATAAAAGTAGAAAATTGCATAATTACATAAAATAAAGACATAAGACCCCGCAGATGGTTCACTCTGCTCAGTCTGTTTTATAACCAACACACCCAAGGTGTTGAGACAGTTGCACAGAGTGAACCATCTTCTCATCCAGCCTGTTTGGTCGAGAGAGAGGAGGGAAACAAACATGTATGCACGTGTCAGTTTATCGAGGCTGGCAAACTTATCGAGGATGTTTTTATTTATCATGCACTTAATTGATTTACTGATTATCGTGACAGGCCTACATATTGTTCTAACATAAAATCTACTATCTTACACATTCCTCTCGTCATTAATGCATCCATTCTTCCACCATTTAATTATTACTATATCTCTCTATTTATTCATCTGATTTTTCCTTCTATCCATACAGCCAACCCTTCCATCCATAACTTAACGACAGTCTACCTCCAGAATCTGAGCTCTTTGAGAATAGAAAAAAACTTTCATGGCCATCACTAAACTAGGGGTTATGAACAAGTCAGTAGGTCTTGAGGTCTAAAACAAAAATGGCCATCTTTGTTTCGGTGAAAGTATGTCTCACGGATGCATTGTTTAGCTTTATGAACAGTTTTTATTCAGTGCGCGATAGCATGAATTTTAAGTCATGTATGAATCAATTTTAATCATGGACCAATTCATGTATCACGAATCATTATTTGAGTTATGAACTTATTAAGTCCATATTTAAGTTTGCTGTCCATGCACACAGCAGAGATGAACACAGACACAAAGGTATACTGCCACAAATAGAACCACGGAATAAAAAATAAATAAATTAAATAAAATAAATTAAAGAAGATGTCTTGGACCTAACCATAGTTGAAGTGACCAGTGTATGCATATACATAACTCTAATGTTTTAGATTTCTACTGCCATATTTGTTACACACATCTGATAACAGTGCTTCATGATAAAGTGAAGTCGGAGTCATGAGAAAATTAAAGTGGTTCATGAATTAATCATGAAAATGCAGATGTATGAAACTGTGATTTTCATTTCCATGTGGTTCCTCCTTTTCAGCCATCACCCCCATCCTGCTGGACGCCCTAACTGACCCATCCAGGAGGACCCAGACGTGCCTGCAGACCCTGCTGGACACTAAGTTTGTGCACTTCATTGACGCCCCCTCCCTCGCTCTTATCATGCCCATCGTGCAGAGAGCCTTCCAGGATCGATCCACAGACACTCGCAAGATGGCCGCTCAGATCATTGGCAACATGTACTCCCTGACTGACCAGAAGGTCCGTGACGTTTACATAAAGTTATCAAATGCTGCTCTAAGAAGACGTACCTGCTGTCTTGATGTGTTGTTGTTGTTGTTTTCAGGATCTGTCGCCCTACCTGCCGAGTGTCATTCCTGGACTGAAGGCCTCCTTGTTGGACCCCGTGCCTGAGGTCAGCTCAGTTATTGAGATGATAGTTCAGTATTGTGTTGTCTGTCTCTTTGAAGCGTGGCTGCAGCCTCTCCCCTCCTCTTCCTCTGCAGGTTCGCACAGTTTCAGCCAAAGCCCTGGGCGCCATGGTGAAGGGAATGGGTGAATCCTGCTTCGATGACTTGCTGCCGTGGCTCATGGAGACACTGGCGTCTGAGCAGAGCTCTGTAGATCGATCTGGAGCTGCTCAAGGTGGGTTCATCAACACTGTTTCTGAGCTGCTCTTTAAATAAGAGTGAACACTAAAGTCATCTGTCCAGGCGAAACACTGGAATTTAAAGGGACTTCTTTTTCTTTTTGTGGCTTGCTTCAGGGGTCGTTTACACGAGGCCTAATACAGTCAAATCTGATAAGTTTTCTTTGCAAAATTATATATTATTGTCAATTTTATTTTGAAACATCATTTTTTCATTAATGTAATTATAACATATGTCATAATAAAGTGAGTACACCATATCAAAAGCAACAAACTTTAATTTTTTAAGAGTATTTAACTGAAATTTGAAGGTCAAGAGCTTTTTATGAAAATAAATGAAAAAACAATTTAATAAATTTAACAAAAAAAGAAAAAAAAACAACGAAAGTGAAATGGACTCTCTTTTGGGAAAAAATGCATGTAAATAAAAATCATTATACTAATCAAAAACAAAAAAAATAGACCCTGTATCTGTAAAGAGAAAAAACTCCCAATAAAAAACACACAACAATAAATAAAATGGAGTTTATGCAGTTTCTGAATTGTGTGTGACATGTACGTTCCTCCAGTCAATTCATACTGTTTGTCAAACATTTGTAACATTTCCTGAAATGCTGGCTTGCTGGCAAAATATTCCCACACTGGGGCTGTGGCAGCCTGCTTAAGAACCGTATCTTTCGTGCCATCATTCATATTAGTGTTTGTTTCCTCGTTGCTCCTCGGGATACTCAATCATCTCTCTGTGTGGGTACATACAAGTGGCCCCACCTCCCCCACAAAGATTGCATGAATGACAGATGCTCACTCCACTATAAATCCGCTAAATCTGCTATAGAACCAATGCACCCAGGTGTTGAAAGAATTGCACAGAGTGACCCATCTTCTCATCCAGCCTGTTTGGTAGAAAGACAGGAGGAAAACAAACATGCATGCACGCGTCAATTTATCAAGGCCGGCAAACTTACTGAGGATGTTTTTATTTATCGTGCGGTTAATTGATTTATTGATTATTGGGACAGGCCTACGTCTTGGCCTCCTGTTTACAAGGGAACTCTACAGGAGTGCCTGAATCAGGAAACTTTTTAAACCAGGCTCCAGAGTGAAGCGTTTTTGGGAGTAATAATCAAATATCTTCGATTATTTGGGTGCATGTCCGAAAACCGTTCGACTTTGATTTTTTGGAAAAGTGGCAGCCTTAGCTCAAACACAGGGAGTCAATGGTTATTGTTACCCTGCCTACAGTCATCAGATAAATTCTTCAACAACTCTTAACAGTCCTGTGTGCTTGTTAGTTGTTTTTTTTTTTTTTTACCATGTTACGCTACATTTTCTTCTGCATCAGTGTATTATCTTCTACTTCAAAACAGAGGCTTTGTTTTGTTGACCTACTTACAAGCAGAACCGTAGAGGTTTGTGTAGGACATGTGACGTCTAGGAATTAGTTGGGTCTTTGGAACAATTCTTTCAATGATGAGAACAGACTCAAAGTTGTGAGCGAGCCGTTTGTTTTTGTAGGCCATTTGCATTGCATTTAATACAAACGAATGGTTCTCATAGTTCGCTTAAGATAATCGTTCAAAAGACTCGACTCTTTTGCTCATCATTTTTACAAATTGTGTCAAAAATATGCAATGTGATGTTTCTGTGGATTTAAACTTGGCATGTGGTACATCCCTTCATCACAACATTAACAGTGACACTTTATTATGAATACTGTTGACATTGAAATGGTTCGATTATGTATACACTGTATTTGTAATATGTAGATTTGTATTATATGGATATATATATAATGTAAATATTGATTTTCCTTAAGTGCTTACTCATTATTAGGATGTCTTTATTTGTTGTCTTGGTGATTCATATGAAGAAGGGAGTTACTATTACCCATGAATTTACATTGTTTCCATGAAGAATGACAGTGGGTGTTGAGTTATAGTTTAGTTTTATATCTGATTTGGACGGGAAAAGCTCTTTGCGCCAGTACCCACATGCTGAATTTGTTAGTTCAGTTACAGTACATGTATAGTTTTGTGTTAGTTACATTGATTTGGTTGTTGTTATTTTTTTATTTCCTTTTTTTAAGTTTGAGATAAATAAATAACATTTTTTAACCCTCATAATCCTCAGTAGAAGCTGTCCACAGATGAAATTTGCAGGCAAGAGCAAGCTTGACCACATGACCCTTTTCCTGTTCCCTGATTGGTTCGCTGCATTGAATTGCTCCAGTGTTATGATCATAATCAAATACATTAAGTTTATATAGATTTTAAGGTGCTATGGCCGATTCTGAGGGACTGAAGGAGTAAAGGCATGTCTTATCCCTTTATCCCTCCCCTCTTTAAACACGTCAGGGTGGATGCTCCTCTGTGACTAACAGATTTGTGCTCTGTCTTTGTAGGTCTGGCTGAGGTGATGGCTGGACTGGGGGTGGAGAAGCTGGACAAACTGATGCCAGATGTGGTGCAGACAGCCAGCAAAGTGGACATCGCCTCCCACGTCAGAGATGGCTACATTATGATGTTCATCTACCTGCCCCTCACCTTTGGAGACAAGTTCACTCCCTACGTTGGACCAATCATTCCCTGTATTCTCAAGGTAATGTTTGATAGGATGTGTTTTAACAGTATTTTGTTAAGTCAGGGGTGTGTGCCACTCATGTGGTTGTGCTCTTCCCCCTCCATGCACAACAGGCCACAGTGTTTGTGTGCCTTCAGCTGCCATTAGCATTATACCACTGTACTGTATTTGCACCAACAAAAGATAAAAATAGGGTAAGATAAAACAAGCACATATACATTAGTAGAGGATCCAATATAGGGCTGAACAATTAACTGCAAATTAGATTAAATTGCAATATGGCTTGTTGCAATTTTCAAATCGTAGAAGGTTCAATATTTTTAGCCCAAATTGTGTTGAACATTTTGGCATTGTGATGTAGTTTTTTCAATTTCATGCCTATTTGTTTACCTCTATTCATACACTTTTTTCACACTTTTGGACCATTTTAACCTTTTTTTAACTCAGTTTTTACAACTTTATGCCTATTTTGCCCCCATTCATCTTTTTTTGGCCACTGTCAGAACCATTTTTGGAATTTTTACTTGTTTTTTTTAATTAATTTCAAATTTAATTCCCAATTTTGCTGCCATAATCAATTTTCCTAAGCCACTTTTGATTTTTTTGGGGGGCAGTTTTTACCCTTTTTTTTGCAATTTCATACCTATTTTGCACCTATTTATTAACCTTTTTCCGCTTTCATACCATTTTTACCCAGTTTTTACAGTTTCATACCTATTTTGCTTCTGTTCTTCACTTCTCCACTTTTACTCAAATCTTTTATCCTTAGATTAATTTAATGTCATATTGGTTTTACTATAAAAAGATCTACTGCTTATGTTTGTTTAAGAATACATAAGATGAGGAACATTAAAACAATTGCAGAGTAAATCACAATATTGGGGAAAAAAATTGCAATTAGATGATTTTCTCAAATCGTTCAGCCCTAATCCAATAAGAGCACTGCCCTGAACTGAGTCCTGATTGGCCGAAAAGTGGGATTTTCTAACGACTTTATACAGAGCAGGGAGGGGCACAAGCAGGGCTTGACGCTTAGCATTTTCCCAAGTAGCATGGGTGCTACCAAGTAAAAAAATCTAGTAGCACACAAATATTTTTAGTCGCAAGATGAAAAGTTACCAAGTAGTGTATTTTCTTTAATACATAGACGTGCGGTCAATGAGGAAACAAACTTATCCCTCTTACGACTGGGATTGGCAGCAGCATCATTAATTGTCTCTCTGGCGTCTTGAGACACAGCGTCTGAAGCTAACACTAACTCTTCCTCGCCGTCAGTTTTGCCTCCTTGCTCCATTTCGTCCTCTTGCCTCAATTCAGAGTCCACATGTTCTGGTTTTGTTGGTCTTTTGAAATAATAACTGATAGGCTTCATAGTTATTTGGTTATTGCTCGTTTGGTCTTTCTTCTAAAATAATTTAAAATGTCGCTCACTGTTCTGTCAGTGTATGTTGCCTGGCAACCAGTCCCACTGATGCGCTGTGATTGGTCCAGATGAGGCTTTGGGAGCGCCTGCTTATGTTCGTCTGTACCTCGCGCAGGGTGGTGCAGGCATGTTGAGTGTACTAAAGGCTAGCTAGCGGCGCAGTTATGTCAATAAAACAAACGTTTCAAAGCTGAACATGTTTCCAGCTGAGGCTGCGTTCAGGAATACCACCGGTGCTACCAAATGCAAATCACAACTCGCACTGTAATATTTTTAGTAGCAAATTCGAGTATCTCCTTGCACTGTCGAGCCCTGGGCACAGGTGTAATGATCTCTTGTGGCCTCAGTAATAAGATGTTAACAGGTATTCATACTTTTGGACCACTGAAACAAAAAACAAACTTGATACTGCAGCTTTAACCCTCTCATTGCCAGCTCAGCTGTTTTGTTGACCATTTTTTAGGTCAGGGATCATCAACATTTTTTCATTGGCCGTTATTTTTCCTCTACAGATGCTGTCAGGACCGAATTAAAAAAAAAAGGGTGACAGCCCTAGTATATATACTTTGCAGACCAAACGCCTCAGTAAGCGCTGATTATCAGGACGAAGGCTCCGCTGCACCTCCTCTTCTCCGTCGCCACTACTTTCAAACAAATACAACATATCAGCTTGTCGGTGTTCATGAGCTCACACCTTGTTCATTCTGTTTAACACCAAAATATTCCCACACTGAGGCTGTGGCAGCCGGCTTAGGAACCGTCGGTTTGTTGCCTTCATTCATATATGTGTCGCTTAATTGCAGCTCTCTGTGTATGTACGCGCGAGCGGCCCCGCCTCCCCCCACAAAGATTGAATGACTGACAGATGGATCACTTCCCTAAATCCGCTATATAACCAACATGCCCAGGTGTTGAGACAGTTGCACAGACTGACCCCTCTTCTCATCCAGCCTGTTTGGTAGAAAGAGAGGAGGGAAAGAAACATGCAAGCACGTGTCAACTTATCAAGGCCGGCAAACTTATTGAGTATGTTTTTACTTATTGTGCCGTTAATTGATTTATTGATTATCGTGACAGGCCTACATAGAGCATTTGTCCACTTACAAAGTTTGGTAAAAGATGTCTTGTTATCTGCTCTCCAAGCCCCTTCTAACAGCATTAAAAGCAACAAAAAATGATTTTGCCAGACGTGTGACCTTTAACTCAATGGTCAACTTGATAGAAGTCCATGATTTTATGAACATTTGGTGCTACATGGAGGATAAATAGTGATTACTTCTATTAGTGCCACAAGAGGAGAAAAACTGATTCTGTTTTTTTTTTTTTCATGGCATTCATGAACTTTCTCAAAGTGGGAATCATCTACAGTATAACATATCCTCTTCTCTCCCCTCTGTGTGGTCTGCAGGCTCTGGCTGATGAGAATGAGTATGTTAGAGACACAGCACTGCGTGCAGGCCAGAGGATCATCAGCATGTACGCAGAGACGGCCATCGCTCTGCTGCTGCCTGAGCTGGAGCAGGGCCTGTTCGATGACCTGTGGAGAATAAGGTCTGGATGAAGCTCTTTGTAGGACGTTATTGACTTCATAACTGTCTCTGTTATACTGACCAGATGTTTGTAACATCACTGTTCTGCAGGTTCAGCTCTGTGCAGCTGCTGGGAGATCTGCTGTTCCACATCTCTGGAGTGACGGGAAAGATGACGACAGAGACCGCGTCAGAGGACGACAACTTTGGAACTGCTGCATCCAACAAGGCATGAACACGTCTCTCCCCGACAAAGACATTTAGATTTTAAGACTCTTTTCCTATGACAGTGAAAACAGCCAAAAACGGAGAGTTCTCGTTGCATTTGTGCCTTTTGTTTACACGAGAGCGCAGCCCGGAGTGCCAGGCTCCACAAACATTTAAAACCAGCTTTCAGACTGAAAGGTTTTTAAATGTTTTTGTCTCCGTCTAAACAGGATTACAGCATGGCTGCACATGCACTGTACTTTCAGATAAACGAAAACAACAGCTACCGAACAACATGTGTGCTAGAGGTGTCCCGATACAACTTTTTCACATCCGATACGGTACCGATATTGCAGCTTTGAGTACTGGCCGATACCGATATCAATCCGATCCAATACAATATCAGCAGGAATCAAACAGACTTTTATTTCTTATTTTGCAGTATGAACTGTAAGAAAAGGCTTGATCAGGTGAGATTACTCAAACAGAGAACAGTAGTCAGCAATAGTAGGCATGAGAAAAACTGACCTGTTTGTTATTTAACACACAAGAATATGCTACAATTGAAAAAGATAAATAAAAATAAATTAGAAGACCCTGAAAAGTAACCTCAAGAAATCTAATAAAAACAAAAACATATATTTTTAAATTGCAAAATAACTACTGTGTTTAACTTGAACATAAGCATATTATACAACTAAATGAAATAAACAAGAAATAAATTAGAATGGACTGCTTCAGAGTGCTTATATCAGAGATTTTAGATGCAGGGCGATATATTCCGATATTTGTTTTTTGGTTTTTTTTGCTGATATTAGACCGATATCAGTATCAGATCGGGACATCCTTAATGTGTGCTGCTAACTGTGCTCAGTTTGTCATCCCTCCAACAAATTGTGAATTTTTTGCAACAATACTCTGCCTCCAGTGTAAACAGTTATTAAGCTCCAGTAATATTCCATTTATTTGCACTTCTGACTTGCATTTGTTGAACTAAATCAGCCGTATGCATAGTACTGTTTGACGTGTATACATATGGAAATGCTGCCATAGTGTTATTTTCATTCTTCATGTGCTTTGTGCAAACCTTACAATGTAGGGCGTGCTAACAACGGCTAACAATAGCCTAGTAGAACAGCAAGTTTTTCTGACTCTGATATGACGTCATTCCCTAACCTCTCTTTCCAGTTCTCATGGACAGAATTTTGTCTTCACTAGAAAGAGTTCATGTGCAGAAGCAACAAACCTACATCACCAACTACACAGCATTTTCAGTCGCTCTCGTGGATCCATGTGCTGGTCATCTCTGGTGACGGTGTCGTCATGTAAATTGGTCCTTCGTTGTGTCTTCTCTGTATAAGAGCAGTGTGGTGCTAACCTGACACGCCTGATGCACTGCTCCACATTGTAAATATTTCACTAATCCATCTGGGAGGAGCCCTGTGAAACTGTTTTCAGGGGCAGAAACAACAGCAGCTTGTGATTGGACGATCATTCGGCTCATCACACTCATCACGAACCAATCCATATTAAGCAGCGCTGCTATGCTAAATGTAGCGGCTAACAGCTAACCGTTAGCCGCTATGTCTGACGGCCTACAAGGGCAAACAACAGTTAATTGCCGTTACCTGTAGCAGCTAACTGTTGTCACGGCTAAAGGCTGTTAACTGTTTGCCTTTGTTAGCCATTAGCCATAGCCATTAGCTTAACTACCTTAAGACTATCATTTCACATTAAATTATACCTCACAGATGAATCATTTAACACTTATATATGAACCTCGTCAAAGACAATCCCTATGAAGTAAACGTATGAGGAGAGCATAATTCGCCAAGTATCACTGAGTAACTATGATGACCACGGGCTAGCCGCCATTATTTGTACTACAGAGAGTGACTTGACTTCCTGTCAAGTCACTCTCTGTTGTCGCCACGTCCACTGATCCCGCCTCTCTTCCCTGATTGGGCTGTTTAGCATTTAGCCGAGTGAAGCTGTTGAACAATGGAGGTTGGCAAGATGGATATGCATGATTTCAGAATCAGGCAGGTCCATCTGTTCTGCAGGGCTCGTGTGGTCCTGAAGTCAATCAATCAATCAATCAATCTTTATTTGTATAGCGCCAATTCATAACAAGTGTTATCTCAAGACACTTTACAATAGAGCATAAAGCTCTTCATTTTATGGATACACATATATGCATAGATACATATATACAAGGAAGTGTGTCCTGTTGTCTTCTTCATTGTTGTGTGAAGCTGCTGACCTTTAACCCTTTCTTATTTAGGCTATCATTGGAGCTCTGGGAGCTGAGCGGAGGAACCGTGTCCTCTCTGGTCTCTACATGGGCCGGTCGGACACTCAGCTTGTGGTTCGCCAGGCCTCCCTCCACGTGTGGAAGATCGTTGTGTCCAACACGCCCAGAACTCTCCGAGAGATCCTCCCAACGCTCTTTTCCCTCCTGCTGGGCTTCTTGGCTTCCAACTGTCCTGACAAGAGAACGGTATGTAGCGTCTCATTTTCTCCGTAAATGCCGTATCAGCTGACTCGTAACTTCTGGCAGTTAAGATGAAGAACAGATGTAAAAATGTGTGCTCTGGCTCTTAAAGGAAGCACGAACACAGGCAAATTCCATGTTTGACTAACAACGTTTATTAAAGTTACAATGTGAACAGTAACAAACTGGAGTTGCTTTGCGCTCCAAAACAACTGAAGCTCAAGTTGGCATATGCATGTTATAAAGCCTGATGGGTGGGACTCCCCCCGCCTTCCGGAAGGATCCAGAAGGTTCCTCCCCATCTCCCTTCAACAGTCACATTCTGTTAATTCTTCATTACAAAGGTGTAATTTCCCCTCGTATTTATTTATTTATTTAATGTTTATTTAACAGGGACAATACATACAACATTGCCACAGAAAGTGGGAAAATGTGAGTGTATATCAGACGTGTAGCTTCAGCTAATCTGCAGTCTTTGTCCCTGGTCAGGATTTAGAGTACAATAAAATATACAGAATACAATTATACAAATACAGTGAATATAGTCAATAAGTACCATGAATAAATAGACACAGTTGTAGTAAATTAGAGGCTAAAACACAAGTTACATTTAACATTAAAGATCATTAAAATAGTATACTGATGATTACTTGTGAGAAATTATTGTTCATATTTCTGCTGCTGTTTAACTTTTGCACAGAACTTTTTAAGTTCTTATAACCTATATACACTCCTATGGAGTCCAAACTGTATTTATTTAGGCCATGAAGTCACAAGCAGAGGTATTTCAGTCTTTATTTTATGGTTAGCTACGTAACTACGTAACTAGAAAGAGATACATTACCTCGTGGCTTTGCATCCTGTAAGTTGTTGAAAAAAGAAGTTGTAAAGCAATGCAGAGTTCTGAGGAAGGTCCGAGCTGCATTCATTAGCATCAGAACAAACACACGCTTTGGCTTGGGTCACGTCTTTTGGTGCGTTCCAGTTGTAGTCAGAAGTAGGAATTTCCAAGTTCTGAGTAGGAAACTGCAACTGGAACGTCCCCCGAAGTCTGAATTTCCTACTGGGAACTCGGTGAAACCTCTCCACCCCTGAGTTGACAATGGAAGATGGATGCCCCCAGTGTGAACAGTTATTTAGCTCCTGTAATAATCCATTTATTTGCACTTCTGACTGGGGTGTGTCACTCTAGATCAGCTGTATACATAGTATTGTTAGACTTATATTTACAAAAATGCTGCCATAGTGATAATCACATTCTTCATGTGATATTTGTGAACAACAACACAGGGCGTGCTAACAACAGCTAACAATAGCCTGGTAGATCAGCATGTTTTTTTCCGACTTCAACTGGAACGCTGATAAGTTGGAGATGATGTCACTCCCAGTTCCGAGGTTACTGGAACGCAGCATTACGACAGTCGCCGCGCGTGCTCATGGGTAGCAGAGTCTTTATGTCGCCGGTAATAGATTCTCCTCACAGTCCCTTTAATAATAATAATCACGTAAAGGCAAGTCTAAAAAAGTGGGTTTTAAGATGTGATTATGAATAATATGGTCGTGCTTTCCTGCCCCTCTCTGGGTACAGAGTGATCTGTACGCTGTTTTAAGTACATTATGTACTTTCTCAGAGTACTTATCTTTTGTTTAATTATTGTGCCTTTAAACCATTAGATATGTATTCAGGCTCTATGGTGTTGGTGATAATCTGTTAATAGTCTGTGAGATTGTTGTATGTAGACACATCTATAAAATTACCAAAATTATAATAAAAAGCCAGTATACCATACTGTCAAATAATTCTAACTGCATTCTGAGATTTTAAAGTATTATCAAACCAACCTACCAAAACCCATTCTGTGTCATTTCTAACTACTTTAAGATCCTGAAAAAGTCTTAACTGTCTGTACTTAGTTTTACTTTCAGTGAGAACCTCTTAGTAACATTATATGGTGATGTTATATGTGTATATGTGACTAAATATGCAAGAGAAAATATAAACATATTAAATGTAAATATAGGAATAGTATTATGGCTGGTGTATAATAACCAAAATATCAGACCTGGGTTTAGTAAGGCCCAGCATATAAGTTAAATTGTCCTTGACTTAGATAAAACCAAACATAAAGCAAAATAAGTGATTAATATGGATAGTGTTAAATCTGTTTTATTTGTTGATACTCCATAAGTCCTTATTCCAGCTTCTTCTAGACAGAAAGATACTCAAGTTATTAAAATGACCGATATATCAACATTCAACATTTCATCCGTGGGAGTACGTAAAGAATGAGATAATAATAAAAGCATGCGTAAAGTAAAACCCATTAATACTAACAAGACACTTTATAACAGTTTTTCAACCACTTCTCTCTTTTTTTAACAGAGTTTTAGTTCATAACCGGTTTTCTTCCTCTGTCTCCATGTAAGTGCCACTAAAAGAGTCGTTCTTGTGTTTTTAGATCGCTGCCAGGACCCTGGGTGATCTGGTGAGGAAACTGGGAGAGAAGATTCTTCCAGAGATTATTCCCATCCTGGAGGAAGGACTGCGCTCAGACAAGAGCGACGAGAGGCAGGGAGTCTGCATCGGCCTCAGCGAAATCATGAAGTCCACCAGCAAAGATGCGGTGAGTCGAGATTTTGTGGTGATACTAGGGATGTAACAGTTACCGGTAAGATGGTAAACCACAGTAAAATTTCCCACAGTAATGATTACCGTGTCTTTTTAAAATTACCCTTAAACCGTGTTTGATCACCACACTGTGTCAGTAACTCACGGTGATGCTGCTCTTTGACTGTAAAGTCTGAACTGTGTGTGTCTGCTCCTCAGTGAAGCCAGTTTGCAAAGTTTGTCCTCAGCAGCTGGAGCCTCAATCAGACGCTTACAAGTTTTCCTACTTGAAACAGACAAAGTCTAAAGTCTGGTCAAAGTTTGGATTTTACAAGGATGTGGAGGGGAAACTGATCGATGACAGTCAACCTGTCTAAAACACCAAGCTGTGGTGAAAGACAAAAATGTGTGTGATTAAAACTGCTGTAACTCCTCGAGTAAACGAGCAGAGAGAGAGAGGATTCAGAGAGCCATTACTGAGTGAATTATAGGAGGTTTATCAGGATTATCTGAGGATATAATGTATAAAGGTTGTAAATAACAGCATCAGTATCAATCTGGAGTGAGTTCTTGCTTTTTGATCAAGGCTTATGTTTTAACAAACAGACGAAGAAGTTACTTTTTTTCTTTAAAGCAACAATCCCAACCCTTCTGGTGTCCTGCAGGTGCTGGTCTTCTCCGAGTCTCTGGTGCCCACAGTGAGGAAGGCTCTGTGTGACCCTCTGGAGGAGGTCCGAGAGGCCGCAGCCAAAACCTTTGAGCAGCTTCACGCCACCATCGGTCACCAGGCCCTGGACGACATCCTGCCCACTCTCCTCAAACAGCTGGTGAGGAGACAAACACGCCTTATACTGCCGTCCAAAGTGTTCAGTGTCCACATCAAACACTTAAAATCTTTTTTTTTAGGATGATGAGGAAACGGCTGAGTTTGCTCTGGACGGCCTGAAGCAGGTGATGGCGGTGAAGAGCCGCTCTGTGCTGCCCTACTTGGTTCCAAAGGTACGAACATGTAGAAACAGGACTTCTTTTATTTTAATGATGTCTCAGTGTAGAATATTAATAAAGCTGCTCTCCTGTATGGTCCTAACAGCTGACTGCTCCTCCCGTGAACACCCGTGTGTTGGCCTTCTTATCAGCTGTGGCTGGAGATGCTCTGACACGCCACCTGGGGGTCATTCTGCCCGCCATCCTGTCATCCCTCAAAGAAAAACTGGGCACAGAAGATGAACCACAGGTAATGCACCACCCTTTCTGTGTTTGGATACTGTTGGATGATTTTTTTACAAGTTTTTTTGTTTGTTTGTTTTTTGAGACAAAAAAAACCCTCCAGGACACTTGAGTAATGCTTAGAACAACTTTGACACTAACAAATCAGAGCACACTGGTTACATTTAATCTTTGAACCAAGTCTATTTTGGACTCTGTCTACATCCATTAACAGTAATAAACATCATTGTAACTGTTATGGCATGAAGGTCACGTCACTCAAACGCACGGTCTCATTACGTGTTATCATCCTTTTGTTACTGTGTCAGTGTCTTTTTGTTCAGCCTCCAATGTTTGAGTCTGCAGGATGGATAGATAGATAGATAGATAGATAGGTAGATAGATAGATAGATACATAGATAGATAGATAGATAGATAGATAGATAGATAGGTTGATAGATAGATAGGTTGATAGATAGATAGGTTGATAGATAGATAGGTTGATAGGTTGATAGTGGATGGATGGATAGATAAGTTGATAGATAAGTTGATAGTTGATGGATAGATACTCAGTTGGATGGATAGAAAGATACATCAGTGGATAGAACTATCAACAGATGGAGGGACGTTTAGTTAGACGTTAGATGGATGGATAGTTTATGGATAGAACTATGGATGGATCAATAGTTGATTGATAGATGGATGAATGGGTAGAACTACTGATCAATTAATTTATAGATAGGAATATAGATCAATGGATAGAACTATGAACGGATGGATTGATATTTAGATGTTGATAGCATGATAAACAGATAGATAGATAGATAGATAGATAGATAGATAGATAGATAGATAGATAGATAGATAGATAGATAGATAGATAGATAGATAGATAGATAGATAGATAGATAGATAGATAGATGAGTTGATCGATAGATACTCAGGTGGATGGATAGAGAGATACATCAATGGAGAGAACTATCAACGGATGGAGGGACATGTTGGATGGATGGATGGATAGTGTATGGATAGAACTATGGATGTATCAATAGTTGATTGATAGATGGATGAATGGGTAGAACTAAAGACCAATTAATTTATGGATAGGTGCTTAGTTGGATGGATAGGAAGATAGATCAATGGATAGAACTATGAATGGAAGGACTGATATTTAGATGGTTGGACAGCATGACAGATAGATAGGTAGAAAGGTTGATTGATAGGTTGATAGTTGATGGATGGATAGATAGGAAGATACATCAGTGGACTGAACTATGAATGGCTAGATTGATAATTGATGGATAGAATGATAGAGTGATGAATAGTCTGATTGGATTGAATGATGAGTGGATGGATGGATAAAACTATTGATGGATGGACAGGTAGATATTTAGATTGATAGAACGATAGAGAGATAGATAAATAAATAGACAGATTGATTGATGGATAGTGGAAATGAATGATGGATTGACAGAACTGTGCTGCCATCTGAAATGAACTGAGAGTTAGCCTTGAGCTACAAGGCTAGTGAAGCACTCTGACATCTTGTTTCTTTTTTTGTTACAAAACTTACTGGAAACAGTAAATTAACTCTGTTTAATGCTGTAAGACTGAAATAAAGAAGACTGAGAGTCTCTGATGTGTTGTTGGTGAACGAGCCACCTCTATGTAGGAATGACATGGGCGGCTTTAGATTCTTGATTTTTAGCTTTTTGGCCAGAAGATACCCTTTAGCTCACATTTGTTCCTAAATGTCCTGCTTGTCCTCCCAGGAGCTGTGCAGCTGTCAAACGGTCCTCCTGTCGGTGGAGGATGAGGTCGGCCAGCGGATCATCATAGAAGACCTGCTTGAGGCCACACGTGGCTCAGATCCCGGCCTCAGACAGGCCTCCGTCACCATCCTCAACGCCTATTTCGCCCGCACCCGCCTGGACTACAGCGCCCACACTCGCACCCTGCTGTCCGGGCTGATCCGCCTCCTGAATGACTCCAACCCAGAGGTCCTGTCTCAGAGCTGGGACACCATCAACTCCATAACCAAGGTGTGTAGACATCATTTAGAGGTGCTGCTAAAGTTGATTTAAGTGTGGGTTACAGCACAAAAGCCCCAGTTAACTGTGAATGACTGCTCTGGGCTTTTATTTGCAGAAATCTGAAAGAATTGTAATTTTGTGTTTAAAAATCCTCTGATTAACTTTTGTCTGAACTCTCTCTCATCAATCTGTACATGCAAGCAAATTAAAAGTAATTTCTTTCTTTCTAAAATGAACAAATAAGCCCAAGGCGTGGAGAAAAGCTTAAACTTAAATGCTGTTGAAAATGCCTTTAGATAGACACATCAATACATGAACTTAATTGTCCCTTGCAGGAAATTTATCTTAAGGTGAATTCACACCTTTCTCATTTGGGGCGGTTGTTCTGAATGACCCCCCCCCCCCCCCCCCCCAAAGTTCGGTTTGTTTGGGCATGTATATATATATATATATATATATATATATATATATATATATGTATGTATGTATATATATATATATATATATATATATATATATATATATATATATATATATATATATATATATATATATATATATATATATATATATATATATATATATATATATATATATATATATATATATATATATATATATATATATATATATGTATATGTATATATATATATGTATATATGTACACTGTGTTTGTGAAATGATACACAGATCTTGACACATGCAGTAGCTGCTGAATGCACAACATCTGCTCATAGGGGATTGATTTTCCTGCATTAACATGAACCCATGTTATTGAAGCTCAACATCAAGGTAATGTTCATGTTAACTGCCTGTTATATGACAAAATGGCAACAAGGAAAAAAAAAACAAAACAGATAAACACAAGACACAGAAACATGTTTTTTTCTCAGTACTCTTGCTATTCTCAGTCCCTTTGACTGATTTTATTCCGACAGATTTGGCTTTATCATGTTTTTTTGTGCCTGTGTAGAAACTGGATGCGAGCAGCCAGCTGGCCCTGATCGACGACCTGCATCGAGACATCAGATCAGCAGCTGCAGACGTGAAGGGACAGCACCTGCCTGGTTTCTGTCTGCCTAAGAAGGTCATTAAACTCTTCTTTACATTATGATTTACATCTGTTATTTCCAACTTCGATTGACTTGTTGTGTCTGAATGACTTTTTCTGAAAAGTCACAAATTCAACTGTTTTGCTTCTAAAAACTTAACACAGATGTTAGATCTCTACATCTGTTTCAATCACGCCTTTTTTAAGAAAGGGTCGTGTTTTTCAGCTGTGCTCCACTGTTCAGGGTCCTAAGTTCAACAACTGTAAAAAATCAATCATTCAATCAATCAATTTTTATTTGTATAGCGCCAATTCATAACAAGTGTTATCTCAAGACTCTTTACAATAGAGCATAAAGCTCTTCATTTTATGGATACACATATATGCATAGATACATATATACATATAAAGATACACATATACATATATATACAAATATATACATCCAACACGAACATGAATCCATATAGCCAATCATGAATCCCTCCATCATGGCTCAAGAAAAAACCCTCTGTTAAGCAACAGGAAATCTTGAATGTGGATCCCAGTCTCATGATGAACAGCAAATCCACACCATGCTGTGTTGGTGTGAGGGTGAAGGAAGGGAGGTAAGAGGAGACAAGTGGACTAAAGTAAGAACTAAAGTTAGAGACAGATCCATGAACCATAGACCTGTTGTCTGATTTATTAGAGGTTAGCCTCTTGAGATGCTACATCTGGTTTTCAAGAGGGTCCTCATGTTTGAATGGTTGTGGTGATCATTTTATAAAAGAATAATCCATGATTAGATCCCCCCAGCGGTCTAAGCCTGTTGCATCTTAACTATGAGTCTAAACTCTTGGACTATGAGCTGGTCCCTAACTAAAAGTTTTATCAAAGAGGGATGTTTTAAGTCCAACCTTAAAGGTAGAGAGGGGGTCTGCCTCCTGAACCGTGGTCGGTAAAAGCCCATAATGCTCTCCTGGCTTTGATTTTACCCACCAACCATCATCATTTCAGAGTCGTCTCTCTTACAGATTGTTGGCTGTAATTAACACGGCCGAGCCTCCTCTGAACAAACCTGGTGTCTCTGATAACTCCTCTCTACAGCTGTGATCACCAGCTCATGAACTGGAACACACACCCTTTATTATTATATTTATTTGTCCATGGCTGTGGCAGTGTGTACAGAGTTTATATTTGCACTGGTTCTTGATATATTTTCATATTTAATAAAAAAGTTAACACAAAGAAACAGATATTTTCTAGACCTGGACATGAGGGAGTTGGTCTTCAGATTTAATCCTTCAGTAAAGACTGTGCTGCACTTCAGGGTTTGATTCTGTCTCTCTCCACAGGGGGTCACCTGTATCCTGCCTGTCCTGAGGGAAGGGGTCCTCACTGGCAGTCCGGAGCAGAAAGAGGAGGCTGCTAAAGCCTTGGGAGGGGTCATCAAGCTGACTTCCCCGGAGGCTCTGCGGCCCTCTGTGGTCAACATCACCGGACCGCTCATTCGTATTCTGGGAGACAGATTTGCCTGGACGGTGAAGACCGCCCTGCTGGAGACCCTCACCCTGCTGCTGGCCAAGGTCTGAACCTGCACCTACGGGACAGACTCCCTCCTCTAAGTGTGGCTCTAACCTGAGGGCTGTGTTCTCCTGCAGGTGGGCATCGCCCTGAAGCCTTTCCTGCCTCAGCTGCAGACCACCTTCCTGAAGGCTCTGCAGGACTCCAGCCGAGCTGTGAGGCTCAGGGCTGCGGAGGCTCTGGGCCAGCTGGTCTCCATCCACACCAAAGTGGACCCCCTCTTTACCGAGCAGCTCTCCGCCATCCGCAATGCCGAGGACTCTGGAGTCAGGTAGGACCCCACGTTAAAGCCACCGTAGAGTTGTTTCTGGAGATGATATCTGAAAATATCATTAGTCCTAAATAGAGAAGCATGATATTAACGATTTGCTATCGTTATCAGCTGATATCATTCTAAAAAGTTAACCCTTTGTTCTATCCAGAAACGTAAAACACTGGCGTAATCGTTCAATTCTCAAGTTTCTGAGGGTACTTGAATGTATCACAAGTAATGTTGGCAACATATGGAAAAAAAACTGAAGAAAACGGGCGAATTTCATGAGATTTCATCAATATCACTTTAATTTTCTAAACTTCTTTGAAAATTTGTAGAAAATTAACCGTTTGCTCCGGCTAAAGTCTGTAAAAAGACAAAAAATCTAAGATTCTGACCGCGTTCAACAAGACCTGAATGAATCATGTACTTCCAGAATTCGCCGTTCAAAAAATCTTTGAATTTTCGTCCCTTGGCAGAGTCTTGCAGGCTCATATTCCTGCTCAGAGCCTTTCAGCACACCTGCTGTCAGAGCCTTGAAGGCATGTTTCAGGGCAAATTTTTCCCAGCAAACTACTTTTTTTACAAAGAAAAGAGTGCTCAACATGTAGCCTTTACTGTGCAGACTGTAAATTAATAATATTAATATAATTAATATTAATGATATAATAAAAATAATATTTACAGTTTACTATCGCATCAACAGATAAAAATTTAAAGTCGTTTGGTCAATATTTACATTTTTGCAGAAATTTACAGCCGATATGCTAGCCACATATATAAGATATATATCAGCTGGAATATCGGCAAATCAAATGTACAATATTGGTGCAGCTTCTCATCACTACATGGGTACTGCCCTTTCTACACGCTCCAGTGTATAGGGTTAGACAGCCAGATAACAGTTCACAGAAGTCTCCAATAAAAACACAAGGCTGGACTTTTCTTGGGTTTTACTGAAGCTTGCTGCAATAATTAAATAATAAATGCATTAAAAACAATGTTTTTACTAGTCTTTGACATATCCAAGAGTTTGATAGCATGTAAAAAAATATCCAGCCTCTGATGTTTTTTTGTTTTTTTTTAAATGTATTTTTTGGGCAACTGGACACAGGCTGGATTCAAACCTGGACCGGCAATAGTATGTATATGGGACGTGCCAGGTTGTGCCAAACCAGCACCCCCCATGATCATTTTTTATCTTGAAAATTGGTCATTTTGTGTTTTTTTCAGCGAGTCAGTAACATCTCCTATGAAATTGGCATTTAAAGTGTTAAAATCCATAAACCTTTAAAAAAAATATCTAAATTTGTGGCTGGTAAACAGCCAAACTAAAGGATGTGTTTTATTACACTGCCCACGGGTTTAATTAGTTTTTAAAAATCAAAAGACAGAAGTAAATCTGACTTTCTGAGATGTTGGCAGATCAGTTTGCACTCGTCTTTTTCACTCCTGCTGTGGTTTAGAGCCCTCTGGTGGTTGATCGTTTGTGTTTTTCCTATTTTTCTTCAATTGTTTTCTTGAATGTGCTCTGACTCCTCACAGAGAGACGATGCTCCAGGCTCTGAGGTTTGTGATCCAGGGGGCTGGGTCGAAGGTGGACCCAGCCATTCGCAAGAACATCTCCCCCACATTACTGGGCATGCTGGGACATGACGAGGTATGACAGGAGGGGCAGATGCCTCGCAGCTGCTACATCACAGAAGATGTGTTTCTGATCCTTGGCAGAATGCCTGTTTCTTTTTTTTTTTTTCCCAAAGCCTCAGTTTCTTCTGAAGACACTCATCATATTAAAACAGAAATGTCCTGAAACATGACGGTGTTTTACAGTCATTCAGTGCTGTGGTTTTCTCTGTGATCACGGCTCGAAAAGCGGAAGCTGAGCAGAGAGGATGTGGTTTTGTGAAGAGAGAGTTGTGAAGCTGAATGTCTGTAGAATATTTGACTGTAAAACTGTCTCTGTCTGGTTGAAGGATGCGACTCGTATGGCTTCAGCCGGCTGTGTTGGAGAGCTGTGCGCCTTCCTGTCTGAAGAGGAGCTGAAGACTTTGTTACTCCAGCACGTCCTGGGTTGGTGTTTAAGTGCAGTAGATGAATAAATGACTTATTAGCGTGTACTTTCCCAACATAACTGCATCAGAAGAGTGTTTCACCCTCCTTCAGTGACATTCCTCTCCCTCTTCTAGCTGACGTGTCCGGTGTTGACTGGATGGTGCGTCATGGCCGAAGCCTGGCACTGGCCATCGCTGTCAAATCTGCTCCTGAGAAGCTGTGTGGGAAGGAGTACTGCGATACTGTGACAGAGACCATCCTGACCAACGCCACTGCTGACAGGGTGAGGGCCTTTTGGAGAATATAACAAGGGACTGTGAGGAGTTTCTAAGTAATTACAAAAAGGTCTCACTTTTAGATATATGCCTGATGGAAATACACACTTTAAGATGAGTTTTATAGCATCAAAATAGGTTATCTATAAATGCTATTCCTTTGCTTCGTGGTCGGGTCGGACAGAGCTGGACTGGCCTGGATACTCAACTTCAGGAACAAGACAATTAAAACTAGAGCAAATTTATATTATTCAGACACGTCTTAGAGCACCGGGCTGTAAGTAGAGATATATAGCCGGCTACAAAACTACAATACTAAGTTTTCCAAAAATTGCTTGTTTTCACACATCAAAAACTACCGCTACATAACTAGAAAGAGATACATTACCTCGTGGCTTTGCATCCTGTAAGTTGTTGAAAAAAGAAGTTGTAAAGCAATGCAGAGTTCTGAGGAAGGTCCGAGCTGCCTTCATTAGCATCACGACAAACACACGCTTTGGCTTGGGTCATGTTTTTGGTGCATTCCAGTTGTAGCCAGAAGTAGGAATTTCTGAGTAGGAAACTGCAGCTGGAACGTCCCCCGAAGTCGGAATTTCCTACTGGGAACTTGGTGAAACCTCACCACCCCCGAGTTGACAATGGAAGATGGATGCCCCCAGTGTGAACAGTTATTTAGCTCCTGTAATAATCCATTTATTTGCACTTCTGACTGGGGTGTGTCACTCTAGATCAGCTGTATACATAGTATTGTTAGACTTATATTTACAAAAATGCTGCCATAGTGATAATCACATTCTTCATGTGATATTTGTGAACAACAACACAGGGCGTGCTAACAACAGCTAACAATAGCCTGGTAGATCGGCATGTTTTTTTCCGACTTCAACTGGAACGCCGATAAGTCGGAGATGATGTCACTCCCAGTTCCGAGGTTACTGGAACGTAGCATTACGACAGTCGCCGCGCGTGCTCATGGGTAGCAGAGTCTTTATGTCGCCGGTAATAGATTCTCCTCATAGCACCTTCAAAGTAATTATGCCATAATAAAGCGAGTACACAATATCTAAAGCAATAAACTTTAATTTATTAAAAGTATTTAACTGCAATTGGAAGGTCAAGAGCTTTTTATTAAAATAAATTGAACAAACAATATAATAAATTTAACCAAAAAAAAGAGAAAAAAAACCCAATGAAAATGAAATGGACTCTCTTTTGGGAAAAAATGCATGTAAATAAAAATCATACTAATCAAAAGCAATAAAAAATTGAAGCTTTCTCTTTAAGAAAAAAACTCCAATAAACAAACAAAACTATAAATAAAATGTAGTTTATACAGTCCCTGAATTGTTTGTCACATGTACATTCTCCCAGTCAGTTCGTACTGTCTGTAAAACGTTCGTAACATTGCTGGCTTTTTAATCGTATTGAAGGGCTGCATTTCTTTTGCAATGTACTGAACAACACTGTCTGTGAGCATGCACCATTTCGCTCTGTTTTATTTATATTTACTTTGCAGACCAAACGCCTCAGTAAGCGCTGACTGTCAGGACAAAGGCTCCGCTGTACCTCCCCTTCTTCGTCGCCGCTACTTTCAAACAAATGTGACATATCGTCTTGTCGGTGTTCATGAGCTCACACCTTGTTCATTCTGTTTAAAAATATTCCCACACTGGGGCTGTGGCATTCGGCTTATGAACCGTCGCCTTCGTGCCATCATCCATGTTAGTGTTTGTTTCCTTGTTACTCCTCACAACGCTCATTTGCAGCTCTCTGTGTGTACGCATGAGGGCCCCGCCTCCCCCTCAAAGATTGAAAGACTGACAGATGCTCACTCCACTAAATCCGCTATAGAACCAACACACCCGGGTGTTGAGAAAGATGCACCGAGTGACCCATCTTCTCATTCAGCCTGTTAAGTAGAAAGAGAGGAGGAAAACAAACATGCATGCACGTGTCAACTTATCAAGGCCGGCAAACTTATCGAGGACATTTTTATTTAGCATGCGGTTAATTGATTTATTGATTATCGTGACAGGCCTACATAGAGCGGGTACACACATCAGGATTTCACAGTTTGTCTTTTTAAATGTTATTTTAGGGCATTTTTGTGCCTTTATTGAGGAGAAAGAGACAGGTTTAGGCTGGGTTTGCAGAAGTATTTATATGGGACAGCCAAACCAGCACCCCAGGCATTGAGCAGTTACCGTGTGTGCAGTGCTCTGATAATCTCAATACACACCACAATCTCACGTGATCAGTATAATCGAACAAAAACAAAGAAGAAGCATAACAACAGAAAAACACACCATGGAAAAGGATGAACAATAAGAGGGAATGATGGAGATATTTGGACTGTTTAAACAGAAAAATCCCAAACTAAAAAAAGAGAAGACTGTGGAGACATGAACACATGAGCTGGTCCTCCATTTCTGAGGTCCACTGGACTTCAGGTTTCAGTTCGGCCGTGTTTGTTTTTATTCACAGCTGCTTCCTTGTTCCACGGTCAGCTCGCTTCTAGATTGGCTACGTTCTGTTCCACGTCACTGTTCACGGAGTCATGACTCAGGAGTCGTTAGCTTTCCCCACACATAAAGACTTGTGGTTGATACCATTTCAGAGCTGATTATCAGGACAAATTCAGCCTCAACTCACCTCAGACCACAGGATAATCTTATAAAACATGAGATAATCTGGCATTGTCAAACGCTCAATTATCTCAAAGGTGCAGTGTGTAGAATGTGGCTTTTTATACATCCACCGCATTTCTCCAAACAGAAACGGTGAATATAGGAGATATATGTTTCTATTTGTATGTGAAGTCCGTCAAAATAGGAGAACAATCATCCCCATAAAACATTTGTTTTATTATTATTTAGTTAGAAAAATCTTTATGAAAAAATTACATTACCGTGGGCCGCTGTTTTGTGTAGGCCGACATATTGATCCGCCGTGTTGTCCACGGGTGGTTTTTAGGGACAAAAAGAACGAAACGCGAATCTGTCCGCCGGTTCTGAAATCTACCTGGAATGCAGGTGAAGAAGAGGAGAGGATGGCAGTGGATGCATAGAAAGTTGTTACTCTGTTCTAGGGATTCAAACTGTGTGTATAAACACACACACAACATAAACTGTGTGCTGTGTTCAGGATCCTTTTTGGTCTTCACAGTGTTGCGTTGCTCAGCGACGTGACGTTTTAGCTACGGTTAGGTTCATTCTAGAATCTGAACGCTAGATGTCGCTAAAATGCCAAATTCTACACACTGCACCTTTAAGTTTTATAAGATTAGCCTATAAGATTATCCTGTGGTCCGAGGTGAGTTAAGACTGAATTCATCCTGATAACTGGCTCCGATAACTTGGCCACGGCACCGGTTGTTGACAATAACTATAAATAATAGAGATGCACCGAAATGAAAATTTGTGGCCGAAGCCAAATAAAATAAAATATACCGAATATCCAATGCGGCGGCTAAGTAGTTAGCTATATTTTTTAGTAGTACATAAATAGCTTAGAATACATTTTCAGACGTTTTTTTTAAAGAATGTAATTATTTATTGAATATTATGACATTTTTTTTAATATTCCAGTAGCCATTGCTTTTAAAAAAAAGCACAACAAAGTTTTCATTCATATTAGGACTTTAAACAAAACAAAACTTGCATTAAAAAATAAAGTGCATTGAAGTGGATAAACCCACTTGTGTCCCACTTGACACAAGTCTGCTTCGCCACAGTCACACGCAATGACGTATTTGATTTCATCATTGTGTCACATGGTACTATTCGGCCTTGTTATTACCTCACTCCACTGAAGGCCGAATATGGCTTTTTTTGCAATATTCGGTCACAGAATATTCGGTGCATACTTAATAAATATTGAACTTGATAAATATTTATGAATATATATATTTACAAATAAGTCCCAAGACAACCGTCATTCCCTTTCATGTATTTCCTCTTCCATGCTGAGTGTTTTGTTTCCCGGTTGTTGCCGTAGACGATGTTTAAGGTTATTGCTCTTCTTTGTTTTTTTCAGATCATGTTTGATCACATGAGGTATCTGTCCTAGAGGACTAGATTCTAGATAAGTGGTGGGACAGAATCGTTGTATGTGTGATGAGCTGTGTTGAGATTGTCAGAGCTCACCACACACTGTACATTCAAAACTGTTCAATGTCTGATTTTTAATCTTAATGTGTGCGCTCTCTAACAGATAAAACATTTCTTTAGATTTAAAAAATCCTGATGTGTGGACCCTGCCTAAGATAAACCTTTATTAAACCTACATTTGGGGATATTTACACATTACGTCCCTTGCTGTTGCTCTCATGTGTCAGTACATTCTGTTCTTCTGCCTTCACAGATCCCCATCGCAACAAGTGGGATCAGAGCCATGGGATTTCTGATGAGGCATCATCTCAGAACAGAAGGAGTCAGCGGCGTTTCCCAGCGCATCATCACACAGTTTGTCAAGGTAACGGAAAGGGAATCACTGAAATGTACACAACAAGCACTGAGGGTTTTACTTCTCCAGAAAGATCTCCAAGGGGGGTGATTTCTTCGTTGATAGAAAACTCAATGGTCTCTTCCTCCCAGTCGTCTAATTATAATCCCTCACAGCCTCATCCCTTTTTAAAACAAGCTAAAAACAATCAGGTAAAAACAGGAGTGTCACTGCAGTGCAGGTGGAGTCGACGGTGAAGGCTGCAGTCTTTCAAAAAGAAAAAGAAAATATTGGACAGAGTGCTGAAGGACCAGTTTTCTTAGATGATCACAGAAGAGCCGGAGCCCACATGCTCAAAGCTGCACTGTTCCCACCTGAAGCTATCAGTCAGCAGCATGTCAACCATGAAGCATTAAAGGAAAAAAAAGTTCAGTTTCTCTTTTTTACACCACTAACCACCAGTGTATGCACAAGTTTGAGCTTCTAACCCTTAGTTTGACGTCATTGAAGCAGCAGTTTTGACTAATTTAACCAATAACTACCAGCACTTCCTGTTAGAAATGCTCTCCAGAGCTCTGCAGCATGTGCAGACTTTTACCCGGGAGTGAATGTTAGCTGTGGCAGCATGTGTGCAGCTGTCTGTTTTTGTTATGGCCTTAAGCGGAGGGTTTAACATGCAGGGCATTGGTCACAGAAGTAAAGAACAGAGTATGTCTGAAATGCACAGAGCTCAGAGGGTGTCCTTGTTTTCACAGTTTGAAGCACAGCTCATTAGCTTTCTGCTTGCTAACTGCTTTAGCGTGTTCAAGTGGCTTGGACTACTTCCAGTTCTTGAAGATGTTTCCCCTCTTCTAAAAAAGGCTTCTTCAGTTCGAGGTGTTAAAGTGAATGACTCAGAACAGAGGAAGCTTTTTGGAGAAGAGGTGAAACATCTTAAAGATTCTGAAACTCGCCATAGTTGCTGCACCATGACAGAGGCTGCTGCTGAACTCTCCCTGAAACACAACAGAATGTA
This sequence comes from Scarus forsteni, assembly GCA_036419115.1. NCBI lineage: Eukaryota > Metazoa > Chordata > Actinopteri > Labriformes > Labridae > Scarus > Scarus forsteni. Next base: position 2,101,012 of record JAZDUH010000358.1, on the reverse strand, counting down.
ATTTGGTCTCTTTTGATGGTGGTTAAAGGAACACTCCAACATTTTTGTTGTTTTCATGTCTTGCTTCACTCCTGAGTCCATTGGCCCTTTTCCACTAGCACGCCTTGGCCCTACTCTACTCGGCTCTACTCGATTAGCAGTGTGTTTCCACTAGCCTGGTACCTCCTAAAACAAGCTAGTTTTAGTACCTACTCCGCTCTGGTTCCAAGCGAGCTGAGTCCATACTAAAAGATGACATCACCGACTGCCGACTACTGATTGGTCAGACAATGTTGTCATCGATGAGTCATGAGCGCGACGTCCTACCATGCTAGCGGTAGCTACCATTAGCTTACCCTCATATGTCTTTTCTTTGCAGCTGGATTGCTCTCGTCCTCGGCTTCATTCTGTTGTATAGCTTCCAAAACTCTCCTGTGCTTCTCAAGGGGTATTTCTTCTTACCACCTGCAGCCTTCTTCTGCTTTCCTTTTTTACTCGCTTTGTGACAAAAAGACACAGATTGTTGTGTCACGCTCAAAATGACGTCACCACAGTGCCGCTCAGCGACACTGCACCCCGTTGGGCAGGCGACTGGGGCTAATGGAAAAGCAGCACAAGGTGAGTAGAGTAGAGCCGGGTAGAGTCGAGTAGAGTAGAGCTAATGGAAAAGGGCCACATGAAAGGCAGATAGACACCATTCTTTTAACTGTACAGCCAGAAACAAGAACGCTATGGCCAAAGCCTGCCCGCCGCTAGTTAGCTTAGCTCAAACACTGGGAGTCAATGGGTATTGTTAGCCTGCTTCTGCCTACAGTCATCAGATAAACTCTTCAGCAACTCTAGATGCTCCTGTGTGCTGGTTATGTCTCAATTTTTTTCCCCTTTATGTTGCGTTATCTGCTACTACCATCGTATTTCCTTCTTCTACTCATAAACAGAGCGTTGTTTTGTTGACCTACTTCCGCATTGGTTTGCGACAGAGATGTGACATTCACAAACGAGTCGAGCCTTTAGGACAGCTCTTTTAAGTGAACAATAAAAACAGATTCGCAGTTCTGAGTGAGCCGTGTGTTTGCGAGCCATTATTGCACACAAATATGCCTTCAAATGTAAGAAATGGAACGGCTCACTCAGAACTGCAAACGGGCTCTCACGGTTCACTTAAAAGAGCTATTCAAAAGACCCGACTCGTTTGCGAACGCAACATCTCTCCAAAGGCCACCACAGAAGAAGGTGGACGAAGCAAAGCATCTGTTTAGGTGTAGGGGAAGACATTATGAAAGTAGTAGGAGATAACATAACTTAACGATTAAATAAACACAACACGCACACCAACAGTGTTTGTCAAGCTAACTAGCGGTTGGGGAGCGATATCTGTCTGTTTCTTGTAACTGCAGGCACAGTCAAATGAATGGTGTCTACCTACCTGACATGGACTCCAGAGTGAGGCAAGACAAGAAACAATAAAAATGTTGGCGTATCCCTTTAAGACAGAGGGTACTTGGTAGTTAAGGTGGCTCTTAAATGTTGGCGAGAAACACCCTTTAATATGGAAGTCCCCAGTTTATCTTTGTCTTGCAGCCTAAGGCATTTTAGTTGTGTTTCAGTCTGTTTTTGTCTTTTTAGCGGTCATACCAAAATGTCAGAAAGCTGCAGATAATTGAGGATTAAACATTTCAGATTATGAGCTGAGGTATTTGAGGGATCAGTAATCAATGAATTACTATCATCTTCAAGTAAAACCATGTTCTCTACTTTGCATTGCTGTGGCCCCAAATGTTGACCAATGCCTCTTAGAGCTTTATTTCTAATTGTTTCATTTTATTGCTCCTGGTAATTGCTTTGTTTGGTTTATAACAGATTTTTTCAGCTATAATTGTCTTGTCTTGCTCTGATATGAGTGAAGAGGTCTCAGAGTGGCTCAAACATATTCTAACCTTAAGATTAAAAATGTATTTATTAGGGTCTGACGGATATGGATTTTTTGAATACTGATATTTGGCAGAAAAAAATACCGAAATATGTACTAAAAATGAAATTTTCAAAAATTCAACAATGAATATGTGAATTACAGGCAGAACATTTTATAGTTTAACAATACTTGGTCCTTTAGTATTTGTTTAACTTTAAACCAGAGACAAAATTTAAAGTACAATAACATGGGAAAAAAGAATTGAACTTCTGGGACATTAATTCTATAACCTTAAAAAAGAGTCACTCTGTATGTTGTACTTCTTGTTGATGAAAACTAACGGTAGATTATAGTAAAGGTAGAATAACTTTTTTAAGTTGTAATCAGATTACTGTGAGAGGAAAGCAACAAAAACACTAAGGTAACATTCTTTTCATAGACATTTTTCTTTTTCTTTGCAGCTTTCAAGCACAAAATAAAACAGTGTGCAAAACTGCAGCAAATTCCTGCAAAATTAAACAAATAACCTTTTTAAAAATGTAAATATATAGATTATTTATGAACTCTTTGTCACATCTGCCTTTCAGTCCTCATTAGTTCATCAGAAGCAGGTTTTACTTCAGATAGAACCACTTTTTTATTTTAAACATGAGATAATGTGTGTGAGGAAATTAAACATGTTGTGGGACACTGCACATATTTCACAAACTTATTTAAACAACCTGATTAAAGTCCACAGCTACGATGAAGTCTCCCCTGGATGAGTCTGCTTATGATGACATAGGGCCGAGGAGCTATGCTAACGCTAGCATAGTTAGCTTGCTAGCTAGTTAGCTTAGCTGCCCTGTCGGGAACAAGCAGATAAAGCCAGATTTCCATCATAATCACAATAAAACAGTCATGGCTAAACTGATCCCCTGCCATCTGAAGGTCCAATTCATGTCGGACCTTCAGGCAACTCTGTGTGAGTGTAGGCGAGTCATCAATACACACAGCATCAGCAGAGAGCTAAGAGCTGCTTCAACAACAACATAATTCTGTGCGGCTTGGACACCGAATAGCATTTACTGTTTAATGAGAAATTAAGAATATATCGGCATAACATCTGCAAAACTCTGCCCAATGTTGAATGCTTTAAAAAGGGCTATAATCGACCGATTAAAATGGCCGGCCGATGTATCAGTCCGGCCCTAGTATTTATGTATTACTGAAGAATAATGGATTTCCTGTGTCAGTGTGTGGCCTGAAATTTAAACTGTCAAGTTTTCCTGAATCTGTGCTCATTTTGGACCTTCATTTCTGTGCCACCATGCAGTGTCTTCAGAACCAGTCCAGCGACATCAGGCTGGTGTCGGAGCGGGTGCTGTGGTGGGTTTTCAAAGACCCAGAAATGCCCTCCATGGAGGCCTCGCTCATCAAGCCCGTGCTGAAGAGCCTGCTGGACAACACAAAGGACAAAAACACCAGCGTCAGAGCTCAGAGTGAACACACCATCGTCAACCTGCTGCGGCTCCGGCAGGGAGAGGAGACTATGCAGGTCAGCTGATGGACTTAACACGACTTAAACAATGTCTAACTTTAGATAATACTTTATTTTGACCTTGTCCTCTTTCTTCAACAGAGTGTGACGGCCATTCTGGACTCTGCAAGCAACGACCTGCTGTCCGAGTGTCATCGGCGCTCCCTAAAGAAAATCGCCAGCCAGCCAGACTCCAATGAAGAGATAGACGACACCATCCTAACATGATGGAGCAAGACTGAAAAGAAAATGATCTTTGTAGAGCCCACAACCCCCACAGTACACACGCCTGTGTTGCCTTCAGTGGACCATGGCTGAAATGGGTTTCCCCACATGTTACCAATCCAGTACCCTTTTTTTTTGTTCTGTTCCACCTTGATTTATTTTAGCAGTCCTTAAGCCCAATCCACATTTTTTTAATTTGATATCCTTATTGCAAAGTGCTAAAGTTTTGGCCGAATCTGTTTTGATGTGTTCATGTTTTGCTATTCAATTTAACAAGAAAGTTAAGACATTTAAGTGCTGCTGTTCTGAAATGATACCCCAATCTTAAACCTTCAGTTGGACTTTTGTGTCAAAGTTTTTTTGGGATTGGGGGGAATCAACCTCTTATAAAAATTACTCCTTTCTTATTCAGTGACATGGCTGTAATGAGGCAATACAAAATAAAAGATCTTGATTTGATCTTGATTTTAAGTGGTAAATGTGCAGTTTTCGGGATCTTGTATGCAGCTTTTCTTTACTTGTGTTTCGATGCTGTGTGTTAAGGTACAGTATACAGTCCTGCTCAGTATTATTAGCACCCCTGCATTATTTTCATTACTTTAACAATATCTTCAGAAATAAATTGAAATGTACCAAATTTATGTCATCAGGATCTTTTAATTGAAGGTCCAAAACACTTTAACAAAAAAAAATCATTTTTACAAGTTACATGTTGTAATTTCAAAGAGAGAACTGAAAAAAAGCATGTGCAGCAGTAATGGCACCCCTCTTCAGTATTTTGTTGCACACCCTTTGGCACTGATGACAGCCTCCAAATGTTTCTTGTAGCCATCTATAAGCTTCTTGCTCTTCTCAGCTGGTATTTTCTCCCACTCTTCCTATGCAAACTGTTCAAGCTCTTGAACATTTGCAGGTTTCTTTTCCCCAATGGCAGATTTCAGCCATACCAAAGATTTTCAATCAGATTGAGATCAGGACTCATTGCTGGCCATTTTAAAACAGTCCATTTTTTTCCCTTTTCAACCATTCCTGCATGCTTTTGGATGTGTGCTTTGGGTCTTTGTCTTGCTGGAGGGCCCACGATCTTCGACTCAAACCAAGTTTTCTTACACTGGGTAGGACATTTGGCTCTAAAATGTCTTGATAATTCTCTGATTGCATGATTCCTGTGATACGGTCAAGGCTTCCAGTACCCGATGCAGCAAAGCAGCCCCAAACCATTATGGAACCTCCACCATGCTTAATTATTGGTAGGGTGCTCTTTTCCTTGTAGGCTTCAAGTGGTTGCAATTAAAACTGCCTAATCTAAATATGACTGCATGATCATAGTAGCTAATGAAGTATAATTTACAAACCTTAATATGTGAACATTACTTCTGCCAAGTTTGAGTCTGATAAAGTGATGCAGAGCAAAGTTAGAGAGGTTTGTAAAGAAACTGTACTGTCACATAGTGTACTTAAACTTCATGGGTGCCAATAATGAGTAGGACTGTATATACATACATACACTGCATGGCCCAAAAAAAAAGTCATCCTGGATTTAACAAAGCGAATAGGTATGAGCCTCCTATTGTATAATTACTGCATAGGTGATTATCTTTCAGCTGAAACAAGTTATTTAACTCCAGCTGATGCAATGAGCAGCTTCTCATTTCTTCAACAACCATGTCAAAGACACATCCTGTGGTCGTGGAAAAGATGTTAGTCTGTTTAAGAAGGGTCAAATCATTGGCATCAAGCAGAGAAAACATCTAAGGAGATTGAAGAAACTACTAAAACTGGGTTAAGAACTGTCCAACACATTATTAAAAACTGGAAGGATAGTGGGGAACCATCGTCTTCAAGGAAGAAATGTGGTCAGAATAAAATCCTGAATGATGGTGATCGGTGAATCACTTAAACGTCTGGCCAAATCAAATCAAAGAAAAACAACAGTAGAACTCAGAGGTGTGTTTAATAGTGAAAGTAAGAGCATTTCCACACACACAATGTGAAGGGAACTCAAGGGATTGGGACTGAACAGCTGTGTAGCCTTAAGAAAACCACTAATCAGTAAGGCTAAGCAGAAGAAAGGCTTCAGTTTGCTAGGGAGCATAAAGATTGAACTGTGGAGGACTGGAAGAAGGTCATGTGGTCTGATGAGTCCAGATTGACCCTGTTCCAGAGTGTTGGGAGCATCAGGGTAAGAAGAGAGGCAGGTGAAGTGATGCACCCATCATGCCTAGTCCCTACTGTCCAAGCCTGTGGGGGCAGTGATATGATCTGGGGCTGCTTTAGTTGGTCAGGTCGAGGTTCAGCAACATTATGGCCCAAAGATGAACTCGGCTGACGCCTGAGTATTTTGAAGGACCAGGTTATCCCATTACAGGATGTCTTCTTTCCTAATGTCACGGCCGTATTCCAAGATGACAATAGCAGGATTCATGGGGTTAAACCATACCACAGTGCATCCTTGCTGTAATCAAAGTTGAAGGCAGTCCAATGAAATATCAGAGTGTGACCTTTTTTTCTGAGGTGATGTTTTTTTTTGGGCAGGCAGTATTACAATACAATACAATTACTACAATATTTGTAGCTGCTGGAACAAGATCAGAATCAGCCCGGCTGCTGCCATTGTTGTTGTTGTGTGTTGTTGTTGTTGAGGTGCAGGGAGGAGGAGGGGTGCTATGAGGTCACCATCTTTTCCAGACTTATCTGTTTATACCAACTACAACATGAAGACGAATACGCAGATATCCACCTGCAGACCCGTTTTCAAAAAAGATGCGGAGTCATGGACAAATACGCGTCTCTGTGTGTCAATATCACCAGATCGATAGTTTATTTTACCGGAGTCTTACAAATTCGTACTCCTGTAAAGCCCACCTTGGTCTTGAGACCGGTCTCAAGTCCACATTTTGAAGGTCTTGGCCTTGTCTTGGACTCGAGTATTTTTTATCGGTCTTGTCTCAGTCTCAGACTGGCCAGACTCGGGATTTTCCGTCAAGACCATTCCAGACCAGCACTGATCTGCTGTTCTTCAGCTTCATTAATGTGAATAAGATGGAACACTTGGTAAAACAACAAAAGCTTCAGTTCATGTGTTATTTCTCCTGTGATGGCTGCAACCTTCCCGGTGTTGTGACTGTGGGACCCCCCCCCTTACTGTTCAACCTTGTCATGGTTTTTAAAATAGATTTTGATGGTCTTGGTCTTGTCTTGGTCTCAGCTTGTCTCCGTCCTGGTCTCAACTCCCAAAAGTCTTGGTCTTGTCTTGGTCTTAGGGCGTTCTGGTCTCAGATAATGTGGTCTTGAGCACAACACTACAGTCATGCCTCAAGGCGATTTGAAGTCACCAATCAAACTGATAAGCATGTTTTTGGTCTGGTCTGTGGGGGGAAGCAGGGGTGCCTGGACATGAAAACGGTCCTGACTGGCACAGGGATCAAACCATCCACAAACCATAAAATCTGGTATTCACCACAGTTTTAATGCCGACAACCTGCTGGCAATATTTCGCGCTGGCCTTTATTTACAGATACATGATATGACCTTAATGGTTTTGGTATGGACAGATAATTGTTAAAAAGGCTGATTATCTGAAGCAGATTTTGCTGATATTTAAAGCTGATATTTTGGATGCACACATGGCCTCATACATCCCATATATTGGCTATAATGGTGACAGAATGAACTAGAAAAACCCATCGGAGAGGGCAAACCTCCACCAGCACCACAGTCCTCACCCATATTGTGATTTTTACCATAAATATTAGTCCTACCTTTATTTCATCTAAATATTTAGATTCCTTGACCATGAAAACATACCATTAGCAACTGGATTCATAATGATATCTATTTTAGTTCAGTAGTTATTCACAAAAATCACATTTTTGGTCATGGTGGATCCAGACGCTGATCCAGATCAACACCAAAATTGAATCAGTTCTTCCCTTTCCCATGCTGAACATTTCCTGAAAATTTCATCAAAATCCATCCATCACTTTTAGAGTTATTTTCTTCACAGACAGACAGACAAACAAACTCCTGAAAACATAACCTCCTTGGCGGAGGTAATAAATGTACCATATTGGTTTACCTCATTACTAAATATCCAATGTTAGTAAAGGCTTAATGTCATTCTTCTGGCTTTACATCTGTTTGGAGCAAATCAACATTAACTAAGTGGAGGCTGTGAGCGCTTGACAAAGATATCTGTATCAATATCACCAGCGGCAATCAGGATTTTGGAAATACTGGCATATTGGCAAAAATGTATTATCCTGCATCCCTTCTTTGATTAATTGTATCTTGGTAGCAGCCTTGTAGTTCAAAATGTTCAGGATATTGATCAGAACCATTGGACAAACATTAGGCATATCCAGCACAATATTATACACTATATTGCCAAAAGTATTTGTTCATCTGTCTTGACTCTCATATGAACGAAGTGCCATCCCATTCCTAATCCATAGGGTTCAATCTGACGTGGGTCCACCCTTTGCAGCTATAACAGCTTCAACTCTTCTGGGAAGGCTGTCCACAAGGTTTAGGAGTGTTTATGGGAATTTTTGACCATTCTTCCAGAAGAGCATTTGTGAGCTCACACACTGATGTTGGACCAGAAGGCCTGGCTCTCAGTCTCTGCTCTAATTCATCCCAAAGGTGTTCTATGGGGTTGAGGTCAGGACTCTGTGCAGGCCAGTCAAGTTGATCCACACCAGACTCTGTCCTCTATGTCTTTATGGACCTGCTTTGTGCTCTGGTGCACAGTCATGTTGGAAGAGGAAGGGGCCAGCTCCAAACTGTTCCCACAAAGTTGGAGCATGGAATTGTCCAAAATGTCTTGGTGTGCTGAAGCATTCAGAGTTCCTTTGACTGGAACTAAGGGGCCAAGCCCAGCTCCTGAAAAACACCCCACACCATAATACCCCCTCCACCAAACTTTACACTTGGCACAATGCAGTCCCACAAGTATGGTCCTCCTGGCAACCTCCAAACCCAGACTGGTCCATCAGATTGTCAGATGGAGAAGCGTGATTGGCCACTCCAGAGAACGCGTCTCCACTGCTCTAGAGTTCAGTGGCGGCGTGCTTTACACCACTGCATCCACGCTTTGCATTGCACTTGGTGATGTGAGGCTTGGATGCAGCTGCTCGGCCATGGAAACCCATCCATGAAGCTCTCTGCACTGTTCTTGAGCTAATCTGAAGGCCACATGAAGTTTGGAGCTCTGTAGCGATTGACTCTGCAGAAAGTTGGCGACCTCTTCTCACTATGCGCCTCTGCATCCGCTGACCCCGCTCCGTCAGTTTACGTGGCCTACCACTTGGTGGCTGAGTTGCTGTGGTTCTCAAACACTTCCACGTTCTTATAATCCAGCTGACAGTTGACTGTGGAATATTTAGGAGTGAGGAAATGTCACCACTGGATTTGTTGCTCAGGTGGCATCCTATCACAGTTCCACGCTGGAATTCACTGAGCTCCTGAGAGCGACCCATTCTTTCACTAATGTTTGTAAAAGCAGTCTGCATGCCTAGGTGATGATTTTATACACCTGTGGACATGGAAGAGACTGGAACACCTGAGTCTGATTATTTGGAGGGGTGATTGAATACTTTTGAAAATATAGTGTAGATCATGTTACCGGTGATGGTCACAGCAGAATGAATTTAGAAGTGTACAGAAACACTTTTATGCCAATTTACAGAGAAATGCATCCAAACTAATCGATGCGACAGGATAATGATCCAAAGCAGACTGCAAACAAAACAAAAGACTCAAAAAAGTTAAAAATTTCAGACTGGCCAAGTCCGTCACCTGAGCCTGACCCAACAGAACATGCAGCTCACCTCCTGAAGACGAGACAGAAAAGGCAGAAACCCCCTGAAACGAACAAGAACTGAAAGAAGCTGTGGTCAAAGCCTGGAATAGACTCGCAAATGAAGAATACAGCAGTGTGGTGTTGGGTCTCAGGCTTGGAGAAGCTGTGGGGAAAAAGGGTCATGCCACCAAATATTATTTACTTTCAGATTATTTGTTCCTTTATTTAAGCTCACCTACTAATGTGGTCTAAAGCAGAGGGTGAGAAGTCCTAAGACATTAAGCACATCTGAATGTAAATACCAGGGAATAAAAGATTAAATTCTGAACTCATCTTTTGATCTTAAAACCAAAAACAAAGGAACTGTCCTTACCGTTCCAGTACTTTTGCAGGTATATCTTGATGCAAACAGACTGTGTGCACTGAAAAGACTCCACTGTGAAAACAGGCTGCCGTAGCATCAGACGCTCACACCCCAGTAAAGCTGTCCCTGCCTGAGAGCTCTGGGAGCACAGGTATCAGAATAAAGGAAGCAGAAGCAGACATGGGGAAGCAGGTAGTACTAAAGAGCCTCAGAGTTACATAGAAATTGCAGATTGTGAGTTTAGTTTTACACAATACAAGTCATCACACAGACAGACAATGAAATCATTGCTCTCCTTGCAGTCTGCAAAAAACGCACTGCATCTTATGCACCAGCGAGACCTTTATTCTATTTTATGACATTCAGATATGGCAAAAATTGTTGGAACCCTTCCATTAACAAAAGAAAACCCCACATGATCACTGAAATAACTTGGAACCGACTAAAGTAATAATAAATAAAAATTTACAAATAATCAACTAATGAAAATCAGACATTGCTTTTGAATTGTGGTCTCCTGTAAACATAACCTCCTTGGCAGAGGTAATTAATGAAACTGCCTTGACTAAAATTATGTGACCATAGGGACATGTTAAGCTAAGGTGTGCCTGTAATTATCATCATTGGTGTCTTCAAGCTTGTAATCAGTCAGTCTGCCTATTTAAAGGCTGAAAAGTGGTCACTGTGCTGTTTGGTATCATGGTGTGTACCACACTGAACATGGACCACAGAAAGCTAAGGAGAGAGCTGTCTCAGGAGATTAGAAATAAAATGATAGACAAGCATGTTAAAGGTAAAGGCTATAAGACCATCTCCAAGCAGCTTGATGTTCCTGTGACTACAGCTGCACAGATTATTCAGAAGTTTAAGGTCCACAGGACTGTAGCCAACCTCCCTGGACGTGGCTGCAGGAGGAAAACTGATGACAAACTGAAGAGACGGAGAATACGAATGGAAACCAAAGAGCCCAGAACAACTTCAAAGAGATTAGAGGAGAACTCCAAGGTCAAGGTACATCAGAGTCAGATCACACCATCCATCACTGTTTGAGCCAAAGTGGACTGAATGGAGGACATCACTGCTGAAACCAAATCATGAAAAAGAGAGATCGGAATTTACCAAAATGCAGATTGACAAGCCACAAAGCTTCTGGGAGAATGTCCTTTGGACAGATGAGACAAAACTGGAGCTTTTTGGTAAAACATATCATTAAAAATCACAAACATTTACAGAGAAAACTACAAATAAACCAAAAAGCAGATATTTTCTTGTGGGATTTAAAGGTTTTAAAAGCTACCAGTTAATTAGGTGATGACATAAAAGTGTGCACATATTTGGGACAAAATAAATTAGAAAAGGCAGAAATGCTTGTAAGTAAATTTGCAATCAAATAACTTTAAAAGGGTTTTACTGAGTTTGACAAACACTCAAAACTGTGTTTTGATGAATAACAGATTTTATTTATATACATTTCATTAAATGCCTCAATATTTAAAATAGGGCTGAACGATTTGAGAAAATAATGTAATTGCGATTTTTTTCCCCCATATTGCGATTTACTATGCAGTTGTTTTAATGTTCCTCATCTTATGTATTCTTAAACAAACATAAGCAGTAGATCTTTTTATAGTAAAACCAATATGACATTAAATTAATCTAAAGATAAATGATGTGAGAAAAAGTGGAGAAGTGAAGAACAGAAGCAAAATAGGTATGAAATTGTAAAAACTGGGTAAAAATGGTATGAAAGCGGAAAAAGGTTAATAATAGGTGCAAAATAGGTATGAAATTGCAAAAAAAAAAAAAATCCAAAAGTGGCTTAGGAAAATTGATAATGGCAGCAAAATTGGGAATTAAATTTGAAATTAAATTTCAAAAACCATGTAAAAATTCCAAAAATGGTTCTGACAGTGGCCAAAAAAAGATGAATGGGGGCAAAATAGGCATAAAGTTGTAAAAACAGGGTTAAAAAAGGTAAAAATGGTCCAAAAGTGGGAAAAAAGTGTATGGATAGGGCTAAAAAAAAATAGGCATGAAATTGCAAAAAACCACATCACAATGCCAAAATTATCAACATACTTTGGGTTAAAAATATTGAACCTTTTGCGATTTGAAAATTGCAAAAAGCCATTTTGCAATTTAATCTAATTTGCAATTAATTGTTCAGCCCTTATTTAAAATAGTAATGATGGCAATAATAATAATAGATTTAAGCTTTTTAAATCCCACACAAAGAAAATTTCAGTTCTTTTGGTTTGTTTGCAGATTTTTCTATATCCTCACACACTGATAGAAACACACTATGAAATGTTGTGCCTCTTAACATCTAAAATGTTCCTGACCTTTTGACCTCAGCTAAACAGTTGAGCTGGTAGATTTAAAGGTGTGACCCATGGGAGATAGACTGAAAAATCCATTACAATCAACATAAAGGCCTGCTAGTGCACATGGGATATTAGGTTTAATGGAGGGGAAACTTCATATATATGGACTGGTGTGTGTGCATGGCCGTTTGTTGGAGTTTGGGGGTCTGTGTGTTCATATATATACAAGTATGTGCAGACACATGGACCCATAAATTCAGACTGAATGTCACTAAATGTAATGTATTATCAATCTCAGATCTTCTCTTATCTGTACAACAAACCCATAGTTGCTATATTCTCACATAGGCACTCAAACACACACTCACAAGCATACCTGTTGCCTGGAAATTCTTTAAAAGCTAAAAGCTTTTGTGGAAATTAAGGTAACATGTTTTCTCTACCTATTCTGTTTTGGGTTAAGGTCATCAATGTGTTATTTTTTTCTGTCTCCTTTCTATTTCACTTTGTCACCTATTGTTTTTTTCTGTGCTGCCCTAAATCACCTAATATCACCTAATCTGTTAATGTCTTATCTCTTATCTTATTTTGGCTTTACTGTTCAACTTCTTCAACTTCAACTTCAACTTTCTTGTTCCCTGAGGGAAATTAGTTTGTTTTGCTTTACCTTCTTTTACTCCTTTTTGTTCATTTATTAATACTATTATGTGCTATTAATTATGATTTTATCTTATTAGTGATTCACCTTTTTACACTCTTTTATAGATAATTTTTAGACCTTTTTAATTGTCTTATCTCTTGCTCATGTTTGTTACTGTATTTTCTCATCGCCACTTATTTTTATTATTTTGTAATTTTATCATCATGGTTCATTTCATCTTTTTATATTTTCTGACCTGATTTCTGCTTTCATCCCTTTTTTATTGTGTTTCCTAGTCTTGCTGATTTTATGTTTTTATGTTTGGTCCTCATGGTCTCTTTTTATGCTGCATGGTTCTTGTATTGTCTGGGTTCATATAAAGTATGAAAAGGGCCTTTAGTAAGAAATCTGGAGTATTAACACAGTACTATCCACCGTCGCCCCTCTGTCTTTTCACCTCGTGTCTTTTTACCTTTGTGTCTTTCTGTTAGTCTTGATTTAAGCTGTGCTTTTTGTTTTTACTTCATTGTGCTCATTGTTTGTTTGTGTGTTATTATTTTGTGCTGAATGCTTGTCAAAGCACTTTGTAAACTATGTTTTTAAAAGTGCTAAATAAATAAAATTATTATTATTATTATTTAAAAAAAGAAACAAAACTGAAATGTTGTGCCTTTTAACATCTAAATGTTCCTGAATTATTGACCTACGCTGAACAGATGAGCTGGTAGGTTTAATGTGTGATCTGTGGGTGATAGACTGGAAAACCCACTACAATCTAAATAAAGGCCTTCAGAAGAAAAAGGGCCAAAGCTGGACATTTTCCATGAGACCTGGGCCCTCGGATCATCCCCTCTGACGGGACAGGTGTGTGTCTGACTGAACGGGCAGGTACAGGTGTGCTCCCGGCTGCAGCGTGAGTCCTGTGGTCATGAGTTGGGCCGGCCGCGCTGAGGCCGGAGCCTGCGCAGTGAGGCCGGGTTACAGTTGGGTGCAGCTCCACCAGAGAAGGAAGCGGAGTTTCCGGCTGTTTGAAGCGGAGAGAGAGGACTGCTGACGCCGCGAAACCCCGCGTTAAACGCCGCCGGCTCTGGGGGCTGACGTTTCTGTAGCGCTGGTAGTGGCTTTTTCCTTTCACACCGGGGGATCTGGGGGTCTGTGATTTTTCTGCGAGCCCCGGGGATCGGAGAGACAACCTATAAAAGCAGCGGCACAAGGCGGGGGTGAGCCACCAGCTACCGGCATGGCCAGGGACTACGATTACCTCTTCAAGCTGCTCATCATCGGTGACAGCGGTAAGGCGACACCGGGGATGTGGGACGGGAAGTAGGCCGCACGGCGTTTTCCTACGAGGTGGAGTGGAGAAAACGCAGCAGTGTGCTCGGCGTGTCTCCACATTACATCCGTGTTGTGATTTAGTGTTTTAATGCACGGACATGATTGGTGATATTTACACGTCCGCCATATTTTAGCGGCGTTGACAGGGCGGAGGTTGTGTGTCCGGGCGGAGGTTGTGTGTCCGGGCTGAGCATGTCAGCCGATCAGGCCGGATATCACACCCAGGAGCTGCCGAGGAACCATTTCTGCTTCTGCCTTCACAGAGGAGGCTTATTTTACTTCACTAATGCAAAAAACACCCCTAGTTGCCCATCGTAACTCAACAAAAGTCATTATTCTCCTGTTTTAAGGCCTTATTTTCCACTCATATTAGCTTCGTTAGCTCGCCGCAAGTTATGCTAATATCACTTTGAAGCCTAGTTATTCAGCTAGTTAGCGCCTCTAATTCACAAAATGTACTAAGTGGCTATAATTAGCATCATTGTTATTATATCAACTTGTGCTTTGTGTAGTAGCTTGGCTTGCTGCGCCAAGTTAAGTCAAATAAGTGAAGTTATTGAAATGTATTTTGCTAGTTAGCTGGCTAGCAGGAGAGCTAGCTGCTAAACAGTGGAGGAATGTTGTACTGCAGCGCACTGCTGGCTTCCAGGTAGTCAAAATATGTTGGTTTTTAAGTAACGAGAGGGAACTATCAGCTGAAATGTCACATATTGTTGTTCTTGTAAGTGTTATAAAGTCAGAAAACAATGACAGTGTGTTAACCAGTCCTGTTTTTGGCTTGACTCAGGGATGATAAATGTCACTGCAGAACATGTCTGTGTTTGTGTCAGACCAAAAGCACAGCTCATCTTGGACATATCGTCCTCTGAAAGCATCTCCATCATGATTTGCAGACTGGACTAATCTGCAGTGACAGTCTCGGCTCTGATTGTGTCCTTCCAGCTGGCTGCTCACAGTAAAGACCAAGGATGCACAACTGTCCCTTTACTGCCGCTCACACAGACTCCAGTGTCCCTCAGCCGAGGCCATGGAGCTCCACTGTCTGCAGTCACACTGAGATTATTTAGGACAGACCTCTGCCTTTTTACAGCTGCATGTACACACATCTGCTGTATGCATCATGTGCGTTTTTATAAGGCGCGTTTCTGAGTTTGAAGGTCCATGTCCTGCAGCATCAATCATCTTTGCATTACATGTCAGAACGCTTTGGGAGGAGAGGGCATGACACCTTTTACTAAACTCTGACCAAAAGGAGAGATGCTCTTTAAGATGCTCCTTGTTTTACTTCCTGGGTTTTATTATGTATTAGCCACACAGTCTCCTCGCACGTGCGTTTTCTGCTTATCAAAGTATTGTTTTGAAAGTTAGCTCCAGGGCATGTATACCTGCTTTCTCATCAGACAATCGCTGTGCAGCCCGACCAACCTCTCAGTTAGGAGCATTACACAGGGGAGGGAAATAGAGCTGCAAATGGTCCTCTGCAGATATTACATTTTTAACATTTTTTTTGCTTAATGGACACCCAGGATATGATGTAAATGTTCAAACACACCAGGACTTGGGACCATGAGTTATTGTGGCTCAGTTTTATTCTATGTTTACATCCCCATTTATATCAGAACTGGGAAAAGGGGAGTGGGAATGACATTATAGCTGTGAGTTATCAGTGTTCCAGTTATGAAGTTGGAAAAAGCTTGCTGATCTAACAAACTATTGTTAGCCATTGTTAGTACACCTTGTGTTGTAGTTCACACATATCACATGAAGAATGTAAACAACAATGTAGCAGCATTTCCATATATATGAATACGCCAAACAATACTGTGTATACGGCTGATTTAGTGCACTTCAGAAGTGCTAATAAACTGAATATTACAGGAGCGCAATCACTGTTTACACCAAGGCTGAATGATAAGGACAAAATTTCATATCTGGATATTAGGGCTGGGTATCAATTCAGATTTTCTGGATCGATTCAATTCAATATTAAGAGGTCTCAAATCGATTTGAAATGTGTTCAGTCTGGGTTATCTCAGTAAAAATAATGCTGTAAATGACTTTTTGACCTGGTACATTATTAAAACTGTTTTTACATTAAGAACTGAACCCAAAGCAGTTACATTAATCACATATTAATGATATGCATTAATGCATATTCTGCAAGTTACTTGTTTTTTGTCCAACTTGTCTTTTCTTTCATGCTTGTTAAATCTGAAATATGTCCAAACGTCAACTTTTAAACTCTCCGGTGGTGTCCCTATAGTGCTACTGACTTCTGCCATGTTTTTTTAACTACTTGCAGTAACATCTCACGAGATCTTGTTCAGTGGAAAGCAGCGCTAAATGCAAGACTAGCTGGGTTGATACCACAGGCTGCTTCTCAGACTGTCCAATGAAGAAAAAACTACCCATGTTAAAAGATCGATCTTTGGATTTTATGGATCGATTATGAACCATTTAAAGGGAAATCGATTAAAATCAATTATATTGATTTTTCAACCCAGCCCTACTCGATATTCATGTCAGATATCTTGATATGGATATGATACGTTATGACCGGGGTTCTGTGAAAACCAAGCGGTGCAAATGAGGGCAATCGTAAAAATGAAATTTATTGTGACTTCCAGAGCTGTACATGCAGGGCAAGCACGGGGGAAATCTATCTTGTTTATATCGCTGCTTTTTTGATATTAATATCTTGAATGTTCATATCTCAATATAGATATGATAACGATATATCTTTCAGCCCTAGTTTATACCAGGGGCAGCCATCTTTGATTGTCAACTCGGGGGTGGTGAGGATCTGCAAACCTCCCAGGAGGAAATTCCGACCTCAGGGGGTGTTCCAGTTGAAATTTCACACTCGGAATTTGTAAATCTCGACTTCTGAGTACACCTGGAATGCAACATTAGCCCCTGGCCTTTCAGAACAACACAGTAACGTGAACACGTTTTTTTGAGCCAGGCTTGGTGTTGCAGAAGTCCATCAAGATCCAGGCCTAACACGGGAAACATTGAGATTAAGGCTTAATAATGTTGTGAAAAATGATACTGACATTTTGATTTATTTGATTTCATGGACAATTATTGAATATCCAGTAAAAAAATTGAGATCATTTTAATCTGGGACACTCATTTTATTCTTTAGAGACATTTTAAAGTGCTCCTTTAACGCTCTTTTCACCATGTGGGCCCACTCGCTCTGCTGTTTAAACAACGTTAGGATGTCACACAGTTGGTCTATTTAGATGGCAGGCTGAACAAGCTGCTTTAGGCACCTACTGGCATTGTAAAAAGGACAAGGGGGAGAAGTATGAGACTGGAGATTTCTTGTTTTGTGCATAAACGTGCTCTAGCTCTCAAAGGAGACATTTTAACCTTCTAAAGGCTGTATTAAACTAAAATAGCATTTGCCTTTCACACTTGTCTTTATATTCTCAATTATGTTTATTCTACTGTATTTTTTGACAGCCATTGACAAGCATCAGGGCAAGGCACTGTTGACAACAGGGAAACACTCACCAAAGACCCACCTTATGTAACTGAGTGTCTGCCTTGCACACCATGCTCATGTGTTAGTGAGAAGTTACTGGCATTCTGCAACTTTAACATGCATGCAGGGGACATACAGACCTCACGTGCACAGTGACGAGCGATTTAACAAGTGTCATGTGAGTATTTTACACGCACATTCACACATTATGGCGGAAATGCTTCATGTTGTCCAGCCTGAATGGGAAGGCGATGAAGTGTCGGATCATTGACACACCACAGGAGTAGTGCTCTTAGGGTCTTGACAGCAGGAGGACAGGTTCTTTAAAACCTCCACAGAACAGAAATCTGATCCGTCTCTGCTTTGAAGGTTTTGTTTATTTCAAACAATTCTGTCTGACCGAGACTGCTGGAACCTGAGAGCTTCTATGACCAATCAAACACAAGATGACAATTAAACAATAGATGCAGCACTCGGGCTGCGTCCCACCCAAAGCCGGGCAGGAGATTCACTCAGCTTTGAGATTTAATCTGACAAGAGATATCTATGATTACAGTAGGGCAGGGGTCAGCAGGTAAGTTTGGCCTTGGGCCAAAATTTTTCAGAGCAACTGATGGTGGGCAAAAACATCACATCAGTCAGAAACATGTTTTCTTTCTCTCTCTCTCTCTTTTAAAAAAAAAAAAACCTTTTCCCTTATCTATAGGCCACTTTTATATCGTGTGAATACATAATGTAGGCTAATTTAAGAAAGTAATTTGTTTTAAATTAAGTAGGCTAACTTTATTTCTCAGACAATTAGTGTGTTATTACTGCTTTAGCTCCACTGTGGCTGCTTATAACAGTAACTTGGTGATAATAAAGCTGCTGTCTCTAATCAGCGACTTGACTGTCTTTTAAGTCATCATAAATGTGCCATAGCCAACCATTTTTTCCCCCACACGTTTAATAAAAATGTCAATAACTTCCATTTTGAAAATAACCACTTATTTGAGCCGAACTTTAATAAAGATTCATAAAAATATATTTTCAGGATTAGGCTATTATTGTCGTTTTTTTGTGATAGCAGCTAAATAATTTTACTTTTTTTTTTTTTTTAAATAGTCCTTTTCAGGGACGTGCTGGGGCTGAAAATTAGCCCAGAAATTTTTTGGACCAGACTAGCCTAAAGTCGTTCATCAGAGCATTGATATTTTCAGCTTCCCCCAACTGCGCGGCCGTGATGTTCACGATCGTGGTTGCTTGTGTTCGTCCGACTGGGGGCGGCTGCTGATTGATATTTTCAGTGGTGCCCGCTGCGGTCACCAGCCGTTGGTGAGCTTTCCTGGTTTCCCTGATGGCCGGCACGTCCCTGCCCCTTTTAAATCAGATTTTCAATTTCATCTAGCGGGCCAGATATTATTGAAGATGGGCCAGTTTTGGCCCGCGGGCCGTTAGTTGCCGACCACTGCAATAGGGCATCACCTATTTTAAAACATTTTTAAATATGATGAGCCACCTATTTTGATTCTCCCCTCTCACCTGGCTATTATTTCCCCCTGGAATTCTTAATTTTTTATGTATTCAAAAAAAAAATTATGTGAAAACTATCCAAGTAAAGAGGTCAGGGCTGAGATTTCTTTTCTTGACTTACTGCAATCATTAATTGTTGTAATGTTTAAAAATATATGTACTAATAATGCACAGTTTTCATGATGGTGGACCCTGTCAGGTTTTGCAAAAGCACATGTTTTGGTTTTTTTTGTTTTCAAATGAGGTTAAATACTCATCGGAGTACTCTACGTTAATGTACTGTGAAAATGACTCTTTCAGTGTATGTAGACAAGCCTGCCTACGTTCAGACTACATTAAAACAAATATATGACATGCACTTGAACTATAAGAGGAAAATGCTGTTTAGCTTTTGAATATATTTAATAATATTTTGGAAAAACTGGACTTGGACATTTTTTATGTATTTTGGATTTTTTAAGGGACACAATTCATTTAAAATGGAACTCAAGTTTTGAGAAAAAAAATTGGGGATTTAATTTTAGGCCATATCATTCAGCCCTAAAAGAGGTGCTCCAGGGGCAATAGTCTTGAACTTGTAGGGTTGAGACAATACGCTTTTCTCCCAAATCGATTTTTTTCCATTTTTTTAGGTGCCGATTGGATTTAAATTGTGATTTCACGATATTGTCGATATTTGCAATCTTCAGTTAGCTATTTTAACCCCAGTGAAAAAGATGAACAATGATGATGCCAACAGACTATATCAGGAAAAATACACATCACATGTGAGTCTGTTTTAAGGATTTATTCAGCAATATATTTTAACCAGCTGTTTATACTCTCTCTGCAAAAGACTGGACTGCATTTTAAAGTGGCTTAACACAGACTAAAATGAAGCAATTAAATTTGGAAAAGAAAATGATTTTTGAACAAAAAAATCGATTTACTTATGTGAATCAATTTCTCC
Organism: Scarus forsteni; assembly: GCA_036419115.1. Taxonomy (NCBI): domain Eukaryota; kingdom Metazoa; phylum Chordata; class Actinopteri; order Labriformes; family Labridae; genus Scarus; species Scarus forsteni. The sequence continues at coordinate 2,080,957 of JAZDUH010000358.1, read as the reverse complement.
CACCCCTGTTGACTTATTTTTTTTTTAAGTATTAATCCTTCACAAAGAGAAAGACTCCTGTTAAGTTGAGTTATTTAGGAAGTACAGTCGACCCTAAAAGAGTTTTAGTTGCTCCATCAGAGGAGACAGTTGAGACTTGATCTATAAATGAAATAAAAACACATGCTTCCATTGCAGTCTAGCTTGTTTCCTCTGGTGTAAAGTGAAACTGTACGGTGTGTTTCTTTAAATGTGGTTCAGTCCACAGGTGCGTTCGATCACAGATTAAAGTCTTCACGTATGCTGACATAACTTTGAGCATGTGAGGAGGCTGCTGGGAAACCAGACAGACCTTAGACATGGTGAAGGTTTACACTCGTATATGCATGACCTGCTGTTTGTTCAATATGAATCGTAATTCCTAAAATAAATAGAAAGTATTCAAGCTCGCTGTCTGGCAATGTTCTGTATTAAAACCAAGTCCACTGCTTTCAGTGCCAGTGCCAATCACAGCTTTTGTTTGAGTGCATCACACTTAAAAAGAGGTAAACCTCACCTCATAAATTAGATAAAAAAGATCGACTGTCAACTAGGGCTGGGTGATTCAGACCAAAAAGGTATGTCTTGTCCTGTTTAAGCTGAATCTTTGTGTTTGATATTTATGTCTGGCAGTGTCTTTCACCATAACGAAATGATGACAATGCGTGCAAACAGGCCATAAACCAGTCCCACCTCCAGAGCGAAACTAGGTTAACAACCCTGCCAAGGACTCTCAGGTGACAACCTAGATTATTTACATACTAATGTTAGACAGAAGCTTCTAGCTCCACCACAGTCAGCTCATGGAGTGAGCTTTAGATCAAATCCACATCAACTAAATGACAGCTGTCACACCAGCATATTATTAACCCAGGAAGAATGAAAACTAGGGCTGGGTATTGATTCAGATTTTCTGGATCGATTCGATATTACATGGTCTCAAATCGATTCTCGATTCAATTTGATATTTATTCAGTCTGTGATATCTTAGTTAAAATAGTGCTGTAAATTTTTGACCTGGTACATCATTAAAAATTGTTTTAACATGAAGAACTAAACCCAAAGCAGTTACATTAATCATATTTTAATGATATACATTAATGCATATTCTGCATATTACTTGTTTTTTGTCCAACTTGTATTTTCCTTTGTACTTGTTAAATCTAAAATACTGTACATCCAAACATCGGCTTTTAAACTTGCCAGTGGTGCCCATATAGTGCTTCCACCATGTTTGTTTGCAGTAACATCTCATGAGATCTTGTTCAGTAGAAAGCAACGCTAAACGCTGATCACACCAGACTAGCAGGGTTGATACCACAGGCTGCTTCTCTGCACATCCAAAGAAGAAAAAACTACCCAAGTTAAAAGATCCATCTTTGGATTTTATGGATCGAGTGTGAACCAGTTAAAGGAAAATCGATTAAATCGATTTCTTTAACCCAGCCCTAATGAAAACATGTACATCAGAGCTGGGTGGCAGAAATAAAATCCCAGATTATTTTCCACAAAACTCAGTTTACAGTTTTAATCAGTTTTTTTCACTCTCAAAAGAAAAAAAAACTCCCAAGTGACACAGAAATTACATAAATGAAATTTTGCCTTTATGTTATAAAAATATGTTCCAAAACCAAACAGAGTTTCTCTCTTGAAAATAAAGTGCATGTCATAAAATGTTGATCATGGAGTTCGAACTTACGCTACGTTCACACTGCAAGCGACCCAGCGACCAAAATCGCGTTGCCCACTGACGTTGCGCGCCCATAAATACCTCATTTGGTCACGTTGCTGTCGGCCGTCGCTTGGTGACGTCACGTCCGCTCGAGTTTCACCGCGATCATTTAGCTGATGCCCTGCAGCAGCATCATCTGTGAGTTTACCGCGGTCCGTCTAGGTGGAACTAATGTCCTCACTGAGATTAGTTCCACCTAGACGGAACTCATCCGCCCTGTAGTCCGGATGGATAACTGTTTGTCTTGGGTACCGTCACACATACACACATCGCTGATTGGCTGATGCTGCACAGCCACACATGACATCGCCTGAATAGATCAACTTTTTTTTTTAACTTTGACATCGCGCGACGAGTAAAGTGGTCATCTTGTACGCGGCTGTCGCATCGCGGGAGGGTTAGCCCCGCCCTATCGCGGCTGTACATTGACTTTGAATGGAGGGTGATCGCCGAGGTAGTACAAGTAGCGTCCGGTGTGAATGCACCTTTAGGCAGGTTTGTCTATTAGAATGCTGAGGTTTTTATATACTTTATTTACATGAAACTCTCTGATCAGTATTTAAGATCGACAGACAGACAGGAAGGTAGGTAGATAGAAAGTCTTTGCCTTTTTTCCCTCGTGCCCCTGACTCTCTAAAGAAAAAAAATCTAAATATATAACTTTTAAATGTTCTGCAGAAAATAATTCAAATTGGTTGATTTGATTGGTGTATTTCCCAGCCCTAATGTAAATAAAAATGACCTTAGATGAAACTTTCCATAAATTAATATATACAGAATTAACTCAATAAAACATGTAATGAAATGAAGTAATATAAGAGAATAATATATAAATCAAATAGAAGATTAATGTTCCTTCTCAACATTACCAAGTACATGTAGCTGTGTACAATAATCAAAATGTAACAGAGCCAATATAATAAATATTTAACACATTTTCTACACCGAACAGAGTGGTTTAGTCCTGTTGGAAACAGCTTGTTGGAGACAGGCTCTTTTTACGCTCATAGGTCCTGATAGGTCCATGTGTTTGACAGGAAGCCGTGCCTCAATGAAATCGTCCCACTTTTACCTTCTCATTCTTAAGACTTGAAATGAAACTTGCAGCTTGCAGTTTTTTGGTGCAGAGGGCTGCAAACATCTCTGGGTTGTAACACGAAAACACTCCGTACTGAACTCTCTTGCACTTACAAACATATATGTATTCTAACTTCCTGTCTGTTAGTACCATTTAATATATTTTTTCTTGACGTGTGCTGCAGCCCTCTTGGCCAGGCCACACTTGTAAAAGAGATCTTGATTTCAGTGGGTCTTTTATGTGGTTAAATAAAGGTTAAATTAAAAACTTCATGTTTTGAGTCGCTGCTGTTGTGAGTGAGGGGTGGGCTTTAGAGCTTTGTAAAGTTTCAGACGGGGAGGGAAGCAGGAAGGTCAAAGAGCAACATACATTATATTAAAGCAGGGCTCCAAAGTGTAACCATTTTAGGCGCACATGCACCCAAAATTTGTGAGAGTGCAGCTAACGTTTTTTCATGGGCGCACTGGTGCACCTATACATAAAGCTGTAAATAAAAAATAAAGCCACAAAATAGAAAAAAATAAAGAAAAAAGTCGTGAAATGTTCTGCCTAATTGTCATTTTTTATAAATTAGTTTGAGGCTTGTTCGAGGTTTAAATTTATAGGAGAATAAGACCATCCAGTTAGGGTAAATGTTGGTATATTGATGGTTGTTAAAATCTGGATATTTATTTCATTTTTCAGTTCAGTATAGCACCTTAAACATTAGCTCTTTTTATTTTGGAATATTTTATTTAACTTGAGATGTTTGAGTTTGAAATGTTACATTTCAGTTCAGTAAAGCACTTTTAACACTTCTATTTGAAAATACTGTATTTAGTTTAATGTTTTAGTTTGATTTTGTCAGTTTCATTCAGCTCAGCCACATGTCTTTCTTCTGTGCAGCTTTTACCACTGTTGTTAACCCTGTTTTATACTAATGAGTTTTTGTTTTTTTAACATTATTTAACCAGAAGAACCTCACTGAGATTAAAAATCTCATTTGCAAGAGTGTCCAGGCCAAGAACACAGCAGCTCATTTACTAAGTTACACATTAAAATCGCCCCCAGGTCTGCTTGTAGCCTATCGTGCACATATCTATAAATGCACCTGCATGTTAAAATGAAAATGAAGGCAAGCTTTGTTGGCCATATAACAGGTATGACAGTCACTTGAGTGGATCTCTGGTATTATTCTGCATTCCTTTTTTTAATAAACTTATTTCCATGGGGGCAGCATAAAAAAACATTATAAAGATGACTGGGCCACATTGATTTACCTGCCTCCAGTGACTTTATTGTAGATAAAAAGTGGAGTGCTTACGTAAGCCTGTATCAAAGTGGCTTTACAAGGCAAGATTGAGATTTCTGGGGATGCACAGTATTGTTTTTTTTCCCGATATGCTTGTATTTCCAATCTTATTATAGACAATGCTGTTTTTTGGCAGGAGTACCATTTTACTAAACTTGATCTGTTCCTCTCATTTGTAAGGAATTTATGTGGACCAAGAAAAATGTTTTATTCTCTAAAGGAAGACACTGTTGTTTTGAAAACGTAAAAACTCAGTCATAATGGGGTGAATCATTTTGCTGCATTTATACATTCTGTGGGTGTTACAGCCAATATACAAGATAATTATGGCTTAATTGTATAGCTAGAATATCAGTAGAAATGTTGGCATCTAACAATACCGATATTCCACTTTTTTAGCAAATATTCGCTGATGCTGATATCCTACATCCCTGCTTGTCTTACCTGTTTACCACTGAATCAGGATGCCTAGGATGATTGATGCTCCATGCAGCAGCAGAGAGATGAAATGCTGTTGCCATAATCTCCTCACTCAGACACAAAACAAGAGCAAACCATGAAACTGCCGAAGCATTAGCGTGTTATTCTCTGTAAATCAGATTTTGAGATGGAGCAAAGCAGCAGCTGAGCCCACTTAGTGTTGCTTGTATTTACTTTAGTCAATACTTAAGCATGACCTTTATGTTCTAACATGGGCAGAAAATTGTTTTATTCTAGTTATTTCCTGAGACCCAACTAAAGGGGACTGTGGTGTGCAGCTGGCCTGTGGGCCATGGTTTGAACACCCTTGCACCAAATGTATCTGATGTGTCAGAGGTGTGTTTCCTGATTCACACGTCACACTGTGACCAAACAAAGAGTAAGCTCAACTGCAGCTCTTATTTTCAGCTTTATCCTCCAGAGATATAAGCTCGGTTTGTGTCACCATGCCTCGGGTTTAAACATGTCAGGACCGGAGAGCAAACCACACCGCAGACCGGCATGTTCGTGGGAAATAGTGAAGCAACATGGACACATCAGTACATGAGTTGGCTCAGGGCATTGTGACATAGACACAGAAGTGATTTCAAACAGAAGTGAAATAGGCCAATGTTCTGTCGTATTTGAAAAGCTTAGCACCATTATCAACAGATTAAGTAATGTATGTGAAGAGTGCATCTAGGCCTGTCATGATAACAAATTTTGTTGCACAATAATTGTCCAAAAAATAATTGCCGATAAAAAATATTATTGTCAATATTATTTCAAAACATTTTTTCATTAATGTAATCTTAATTTATGTCATAATAAAGTGAGTACATCGTATCAAAAGCAATAAACTTTAATTTCTTAAGAGTATTTAACTGTAATTGGAAGATCAAGAGCTTTTAAACAAAATATATTTAACACACAATATGATAAATTAAACAAACAAAAAAGAAAAAAAGACCCAATAAAAATGAAATGGAGTCTCTTTTGGGAAAAACTGCATGTAAATAAAAATCATTACACTAATCAAAAACAATAAAAAACATAGACCCTGTCTCTGTAAAGAAAAAAAACAAAACTCCAATAAAAACACACACAACAATAAAACAATAAATAGATTGGAGTTTGTACAGTTTCAGAATTGTTTGTGGCATGTACTTTCTCCCAGTCAATTTTATATTTGTCAATTGACAAACAGTGGATCAAAAATACTGTTTCAGTGTTTGTAACATTTGCTGAAATGTTGGCTTTTCAACCGCATTGAAGGGCTGCATTTCTTTTGCGATGTAGCGAACGACGCCATCTGTGAGAGCACCATTTTCCTCTGTTTTATTTATATTTACTTTACTGACCAAACACCTCAGTAAGCGCCAACTGTCAAGGACAAAGGCTCCGCTGCACCTCCCCTTCTTCGTCGCCACTACTTTCAAACAGAGTCGACATATCGGCTCGGCGGTGTTCATGAGCTCACACCTTGTTCATTCTGTTTAAAACCAAAATATTCCCACACTGGGGCTGTGGCAGCCAGCCTAGGAACCATTGGTTTCATGCCATTATTCATACAGTGTTTGTTTCCTTGTTACTGCTCAGAATGCTCACTTCAGCTGTCTGTGTGTGTACACGCAAGCAGCCCGCCTCCCCACACAAAGATTGAATGACTGACAGATGGCTCACTCCGTTCATTCTGCTATAGAACCAACTCGCTTAGGCGTTGAGACAGATGTACGGAGTGAACCCTCTTGTCATCCAGCCTGTTTGGTAGAAAGAGAGGAGGGAAACAATCATTCATGCACGTGTCAATTTATCAAGGCTGGCAAACTTATCGAGGACGTTTTTATTTATCTTGCAGTTAATTGATGTATTCATTATTGTTTCATCCTTGCCAAACTTAAATCCTGCTAGTATCCCAAGTTTGCTGTGTTTATCTAACATGTATTATCATACACCGAAATAGCAGCAATGGTTTTGTTTGTTTTTATTTTGCAGCTGTTGTGTGGTAAAACACCAAACTCAACAGAAAGTTGACAATTTGAGGTGCTCATAATCTTGTCCAATCAGACGATGTCTGGATTTTAGTTTAGAGCAACACTCAACGGGCTTAAAGGGATATAAAAGTTTTTTTTTCTTTTCATGTCTTACCTAACTCCAGAGTCCATGACAAGCAAGTAGACACCACTCATTCAACAGTGCATCCAGTGACAAGGAAGAGATGGCCAGAGCTCGCCAGCCTCTAATTAGCTTAGCTAAAACACTGGGAGTCAATGGGTAGTGTTAGCCTGCTTCTGCTTACAGTCATCAGATTAACTCTTCTGTAACTCTAAAATGGCGTAACTCATTTTACCATGCCATGTTAGGTTTTCTTTTACCATCATCATAGTATCTGCTTATTTTTTTTCCTACTTCCACAGTGGTTTTTGCTAGAGATGTGACGTTCATGAGCCCTGTCTTTTTAAAGGCTCTTTTAAGGAAACAATGATAACTGATTCACAGTTGTGATTGAGCTGTTTGTTTGCGGGAATTCTTAAATTCAAATTGCCTGTAAATGTAGAGATGGCTTGTAAAGAAAAAGGCTAAATCACTACTGTGAATGGATTCTCATCTTACACCTAAAAGAGCTGTTCAACAGACTCAACTCGGTTGCGAATTTCGCATCTCTAGCACAAGCCAATGCGAAAGTAGGTCAACAAAACAAACCCTCAGTTTACAAGTAGAAGATAACAGAATATAATACTGTAAAATCAACAAGTCATAACAAGCACACAGAACCATTTAGAGTTTCTGTAGATTTTATCTGATGACTGTAGGCAGAGGCAGGCTAACACTACCCATTGACACACAGTGTTTAAGCTAAGCTAATTAGCATCGGTCAAGCTTTGCCCTTCTTTTTCTTGTTACTGGACAGACAGTCAAAGAATGAAGTCTATATGCTTGTCATGGACTTGAGAATGAGGCAAGACACAAATACAAAAAAAAAGTTGGCGTATCCCTTTAAGACAATTACTTCAGCATTGCACATTAAGTTTTGTATAAAGTTAACCTGTTCTTGTGTTTCCTCCTCAGGAGTGGGGAAGAGCAGTCTCCTCCTGCGATTTGCAGACAACACTTTTTCAGGTGTGTGACGCTGACTCCGCAGCACCAGTTGATCATTCTGAATGTCGTTGCTTTTATACGTCTTAACTTGAATTGTGTGTTTGCGTACAGGTAGCTATATCACCACAATAGGGGTGGACTTTAAGATCCGAACAGTTGAAATCAACGGGGAGAAAGTGAAACTACAGATCTGGGACACAGCAGGGCAGGAGCGCTTCCGCACAATCACATCCACGTAAGTAAATCCACATTCTGATGCTTCATTTATTGCTGTTCTCAGCATCAGAATATAAAACAAAGTCTCTTATGGTCCTCACATTAGTCATTATTTAAGGAAGCAGTTTGTGGACTCTTTGTGTGAGTTGGTGCTGCTCTGTGAAGCTGGTGGAATTCCCCACAGACTAATTACAGATGTGAGAGAGAGGCCCGCGGCCACATTCTGCAGGGCTAAATGACTGCAAGGCCTGGGCGTCTTAACCGTCTGTAGATTGCTCTATGTGCCACACTGGTGTCCGTCCATGTACCTCTGGGTTTGAAATAGATTTTGGTTAACACTGGGTCCTTTTTTATATTCGTACAGTTAATCTGAACAGACCAAAATGACCAATGTTGTGTCTGCTAACCATTATGGCTCATAAAGGAGAGTCTTTGAACCCACATGTGGACAGAGGAGAGGCCCTCAGATGACAACGTTAGGTCAAGGCTGTGAACTGAATCGGACTTCTGTTTGTCAGCTTTAATATTCATCTATATTTGAGTTACAATACAATCAAGGTTTTATCTGCAGACAACTCTGAAAGGCTAAAAATCTAACAGCATCAGTGAACATAAGGGATGAAACGGTTACCAGTAAAATGTTAAACCGTGGTAAATTTCCCACAATAAGTATTAATGTGTCCTGTTTAAATTACTGTTAAACCATATTTGATTATGGATGTCGAGGGAAACTGATTGACGACAGTCACCCTGTCTAAAACACCAAGCTGTGGTAAAAGACAAAAATGTGCGTGATTAAAACTGCTGTAACTTCTCGAGTAAACGAGCAGAGAGAGAGAGAGAGAGCGGATTCAGAGAGCCATACCTGAGTGAATTATAGGAGGTTTATCAGGATTTTCTGAGGAAATAATGTATAAAGGTTGTAAATAACAGCATTAGTATCATTCTGGAGTGAGTTCCTGCCGTTCTTTCTCTGTTTATTTGCTGTGTTTGCCGTATTTTGTCGTTGAAGATTGTCTTTTTCCGTCATAGTTCGTGTTTTATGGATTTAGTCAATCTTAATTTGGAAATACTAAAGAAGGAGATGTGGAGGAGATCTGCCATGGAAAGGGGAGACCAGAGGAGAGTCATGAAGGGGCTAACTGTTTCAGGGACTATCATTCGTAAAACAAAAAATAAATAATTAAAAGGCCTGGACATGGTCTAATATAACGAGCTGTAACATGGACACTAATGCTGCAGGCAAAGTAAAATGTGAGAGTGTTTGTAAAATAGGTTAAATTTATTTTTAGTCAACCCCAAAACTTTGAACATGTTCGTTTACAATTGTTTATGAAGAGAAAACTGTTTAAAGTTGTTTATTTTTTTTTTTTTTTGTAATTACACATTGTTTAAGTAAGGCAGGGCGATATGGCCTGGAAATAAAATCCCTGATTTTTTTCCACGACACTCGATTTACGATTTGAATCGATTTTTCCCTCCATAAAAGAAACAAAACTCCCAGTGACATAAAAATGAAAAAAATCCAGTTTTGCCTTTATGTTGTCTAAATGTTTCTCTCTTAAAGTCAAAGTCTGGGTCATAAAGGTTGATTATGTAGTATAAACGTAGGCAGGTTTGTCTACATAAACACTAAAAGGCTGAGGTATTTTTACAGTGTTAGCATGAAACTCTCTGATCAATATTTAATCTACTTAAATAACAAATACAAGCCTATAAAAGTGCTTGTGCAAACCCTACAAGGCAGACCATCATGAAAATTGTAATTTAAAAAAAAATTGCAACTACTTACCATTGGACTAAGGCAAGAAAAAAAAAAGATTTTAAATTTTTTAAATCTTCTGCAGAAAAGAATTTGAATTAATCGATTTAATCGATCTTTTTGCCCAGCTCTATGTTTAAGCATTTATAACATAATAATGAGAAATACTTGCCAGACTTGTTTGCTTTTAGTTCTCATTAAAAACGGTAAACTAATGTACTTATAGGACATTTCCTGACACAGTTATTGAGGGAAAAAAAGACAGAAGAACTGTTAAAATTATAATATTAAGGGGTTAAATGATTTGAAGTGTGTGTAAAAGTACTTTCTGAACATTTTGAGCTCACTGCAACAATACAGGGATAATAATGATAACCATGATAATTGTGGTCACAATAACCGTGATAAGAAATTTTCATACCCTTACATCCCTAGTAAACTCAACCTGCATCAGGGGCGACACATACTCAGACAAGATAAAACAAACCACTCTCCGTTTTTCCATTGACCTCTCAGAAAAGCTTTGTATAAAACCTGCGTTCACAGAATCAGAGAAAGAATCAAGGAATTAGACATTAAAAGTGGAATTCACAGGAACCGTCGACAGTTTACGCTAAAGTTTTTTTTCGGAATAAATAGATAAATAAAGATAAATTACTGAAACCTCTTGATACGATATGTATCCTGATACATAGGCCATGATATGATATGTATCCCGATGCGCATAAACTGTGAACATTGACTATGGTTTTAACAGAATTCACCAAAAATACCCCTTTCAGACTGACCAAACAACCTGTTTAAACCAGGTAGAAAACCTATCAGCAGTTTGAAAGGGTTTAATCAGCATTTCGACCCGGGGCGGTTGACCATTCCCAACCACCAGGCCTTGAATAAAGGAAAATAAATGTTTTCTCCATGTAAACCTTTATTCAGAATTATTATTTCCACGTAAACACAAAGGAGAAAACTTTAACTCTGAATTAAAAAACATGTAACCGTTACCATTGTCCTTAAATATGAGTGTGAGTGTTGTCTGTCTCTCTTTGGCGCCCTGTGATTGGCTGGTGGCTGGTTCAGGGTGTACCCACCTCTCGCCCATGTCAGGTGGGACAGGCTCCACCCCCCTGTGACCCTAAAAGGGAGAAGTGGTTAGATAATGGATGGTATCAGTAAAGAATGCAGATGGACTTCATGATTTAAAGATGGGTCTGTTTTTAGTTTTAGTTCAAATGTGTTTGTTGAAAAATGAAACTGATCATAACACTGAGGGGCCATTTTGAATTTGAGCCTGTGTCGATGATCACAGGGTAAGGCTGTGAATTGTGGTCATTTTTTGGAGGCTAACGGTGGTGTGAATGGTCCCATGTCTGTCGGGGACTCGTTCAGTCAACACCAAATCCCCACATTGTCCCAGGAGGCCGAGCACTGACACACATACGCACAGTGAGCCCCACAAAAGGCTCTTTGTGTCGGCCACACCGGGGATGCTCCCTGCACGAGGCTCTGTGGAAAAGTTCATGTTCACAGTTTGACTGCTGAGCTGACGGTCAGATCAGGTCCTGTGGTTTGTGTGGGACAGGTGCTGCTCTCACTTCCTGTCCTATTTCAGTGATGCTCTCACACGCTCTGTCTTAAAGTATTTCACTGTTGTTGGTGAATGAATGTTTATTTCAAACCTAAAATTAAAAAAAGAAAATACACACACATGTACACATCTATACAAATTCAACGAAATAAAATATAATGGCAAGTAAATGCAAATATTACAGCATTTTTTCTACTATCATTAAACTTTGCAAAGAAGAAAAAAAACAGATTCAGTTTGAAAAGGGTGAAGAAGTAAGTAACAAACTTATCTAGTCCCACTCCTTATTCCTTTTCATAATGTCTGATTAAAATTCACCCTGAAGCACAGTTAAGGTCATAGACAATAGTATATTTAGCAACAACAAGCTCAGACAAATAAGAACGAAAATAACAAATTTAAAACAAAGAAAATAATGGCACATCACTAAATACACAATACCCATGATGTTACTTATTTGTCTTTGTTTTTCCATCTGTGTCTGTGTAATATTTCAGTTTTAAAGATTAATTTAAACCTACATATAGTTTGCTTATGTGCTTAGTGGTGATGAAGAAGGGGAGGTGCAGCGGAGCCTTCGTCCTGACAGTCGTCACTTACTGAGGCGTTTGGTCTGCAAAGTAAAAATAAATAAAACAGCAAAATGATGTCATTCACAGACAGTGTCGTTCACTACATTGCAAAAGAAAAGAAAGAAAGAAATGTTTTTATTGGAGTTTTGTTTTATTTATTTTTTGAAAGAGACAGGGTTTATTTTTTTTATTGTTTTTGATTTGTATTATGATTTTTAGTTACATGCAATTTTTCCAATCGAGAGTCCATTTCATCATTGGGTCTTTTTTTCTCTTTTTTGTTTTATTTATTTTATTTAAAAGCTCTTGATCTTCCAATCACAGTTAAATACTTTGAAGAAATTAAAGTTTATTGCTTTGATACGGTGTACTCACTTTATTATGATACATATTATAATTACATTAATGAAAAAATGATGTTTCAAAATAATATTGACAATATTGTTTATCTGCAAACATTTTTTGATTATTGTTCAGTAAAAATTTGTTATCGTGACAGGCCAACCTAATGCCCAATGTAAAAGTTAGAAACTTCAGAAATGTTGGAATATTCATTAAAAAAATGATGTTTTTTTTCTTTTAAATGCTGTGGATTAAAGCATTTTGGGTGTTCTGGAGTCCATAAGTCAATAAAAAAAATTTACCCTACACTGGCCCCACTGTTGAAACCACTTGGCCGTCCTTCTTTGCCATAAAGTTTCAATTTACCCATGCTGGTGTGATATATTTATTGAACTTGAGCATTAATATTTCTTTCCGGGGTTGCTGGTTTGGCGGAGTGGTTAACAACCAGGCACCCCATGTACTTGCTTCTGCCAGTCCAGGTTCGAATCCAGCCTGTGGCCAGTTTGCAGAGTGTCTTCCCCTACTCTCTCTCCCCCTTTCATAAGCCTATCCACTGTCTCTCTCCTATCAATAAAGGCACAAAATGCCAAAAAAATTAATAATAATATTTCTTTCCTTCATTGTTCTAACCCAAAGGGACTGGTTCCTCTGCTTGGAGTGACTGCCAGGTTTCACAGCTACAAAAATATATCATGTTAAGACTTACAAATCCAAGAAACAAGAAAACAGAAACACCAAAAACAGAGAAAAGTGGACCAGTCCTTGGACCAGAGAAAGCTGCAACTTTTCTCACGGCTTTGTCTCTTCTGCAGATATTACAGGGGAACGCACGGGGTCATAGTGGTATACGACGTCACGAGTGCCGAGTCCTTTGTCAACGTGAAACGATGGCTTCACGAAATCAACCAAAACTGTGACGACGTGTGCCGAATATTAGGTGAGTCTGCAGATGTCTGCTTCAGAGAAAAACAGATCTTTAAGACACTTTTGTCACTTCAACTTCTTTAGATTGATTTGTGTATTTAGTTGTGTGTGTGTTTGGAGGTGAAGCAGAGGCTTTGACTTTTCTTTAAGCCTTTTTTTTTTCATTAAACCGCCCTCTTTCTCCAGTGGGAAACAAAAACGATGACCCTAACTCCAAAGTGGTTGAGACAACTGACGCGCAGAAGTTCGCTGAACAGATGGGAATCAACCTGTTCGAGACAAGTGCAAAAGAGAACATCAATGTGGAAGAGGTAACTCGCTTTTTGTTTTCAGACTGATGTATCTGTGTGGACGCCAACGTTTGTCTGAATACTCTGTAATACTTGCTCAGGAAGACGCTGCCTCACTTAGGGGTTAGAGTTGAGGTAGGCCTGTCCCGATAATAAATAATCAATTAACTACAAGATAAATAAAAACGTCTCAAGGACATCAGTATTTCTGAGTTGCTGCTATTAATGTGGCAAAAAGTGTTACTTGCACTGCTAGTAGATAGAAAAATGTTCACTAGAACTCCTAGTGGGCTATTTTAGTCTATTAGTAGCACTATTAGAGTAAACTTGCTCACTAGTAAGCCTTGTATGCAAATAAGGGGAACAGGAAAAACAAATGCAGGCATCACATTGGCTTTTGAAAATGTTACATCCAATCAGAGAGTGAAAACTAGAAAAGGCCAAAGATTCACTAAAAGTACTCGAAGACCTAATGCCAATAAAGTAGGAGGGATTAGGACCAAATCCAGCACCCTGATTGGTTGTAATATTTCAAAAGCTAATGGGAGGCTTGATACGCTTTTTTCTGCCCCCTTATTAGCATATGAGGCTTACGGGTAGTCCCAGTAGACCCAAAACAGTCTACTACTAGTACAAGCAAACATTTTTCAATCTACCAGTAGTATTTGTAGCACTCTCTGCTTCTCTTCTAAAGTGTACTTGCACATAAGTCGACCAAAATTGAGTACGTATACACCAAATTTGAGTACCAGTAGAGCTTAACCACAGTTGATATCATCGGTGTCGAGTTAATTCCCAAACGTCTTTCCATAAAGCAAAATACCAACACCCATAAGCATCATATTAAAAACTATGTCAGTGTTAGCTTAGTACAAAAACAAAAAATGGAATTGCCTTTTTACTAAGTGCATCCAGGCTCTGCTTTAACAGTGTACCTACAGTAACTAGGGCTGTCACCTTATATTTGATATTCGAATACCGTTTGAATATGAGGATTAATATCCATAACCGAATAGTAGGGATGCACCGAAATGAAAATTTGTAGCCGAAGCCAACGCCGAATAAAATATAAACGCTTGGCCGAATACTGAATATCCAATGCGGAGGCTAAGTAGTTCATATATTTTTTAATAGTGCATAAATAGCTTAGAATACATTTTTAGACATGTTTTTAAAAGAAAGTAATTGTTTATTGAATATTATGACATTTTTATTCCAGTAGCCTTTGCTTTTCAAAAAAGCCCAACAAAGTTTTTCATTCACGTTAGGCCTTCAAACAAAACAAAACAAAACATGCATTAAAAACAAATACTAAAGTGCATTGGAGTGGAAAAACCCACAATAAATAAATAATTGTCCTTTTGACACAAGTCTGCTTTAGGGCTGTCACTTCATATTCGATGTTCCAACAACCGATCGAATATGGGATAAATATCCGTAACCGAATAGTAGATAAATATTTGAATGTAAAATATTGAGTGTGGCGACACATCAGGTCTGGAGCAGTGGACTGTTCCGTCCATCAGAGGGCGCTGTGAGCGCAGCTTGACTGTCAGTCACATCCGCTGCTCTCTTGACCTCAGTAAACAAAGAGTTTCCACTCCGAGCGGACATTAACAGCTCTGAATGTTCTGAGGAGAGCTGTGTGGAAGTAGTTTTGGTTCTACACCGTTGATGGCAAACTTAAAATCAAAGACCAGGCTGTGTGTTCTGTGAAATACAGTTTAGTCACTCGTCTTCCACTTATTTGCGGGCTCAGCCGTCGGCTTTTCATCCAAGTAATACGGCTGAGTGCAGCAGCGCTTCGCCAAGAGTTTAACCCTGTGTGACCGTGTTTTATTCGGCAGGGTCTTTACCGAAAGGGCGGATAATAGAGTCTCTGTCCCTTACTGGGGGGGGAATAATCGTATTTCTTCTTTTATTTGGGTGCATGTTTGAAAATCTTTAGAGTTTGATTTTTAGGAAAAGTGACAGCCTTAGTCTGGTTAGCCAAAGTCACACGCAATGACGTAGTTGATTTTGTCATTGCGTCACACGGTACTATTCAGCCTTTCTATTACCTCGCTCCACTAAGGGCCGAATATGGCTTTTTTTGCAATATTCGGCTGAATATATTCGGTCACCGAATATATTCAGCCGAATATTTAGTGCATCCTAACCGAATTGTAAATAAATATTCTTATTGTATAATTTAATACAGCTCTGAATCATCCGAGGAGAGCTGTGGCCGAGTGCAGCGGCGCTTCGTCAAGAGTTTAACACCGTGTGACTGCTTATTTTTCAGCAGGGTCTTTACCAAAGGGGTGGATAAGAAAGTCCTTGCGAAATAACTGAATATCTTCGATTATTTGGGTTCATGTTCAAAAACCGTTCATTTGATTTTTAGGAAAAGTGACAGCCTTAACAGTAACAGTATGCCTCATCAGCAGTAATGCCCTAAACTGTATGGATGTTGTGCCAGATTTTGTTTTCTTTCTGAAACTGTGCACTCAGCTCTCACTCTTGTTTTTTTTTTTTCTGCAGATGTTCAACTGCATCACAGAGCTAGTGCTAAGAGCCAAGAAAGAGGTGCTCGCCAAGCAGCAGCAGCAGCAACAGAACGACGTGGTCAAACTGACCCGGAACAGTAAACGAAAGAAAAAGTGCTGCTAGCGACCTCCAAGCCACCTTCAGAAGGCCAGCGGCATATATTCTTCACACAAGCATACACACAAGACGGGACTCAGAGCATCTAAATTAAAGAGCAGATTTAATAAATATACAACGAAAGATAAAAAATAAATGGAAAAAATGTCCCTTTTGGACAAACTAATCATGAAGACTTAAACATGTACAGATTTTATTTGACCTCGGTCAAGTTTATTTGGAATTCAGCAGACGGACACGATGACCTGAAGTCCTTCACGGATCTGCGAGCTGACAGCCGACTGCCACGAAGGTCGTTTGCATCCACAAAACGCATCAGAATCTCATCTCTCCTTCTCATGCCACTGCACAAGGGACATGAAGAGTCGCGTCAGACTCTGCACCTGAGGAGAAGGAGGCCTCACCTTGTCTGGATTTTCTGTTTTTGTTCTTAGTTTTGTTTCGGACGGGGGGGGGGGGGCATGTTTGGTTTGCAGAGAGAAGCTTCTGAAACAGTCGTCTGAGCGATAAAGAGGTGTAGCACCTCTCCACGGCTTCATCATGTCAGACACCTGTCTCCTCACAGCCTTCACCGAGACGTCATGAACTCTGATATTTTCTTTTCTTCACCTGACGGGGGAGCTCTGGCAGATTATGATGTTAAAGATGAGGATGATTGGAGCTAAACCTTTAATAACTGATGCAGCGGACAGACCTGATCACCTTTCATCTTCTGTTTTTCTTTGCCCAGATTTTGCCAAGCTTTGCACCTCTTCCCTCTAACATCCATTAGCGTTGAGCCACATTAACGGATTCTCTGTTTCTCTTTTCTGTCTTTTTATTTTTGAGTGCAGCAGAGCAGTCGAACCACTCCTGGAGCTCTTGGAGGTCCGGCTCTGAAAGCTCTGCTCACTGCAGTCTTATTGTGTTTTTAAACATTGTCCTCCATCTTTTTTTAATGACACTGCCAACAGCGTAAAGACCATAAAGAGCTCCGTGGTGAATCTCATGGGACTGTTGCCATAGTCTGGTTTGCCCAGATGCAGAAAGATTCGGGGTCTTATGGACCCTGATGAGTCCTCAGGAAGCGCTCTGGGCTGTCCTTCTCCTCCTCATCTCCTCTTCTGCCTCTTTTCGTTTGTCTCCGTTGACTCCCACACATCAGCACATCTCAGAACAACAGACTCATCTGGTCCATGAGATGATTCAGAGATTCTTAGAAAGCCGCAGGTTCATGGCCGACTGTAGCACTGACGCTTGTTTTAGCATGAATCCCGTTGTGTAGGGGTCTGTCAGACCCACCAATGTTCATAACAGCCCCCATAAAATACAGATCTGCTGCTTTAATTTAAAGATGCTATGAGGAGTTTCTAAGTAAATACTCAACTTCAGGAACAAGATAATTAAAACTAGAGCAAATTTATATTATTCAGACACGTCTTAGAGCACCGGGCTGTAAGTAGCCATATATAGCCGACTACAAAACTACAATACTAAGTTTTCCAAAAGTTACTTGTTGTCACACATCAAAAACTACCGCTACGTAACTAGAAAGAGATACATTACCTCGTGGCTTTGCATCCTGTAAGTTGTTGAAAAAAGAAGTTGTAAAGCAATGCAGAGTTCTGAGGAAGGTCTGAGCTGCATTCATTAGCATCACAACAAACACACACTTTGGCTTGGGTCACGTCTTTACGACAGTCACCGCGCGTGCGCATGGCTAGCAGAGTCTTTATGTCACAGGAAATAGATTCTCCTCATAGCACCTTTAACAATCCTACAAGCTTAAAAAATGTTTGACAAATGTAACAGCAGCTGTTCAACAAATGAAAGAGTGGTGCAGGGATGATGTGGTTTTGTAAGCTAGCCTGGAAGTTAGCTTAGCACTGGATCTCTTTACTGAAAGCCTTTGGGATTTATCATTTTTATCTTTGTTGTTCTGTTCATCATGATCCTCACAAACAAACCAAACTTTGTGCTTCTTTCAGCCTAAATAAATTCGATGAGGGTAAAAAGCTTTTCCAAACTATTATGGAGCTACATCAGCGCTGCTCGACTTTAAAGCATCTACCAGACTGTAATCTGCTGTTTGAGAATTCACTCCTGATGTTGGTGCTCAGAAAAGGTTATATTAGGGTCTCCGACAGTTTTTGAAGTCCTTGCAAGCAGACATTCATTCAAAACAAGGATCCAAATTAACTGGATTTTTTAAAAGTCTTAGCTGAATTTTTAGCTGCAAAATGAAATGTTTAAGTCTTATATGCATCATAAAATCTCACAAACGTTTAGCCTGTGAAACCTGTAGTGCTAAAGTGCTAACTTAGCTTAGCCTTTCTGAACCTTTCCCGCTCCTCTCTACATAAACTGTGATAGCCAGACCTGCAGAAACATCTTTATAATGATAGTATTTTTACGTTGGCAGTCCAGTATTGAAAGCTGTCTCCTGTCTTTTAGCGTGTCCCGTCACTCTGCTGTTTGATCATTTGTTGGATTGGTTTCACCATTTTTAAAGATATTTTTGGACGTTTATGCTGTAATGTTAGCAGTAAGACAGTGGATAGAGTCATCGAAGGGGCAAGAGAGCATATTCTGCTGGTGAACCATGGTAAGTGACTAATGCAACCAAGGCTGAAAAAAGAAGCCAGTGTGGAAGTGCCAGAAACTGCAGTTCCTGGAGTGTCCACTTGGGGTTGACTGCAGGAATCCCAGAGATTACATGATGGCGTGGGAATGGGGAATAGGCAGTTTTAGCGTTCTAAATGTACTTCTGGATGACATGATTCATAAACTAGCCTCACTAGATCTATCCCATTTGATCAAGCACCCGTTGGTTTAAATTATTTTATTGCACAGAAAGTGATTTAAATCAAAATGGCCACCCTGATACTCCATCTGTATGTGGCCTCAGAGATTACAGTCAGCTACATGTATGAAATATGTTCGTCTTAAGTAGGTTAGCAAAGATCCACAGTGATGTCTTTTGGACTTTTGTGAGCTCAACCAGTTTGTAAAGTTAGTTAGTGGGTGTGACAGCTATACAAGAGTGGATCAGCACAGCTGTTTATAACCAAAGTATAATAAAGGAGCAGTTTTGAATCTATGAAAAACCAATCACATATATTTTTGAATTTTAGATTCACGTAAAAAAAAGACATTTTAATGTTTTTAAAGACCATAAATAGTTTGAACTAACAAAATTGAACGTTGGCTCTTCTCATTGCACCAAACATCTTAGTAGACAATCGTTATCATAGACCAGAGGCTCTGCTTCAATATGCAGACCAACTAACCAGGCTCCCAACTGCAGACATGATACGGGGCAAAGATGTGGCTTTATTTTTTTGTCATATATTTGGCTTTTTTATGCCTTAAATTCTCAACATTGTAAAGTTTTAGCCTTTTTCAATTCATGAATTTAGGCTTCGGTTTCTCTTAATCGTTTAGTTTTTTTTTTCCTGATGCACACAAGTGCTGAAGCCAAATCTTCCATCATCATACCATTCAAAAAGTTTAGAATCAGCCTTCTAAAAATTGACAACCAAATTATTTATGGAATATTTAAAATTTGGCATGTTAAAATGTGTGAATTTTCTTTCTCTTTTATTTTAAACATGTCATTATGAAAAAATTGTTTAAATTAAACTCTTATTTGTCTGAGCTGAGCTTGAACACGTCTTATTGTAACCATATATCAGTTTGTTTAGGTGAAACTTTAACTCTGATTAAATCACAAGTTTTAATTTATAGTTCGATTTAAAAGGACTTGGAGTTATCAGAGTGTTTTTAAGATGACGCCTAAAAGGTCTGTAATTCTGGTTGAAGGTGATGAGCCTGATAAGTTCAGATATCCTCAAACTTGAAAACAGAAACTGGCTTTATTTCAGGGTCTATTTTATCCTGCGTACTCTGAACTGCAGCATTTTACAGTTTTAAAGGGACTTTTATAGTTACTGAGTTTTATGCAGAAATTAAAGCAATGAAAAACTAAATCCCCTGCCACACAATCTGAGAACCACTTTGTCTTTTTTTTTCTGGGTAATGATCAGATTGTTCTTTTCTAAGACTGACGTACAGCTGCTGTTACATTTGTGAGTTTATCATATTTGTGGAGTCATTCCACTCAAAGCTGCAGATGTGTCATTTTACAGACTTTTATTAATCAGCAGATCTTACAGGATGAAGAAAACTTAATGCTTAGCATGCGTTTGACTGACAAAAAGATCCATTCTGTGAAATCTGATGCCATGTAACCCGTCTTAAACCTTCTTCCATGTGGTCTGCATGGTCTTTGTCGTCTCTGTGATCAGAGTGTGACGATGGTGGGACTTTTAATTTAAGAACAGCGGAGGAGAAGAACAGCCCGAGGTCAGGCCGAGCTCCATGTCCTCTCCATGTGTGGATACTGACATTGTTTTCATTCTGTTGATTTGGGAGAGTAATGAATGGAGAGAGCTGTTCAGTGTTGGCGAGCCTAAATCTTCTCTCTCTGCGCTCTGGTGACCAGCCCTGGGTCCTGACGTTAGACCTGCGGGGCCTAAAACGGTGTTAGACCTCACACATTATGATTTCTTTCAATACGTGTATGTACATATAAATATATTTGTGTGTTTATATTCGATATAGAACATACACACAGAGGTGGCACACGGATCAGTGCATGTGTGGGACATGCCCGTGCGCCGCTGCGACACACCTGTCAGCTGTGGTTTGCTGTACACTGGAGAAAAAGAGATGTACTATTCATTTTCCCTACATGAATTTAATCAGTAATAAACGTTTTAAAGGAATAAATATTTGACACATAATGACCTATCTCATGTGTCAGTGCTTTGGAGCTTGGTCTTAATTTTGTTTTAAACCTGTGTCTTTGATTTATGTGAATAAACTTCTATGGGAGGACGTCTGCGCTGTTTTTTGGACCCTTGTGAACTCTTAATGAAGTCTTATTTTAACCTGAGATGTTGAATATTTTAGACCAGACAGAGAGCACAAACCTCCACCATGCTCGCTCACATGTTCCTGTTGCATCTATAATCAATAGTTTATAATAAAGTTACCATCATAATATGATTCATGACCCTGAAAACACACCTGGCACTTACAATCACGATATCATTATTAGTTAGAGAGTTCTTGAGAAAAATGATCGTTAGCTAATAACAGTTATCTGGATCAACTGAATATTTTTTAACCCGTTAACTCCCAGCTCAACTGTTTGGCAGAGGTAAAAAATAAATCCAGGAATATTTACTATGTTAAAAAAAACATTGTTTCTATAAATGTTTTAAGATTAATAACCCCCCCCCAAAAAAAAATAACTGATTTATTCTTTGTGTAGGACTTAAAAAGCTAAAAGTTATTACAGATACCAACATTACTATTTTAAATACTTAACCATTAATACATATCTAATCTCTTACTCATCAAAAACATTTTTTGTTTGTGTCAAACTCAATATCATCTATTTTAAAGGGACTGTGAGGAGTTTCTAAGTAATTATAAAAAAGTCTCACTTTTAGATATATGCCTGATGGAAATACACACTTTAAGATGAGTTTTATAGCATCAAAATAGGTTAGCTATAAATGCTATTCCTTAGCTTCGCGGTCTGGTCGGACAGGGCTGGACTGGCCTGGATACTCAACTTCAGGAACAAGACAATTAAAACTAGAGCAAATTTATATTATTCAGACACGTCTTAGAGCACCAGGCTGTAAGTAGCCATAAATAGCCAGCTACAAAACTACGATACTAAGTTTCCAAAAGTTGCTTGTTGTCACACATCAAAAACTACCGCTACGTAACTAGAAAGAGATACATTACCTCGTGGCTTTGCATCCTGTAAGTTGTTGAGAAAAAGAAGTTGTAAAGCAGTGCAGAGTTCTGAGGAAGGTCCGAGCTGCATTCATTAGCATCACAACAAACACACACTTTAGCTTGCACACGTCTTTTGGTACGTTTCAGTTGTAGTCAGAAGTAGGAACTTCTGAGTACCGAGTAGGAAACTACAACTGGAACGTTCCCCAAAGTCTGAATTTCCTACTGGGAACTCGGTGAAACCTCACCACCCCGGAGCTAACAACAGCTAACAATAGCCTGGTAGATCGGCATGTTTTTTTCCGACTTCAACTGGAACGCCAAAAAGTCGGAGATGATGTCACTCCCAGTTCCGAGGTTACTGGAATGCAGCATTACGACAGTCGCCACGCGTGCTCATGGGTAGCAGAGTCTTTATGTCGCCGATAATAGATTCTCCTCATAGCACCTTTAAGTTATTTTTTGCCATTTTATTTATGTTGATTCTGCCTTTGTATTTGATTTTGTCCAAAAATATTTGTGCATGTCTATGTCATCACATAATCAGCTGTTAGCTTTTAAAACCTTTAAATCCCACACCAATAGAATATCTGTTCTTTCGCTGCAGACTTTCAGAGTAACTTTAACACTGATGAAAATCTGGAGCTCTTACATCTGCTCCACTTCCCTCTGCTGTTGGCATTAGCTCGTAGCAATAAGCAAGATAACACACACGGCATTAAATTACTCACATTTCCATGGTCCGAGGTTTGGTGGCAGACAGTTGGTGCTGAGCCTGGATTCAGGAAAAGTCTGGTGTCCAGTCCTGTTGAACTGACTGAAGATGAAGAAGCAGTCGGCCATGAAGTGACCGACACACACATACAGGCTTTAGCTGACAGTAGCTGCTCAGTCCCTTAAAAAATAAAAATAATCCACTGGGTCCTTTGGTCCTCTATGGCTGATAGCCTATATGTGCAGATATATGAGGCTGTTTACAGCCAACAACAGAGCAGAGACAGCTATTTTCGAATTCGCCCACTACATGCGTATGAAAATAGTATGTAGTAGGCACTGCATACTGCCTACTACACTTGAATGAGCATGTAGTATGTCTGTTCTATTAGGATTATTTCGTAGTATGCTACGCTGGTTTCAAGTTTGAGCAAAGCAGAAGTAGGCAACAGTTTATTTATTTTCCAAAATTAATTGTACAAAACAAACCATGAGTACATGTTGACATTTCAGTTATTAATCTGCAAAGATATTGGCAGAAGAAGCATTTTATATGAAACAGTCAGTGGTGGAGAACACATATTATTTCGGAGAAGAATTATTTTATATATTTTTGTGTGATGCTCAGGGGGACCAATCAGGTCAGGTATGCAAATCAAAAACATACAGTTACGTAACAGTATATCCAAAAATTCAACAGCTTGTTGAAGGTCATGAATTTACATTTAAACAGATTGCTAAATACAGATTTTGTTTTGTGATATCACATTTTGTGGGCTGGGAGGAGGCCAAAGACCCAAAAATGTGTTCAAAAGCCTTAAAAAGGGGTTTTTGCATTATATGGGACCTTTAAAGGGTAATAAGCATAAGTTTAATGGGATACATTTGGTATCATGGCCTCAGTATTCGTACTGTGAGCTCTCTGGAAATACCCAGCTGTAATGTGAGTGACAGTCAGGTAGTGTGGACTGATTACAGAGATTATTGCTGCAGACAGCCAGTGAAAAAAGAGGATGAAACAAAGGTGTTACGACCAGCTCGTTTTAAAAGGGAAAAGGGAAGTAACATAAAATAAACCCAGATTTTAAAGGTTCAAAAGAAGTTATTTATTCAACAAAGGAGCTCGTTTAACAACAAGAACTGAGGCAAACAAACTGAGTGCTGCAAATTAAAATAAACGAGAACAAAAAGAGACTCTAACCTAGAGTTATCTAATAACTAAAAATAAATCCTATTACCCAAAAACAAGCAAATCACACAGTTAAGAAAAAACTAACAGCACTCAACTAAGTGTGGCAAAGAATGTGGCCAATATTCAGACTAGTGCCTCACAACAATACAAAATTTCACAGAGTTTTTGACGGAGCTTTCAGCAACGAGTCTAACAAAGATTCTAACAGAGCGAGTAGGCACAAGGAGTATCGCTGGCTACAGCTTGCTGCTGAGTGAAGTGTCCACCGGCTTCTTATCCTGCCACTGGCTCTTGATTGGCCGAAGGGCGGGCGGTCGTCCGTCCAATCAGGGCACGTCAGCACAGGTGATGGGAATTTGGCCCTGAGAGCAAGCACGCACACTCTCACACACACATGCACACTCGCAACTCTCACACAAGAGGAGAGAGAGAGACTCCAAAACGGCTGCGGCCGTAACAACAGGACATACAATCTGCTGAACCAGCCTGTTAGTGTGAACTCAAGTCTTTAAAACAATGTCCGAATTTAAACTGCTCACCTGTGGATGCCTCAGGGCTCCATCATTGGACCCAAATTGTTTATTATTTTTATAAATGACATTTGTAATTTCTCTAATAAGATAAAATGCATCGTGTTTGCTGATGACACAAATTTGTACTCCTGCAGGGGAAACTAAGAAGAACTACATACTGTTGACCAAGAGCTTTGTGTGCTCTAAGCTTGGTTGGATGTCAATAAATTATCTCTTAATATAAAGAAAACTACACTTATGGTATTTGGAAGCAAATCTGGATGTTATATTATCTTAAAAATCTCTAACATTGAAATAGGAAGGGTTTGTGATCGATCATAACTGGAAGGAACATGTTTAGTATGTAAAAAGGGAAAATCTCAAAATTTCAGAATCATGTACAAAACCAAAGACATGCTAAATCACAAAAGCTTACATTTAATTTACTGCTCATTAATACTTCCTTATTTAACTTACTGCATGGATTTATGGGGATCTACGTTTAAAACCACAACTGATAAATCTGTGTTACGACAAAAACAGGCCATCATAAACAAAGCTAAATATTATGATCATACTAATCCATTATTTTAAACTCTCATGTTTTAAAGTTTAGAGACTTGGTTTATTATAGAACAATGCAAATCATGTTTAAAGCAAATAATAAAACACGACCAGATAGCGTGCAAAAGCTTTTCATGGTGTCTGAGAGTAAATATGAGCTGAAAGATGGAAACAAATTTGTGTTTCCAAAAGCTTAAAAAGAAGTTAAAAGAAAATGTATTTCTCTTTTAGGGGTTCAGCTGTGGAATAGTGCTGATCTCAAACTTAAGCAATGTACTTCCTTTGTTAAGTTCAAAAAATTATTATGTGCATTTATATTGAGGACTCATGGCTGTAATTCAAAAAGGGAAAAGAGCTATGTATTTTTATGAGTATGTATGTATGCATGTATACATGTATATGTACTATTCTTGTTTTTTTTTGTCTTTCTTTTTTGCTAATTATATCTTTTTTTTTTTGGTTTCTCTCTTCCCACTTGACACCATGAATTGTGTAGCTTAAAGGTGCTATGAGGAGAATCTATCACCGGCGACATTAAGACTCTGCTACCCATGAGCAAGCGCGGCGACTGTCGTAATGCTGCGTTCCAGTAACCTCGGAACTGGGAGTGACATCATCTCTGACTTATCTGCGTTCCAGTTGAAGTTGGAAAAAACATGCCGATCTACCAGGCTATTGTTAGCTGTTGTTAGCACGCCCTGCGTTGTTGTATGAAGAATGTGATTATCACTATGGCAGCATTTTTGTAAATATAAGTCTAACTGTGCGTTCACACCCAAAGAGGCAAAAGCGGCAAGGACTCTGGAAGTTAATACATTTTCAATGAGAGCCCGGCATCCTGAGCGGCCAAAGCGGCACCGGATGAGAAGTTGAGCCTGGGTCAACTTTATGGTAATTAGCTATGACGCAGTTCAGCGGCAAACGGTGGCAACCAATCAGAGTAGAGATGTCCTTCGACCTAGCGGGCCCTAAAGAACAACGCATGGAACTTCGGTTCCTAGTTCCGTCATGGATACCGAAAAGCTTATAAATTGTGTTTGGGCTCATCCAATTCTTTTTACGTCCAACCTGAAGTACCGCTGGAACCGCTCTCTATCCAGCTGCAGCTCCAGCACCAGCCGATGAAACTCAACCAGCTCCTCACGGCGCCACAGAATCTCATGCACCCAAACCCGACGACGGCGTCTTCGTCGGATGCCCAACGAGGCAGCACACATCACAGTGATGTCATCCAGATCCATGATGAGTCGATATGATTTTGAGGGTCAAACCGCATATTTATAGTCATGGCAGACCATGAAAATGATACAATTATTGGAGGGAATTAATCTTATTGGCTTACTGCCACAATCTATTTTTCCCGGCTCCTGTAGAACACACCCACACACACACACACACACACACACACACACACACACACACACACTGTGCAAATACGCGCTCCTTACCACCACAGGATTTTAGTATATTTCAAAACTGTAAAGTTTGATGTCGTGGATAAATCAATATTATCTCCTTTGTAAATTGCTTCCTGCCTGTCAATCCGCTCATGACTGACTAGATGGTGATTTTACGTTATGTTCATGCTATGCTTTAAACTGAAGTTGAACAACAGCAAGCAGCTGCTGCTGTGAAGAAGTCCGCTGTGCGGCTCCTTTAAATGACAAGCAAGATTTTACGTTGACGTCAGTCACGTGGCGGCCAAAGCGGCTAAAATATTTGGCAGCTTTGGCCGCTGTCCGCTTTCTCGGGCGTGCTTGCCGCTTTTGCCTCTTTTGCCTCTTTTGGTGTGAACGCACAGTAACAATACTATGTATACAGCTGATCTAGAGCGACACACCCCAGTCAGAAGTGCAAATAAATGGATTATTACAGGAGCTAAATAACTGTTCACACTGGGGGCATCCATCTTCCATTGTCAACTCAGGGGTGGCGAGGTTTCACCGAGTTCCCAGTAGGAAATTCAGACTTCGGGGGACGTTCCAGTTGCAGTTTCCTACTCGGAACTCGGAAATTCCTACTTCTGACTACAACTGGAACGTACCAAAAGACGTGACCCAAGCCAAAGCGTGTGTTGTGATAAATGCAGCTCAGACCTTCCTCAGAATCTCTTTCTAGTTATGTAGCGGTAGTTTTTGATGTGTGACAACAAGCAATTTTTGGAAAACTTAGTACCGTAGTTTTGTAGCCGGCTATATATCTCTACTTACAGCCCGGTGCTCTAAGACGTGTCTGAATAATATAAATTTGCTCTAGTTTTAATTGTCTTGTTCCTGAAGTTGAGTATCCAGGCCAGTCCAGCCCTGTCCCACCCGACCGGAAGGCTAAGGAATAGCATTTATAGCTAACC
The DNA here is from genome assembly GCA_036419115.1 of Scarus forsteni. Lineage (NCBI taxonomy): Eukaryota > Metazoa > Chordata > Actinopteri > Labriformes > Labridae > Scarus > Scarus forsteni. The sequence goes on along the minus strand of JAZDUH010000358.1, from coordinate 2,053,809 downwards.
TATTTTGATGCTATAAAACTCATCTTAAAGTGTGTATTTCCATCAGGCAGATATCTAAAAGAGACTTTTTTGTAATTACTTAGAAACTCCTCACAATCTCTTTAAGATGCATTAATAAGCTTTACTTCTGCCCTGAGCCTTTTTCAGTCAAAATTTTATTTATTTATTTTTTTGCTGCTTTGAAGTGTTTATATGACTGAAATAAACTAAACTAAAAAAAAAAAACTAAAAAAATACCTAAATCTATAAAGGCTGAACGTTGAGTCCAGTTTAAAGAGAGGTACACACTACACGATTTTCAGCCTGAGTTTTGACTCTGACCCCTGCTTCAGACCAAAGACAGCAAAGGCCTGACTCTCTGTTGGTCCAAAAGAGCATCTCACCTGATCGTCCTGATGAGTGGAGGGCACAAAAGACAGCCGAGCACATCCTCTGTGCTTGTGAAACAGGGAGTAAGCTGGCTGTAGCAGGAGGCAACAGATCCATGGCAACGAGAGGAAAGGCGAAGTATGAAGTTAGATGGACATCGGAACGAAGGAGCAACCTTCTGAACAGAGCAGTAAGTGTTTTCTTCTGTAATAACTGCATCCTGCAAACATTTAGAAGAGCTTTTACGGGCTTCTAGTGTCTGGATGAGGAATCGCACTAGAGAAACTGAAACTACGCTGAAAACCACATAGTGATTATATCAGCCTAAAAGTACGCATAAATAAACAAACTAGAAAAGCTATGGGAGAGCACGGACCTCCGCCAGCGCCACAGTCCTCACCCATATTATGATTTTCACCATAAATATTTGTCCTACCTTTATTTCATCTAAATATTTAGATTCCTTGACCATGAAAACATATCATTAACAACTGGATTCATAATGATATCTATTTTAGTTCAGTAGTTATTCACAAAAATCACATTTTTCGTCATGGCGTTTTTCTTCTGGATCTAGCTACAAAGTTTTTGAAGATGGAACAAATCTGATTGAACACTCCAGATTCCACAGTATCTTGGCTATATTTGAGTTTGTTGCAAGTCTATGCCTTTATTTGTTCTCTTGCTATGATGAAAATTCCAAGGATATCTAAATTTTTCTTGTTCTGGATCAGAGAATCCAGAATTTTGCCAGGATCCAGATCAGTCTTTGATATCTTGTAGAACCTGTTGAAAACTTGTCCTGTATTTTTTTTTCCAAATGCCCTGACTATTTTTGGTGGAGTAATATGCACAAATGCCGAAAATGGTCCTATCTTGCAATGTTAAAGAATCCTTTAAAAAAATTCCTGGATCCAGACGGTGATCCGGATCACTCCCAAAATCTGCTCATTTGTTTCTTGTCCCAATCCGGACATTTTCTGAAAATTACATAGAAACCTGTCCATAACTTTTTGAGTTATGATGCTAACAGAGAAACAAACAAATGCAGACAATAACATACCCTCCTTGGCAGAGGTAATGAAAATGTGTGAGTAGGGGTCTGATTTTTCTTATTTTTATCCTTTCTTAACAGTTTTTTTCACCTCTCTACACTAGCGCAGTAAAAAAAATCGAGTCATAGCAAGCACACAGGACCATTTAAAGTTGACGGTGACTGTAGACAGAGGCAGGCTAGCATTTCCCACTGACTCCCAGTGTTTAAGCTAAGCTAATCAATGTGAGCTCTGTCACACACATTCTAAAGCACGGGGGGCAACTATCAATGCCAACAGGGCCACATTGCTTTTGTTTCTGTGGCTGAGGGCCGCACTGTTACATATTGTTGACACTCTCAATAAGAAAAATATATAAATAACCAAAAAATAGCTTAACAAAGGATTATACCAACACTTATATATTCTAACTAAAACTATTTTAAGCTTATTTTTAATGCTTACCAGTTTTTAAAGCTCAAAATGATTACCATTACCATAGTTTCCAAATGTGTGTTTTTTTTTTTTTACCAATACTATAAATTATATTTTAATATCTCATAAAATATTTTTAGAGATACAATCATAGCGTAGTAAGAACTTTCATTACTTCTAAAAACACAGAGCACGTACTAGCAATGTAAGGTTAGTAAAAATATTTTATCACCTATCCTAATTTATGCATTACGTAGTACTGGTTACTCATGATGAATCATGTTCAGCAACTGTTGTTTTGTTTCTTCATATTTCCACATTGTTTTTTTTTTTGGCTAATGACTGGTGGGCCGCATTGAGTGACGTGAAGGGCCACATATGGCCCCTGGGCCGCCAGTTGCCCACCCCTGGTCTAAAGTATGGTGTCTATCTGCTTACCATCGAGACACAAAAATAACAAAAACAAAAAACATGGCGTATCCCTTTAATTCAAATGTACCAGTGCCTAAAGCAGTCAGACCTGGTTCTTGGTTCCCATCCCTGCACATCTGCTGCTGTCTAATCGCTCAGAAACACTTGGCTTAGCATTCAAGGGTAAATCATTGGAGCCACAGGAGACAAACAGATTGTAAAGTTTGTTTTATTTGTAGAAAAAAATCCCCAAATGCTAAGAAAATTGCATGACAAATATTTTGAATAGTCTGAAGCTTTCTGTCAGCAGAACAGAGCTGCTAGTCAGTCGTGAATGGAAGCACTCACATGAAGCACAATGAAGCAACCGAGAGACAAATTCCAAAACAACATCCGACTGAGAAGAGGAGACGAGCGGCAGAAAACATCCTCAATGGCATGTCTGTCTGTCACGGTGATAACAATGGACAGACAGACAGCAGCTCCATGAGGACGTTTAACAGAAAGACATGGACAGGAACAGTGCAGGAACAAGACACCATCTAAAACTAACAGAGATAATACATGAATAAAAAAAAACAAATATGATACAAATAAGTCCTCTAACAAATGAAACTGAAACATGATGTACACATAAATGACATGGTTCAGTGTTTAACTTCCTCTTTACAGCAGTGATTATTCACCCATCTGACAGAAAAGGTTCAAATGTAAAGGTCAGTCTGTTGAGTTGGATTATTTCTGTCTGTGGGGGTGCATGCTCTTTTTATTAGACAGGAGCACACGCTGAACTTCCCAGAGTCATAATGAGTGTACCATAAACTTGATCACTTGGTTATTTGTCTCCTTTAATAAACCAATTACAATTGTGTTTTAAATCATTGAATAGCCTGATCAGGTGGGTAAAACATGTGAGGTTTATGGATTGAGCATCAGCTAAAGATTACGGGAGGACAGCCTACATTTCTTTGGTGAGTTTACTGTAAAGGCCCGGTCTTCTTGAGGTGTTGTCTTCCTCTAGTCTTTCTTTGACTTCACCAGTCTCATGGACTTGGCCCTGATTTTGGAAATGACATCAAATGATACAGCCACCAGAACACTAGCTTTAAGTGGCTTAAGGGATTTCTTTGAGATAAATAAACTGTCTAACGCTGATTATTTTCAACCTGACATGTCAGATGGACAGCTCCATAATGGAAATATTTCACTAATCCATCTGGGGAGGAGCCCTGTGAAAATGTTTTCAGGAGTCTTAAAGTAGTTAAGCTATCAGCTAACGGTCATTAGCTGCTACGGCTGACAGCTAACGCCTTTTAACTGTTGTTTGCCCTTGTTAGCCGTTAGCCGATGGCTTAACTACCTCAGGTCTATTGCTTCACATTAGGGCTGGGTTAAAAAAATCAATTTTCCTTTAACTGGTTCATAATGGATCCATAAAATCCAAAGATGGATCTTTTAACTTGGGTAGTTTTTTCTTCTTTGGATGTGCAGAGAAGCAGCCTGTGGTATCAACCCTGCTCGTCTGGTGTGATCAGCGTTTAGCGTTGCTTTCTACTGAACAAGATCTCATGAGATGTTACTGCAAACAAACATGGTGAAGCTCTATATGGGCACCACTGGAGAGTTTAAAAGCTGATGTTTGGATGGACAGTATTTTAGATTTAACAAGTACAAAGGAAAAGACGAGATGGACAAAAAACAAGTAATATGCAGAATATGCATTAATGCATATCATTAAAATATGATTAATGTAACTGCTTTGGGTTTAGTTCTTCATGTTAAAACAATTTTTAATGATGTACCAGGTCAAAAGGTCACTTTTTAAATGTACAGCACTATTTTAACTAAGATGTCCCCGACTGAATAAATATGGAATTGAATCGTGAATCGAATCGATTTGAGACCTTGTAATATCGAATCGAATCGATCCAGAAAATCTGAATTGATACCCAGCCCTATTTCACATGAGCTTATCCCACACAGATGTATCATTAAACACTTATGGCCCTTTTCCACTAGCACGCCTCGGCCCTACTCTACTCTTCTCGTTTTGTGATGGTTTTCCACTGGTCCGGTTCTTTGACCACCGGGGGGCGGGGTCGCCATAAAACAGCTGGGCAACACCACGTCCACGTCATTTTGAGCGCGACACAACAATTGCAATCAATGGAGGACTTGGAGGCAGTAGTATACTTTCTGCTTGGTCTGTGGCTTTTTGTCACAAACCAAATGAAAGAGGAAAGCAGAAGCAGGCTGCACTGCATTCTTGCAGTTGTTGTTTAAAAATGGCGGGTAGCTCTCGTCCTGTTATGTCCCATCTTGTTTTGGGCGTCGCGCTCATGACTCATCGGTGACGACATTGTCTGACCAATCAGTAGCTGGCAGTTGGTGTCGTCATCTTTTAGTATGGACTCAGCTCGCTTGGAACCAGAGCGGAGTAGGTACTAAAACTAGCTTGTTTTAGGAGGTACCAGGCTAGTGGAAACACGCTGCTAATCGAGTAGAGCCGAGTAGAGTAGGGCCAAGGCGTGCAAGTGGACAAGAGCCATTAAATGTGACATGAACCTCATCAAAGACAATCCCTATGAAGTAAGCTTATGAGGAGAGCAGATTTCACAAAGTATAACTGAGTTACCATGATGAGCACTGACATTATCCACCATTATTTGGTCAACAGGATGTGACTTCACTTCCTGTCAAGTCACTTCCTGTTGTCGTCACTCCCGCTGCTCCCGCCTCTCTTCCCTGATTGGGCCGTTAAGCATTTAGCCGAGTGAAACTGTCAGGCAATGGAGGCTGACAAGACGGAGATGTGGGATTTCAGAATCAGGCAGGTCTGTCCACTCTTCAAGGATAGATATTTTTGTCCATTAGCAACAGTTATTAAACAAATAAGGCTCATACCATTTTAAAAAGAGCATGGAAAGGTTAAAGGTGACTGTTGCCTAAATTTTGGATTGCTTGTGTGTTTGCTCTTATTTTTGTGGGTCCCTTCATGACTCTGAGCTCCAGGAGGCTTGTTATGACACAAACAAGATTTTTTTAAAGAGCATGATACTTCAGTTTTATCAGCCCTACAGCATCTAACTCCCCACCAGAGCTGAAGATCATGATCAGAGTATGGCAGACTCCAATTTTTAAACTTTGAAGATCTGTTTCTGGTTTAAAAATGAAAAGATCAGTGTTGTCATGTCACTGGTGTGACATCTTCAGACGACCTTACATTTAATGACCTTTACGTTTTTCTCACAACTTTGCAAACTGAAATTTTTCTAAAAGCTCTACAAATTATTAAAACACTGCAGTGAACACCTTAAAATGGTAAAAATCAGAATGAAATGGAACAAAAATCAACAACCTCAAGAAAGAAGATTAGGGCCACTGGAAAAAAGAGAGAGTTTTGGAGATTTACCTTTTAAATTGGAATTCTGAGAAAATACTCAGAATTCTGAATTTTGATCTTTTCACAAAATTCAGTTTTCTTAACTCTTTAACTTCCAGCTCAACTGTTTGGCAGAGGTCATCAATAAATCCAGTGATATTTAATGTTTTAAAAAACGGAATAAATCAAATAATTTTTTAAATCCATTCACTTTTCACGTCTTCTCCCGCTTATCTGTGGTCAGGTCGCGGGGGCAGCAGCCTAAGCAGGGAAGCCCAGACTTCCCTCTCCCCAGCCACCTCGTCCAGCTCTTCCCGGGGGATCCCGAGGTGTTCCCAGGCCAGCCGAGAGACGTAGTCTCTCCAGCGTGTCCTGGGTCTACCCCGGGGCCGCCTTCCGGTGGGACGTGCCCGGAACACCTCACCAGGGAGGCGTCCAGGAGGCATCCGGACCAGATGCCTGAGCCACCTCATCTGGCTCCTCTCAACGCGTAGGAGCAGTGACTCTACTCCGAGCTCCTCCCGAATGACCGAACTTCTCACCCTATCTCTAAGGCAGAGCCCAGCCACACTGCGGAGGAAACCCATTTCGGCCGCTTGTACTCGAGATCTCGTTTTCTCGGTCACGACCCAGAGCTCATGACCGTATATGAGGATAGGGATGAAGACTGACCGGTAAATCGAGAGCTTCGCCTTACAGCTCAGTTCCCTTTTTACCACGACAGACCGGTGCAGAGCCTGCATCACTGCTGATGCCGCACTGATCCGCCTATCGATCTCCCGATCCACCCTTCCTCCGCTCGTGAACAAGACCCCGAGATCCATTCACATTTCAGGGAACAGAAAATCATGTTAAGTATTTAAAATGATAACGATGGCATCAATAATAGATCTTAGCTTTTTAAACCTTTAGGTCTCTCACAAAGAAAATATCAGTTCTTTAATTTGTTTTCAGTTTTTTTCGTATCTTCAAACAATGACATGCTATTTATTTTTTTAGCACATTAAATATTCCTGAATTTATTGACCTCTGCCAAACAGTGTAGCTGGGAGTTAAAGGGTTAATATTGACTTTAACCCTTTCATGCACAGTGTCACCTACATTGGACAGATATTTATTTTGTATTTTGGACCATTTAGGCTAACTATGTCCCAACTACCAGGTGGTAAACACCAAAACAACATCCTCAAGTTTCATAAAAATATGATCTTTGTGTCTTTTTGTTCATTTTGAGATAATACATTATAAATCATAAATGTCCATCAAAGAGGGATATGCACCACACTCTTCAGGATTACCTGTTAAATCCTTTATTTTCCAAGAATTAGTCAGAAAAAACATAAACTCCAATTCAATGAGATGTAAGGAACACTTTTATGCAGATTTAAAAAGAACTTAAATTAATGTGTCCACTCCAGAGGACATTATGCAGTAAAAAGTATATTGCATATTATGCCTGTATTCAGATTTCACCTAATCTTGTATTTTTTTAATTATTTTTTTTTCAATTGAAAGCCACATGTTAATAGTTTAATTAAACTGCAATATTAAATATATTTTATATTTTGATTTTTTTGTACACTTTTAATAAATGTTTGCAACATTTATGTGTTTGCAGATCTGTTGAATTATTACTTATTTACTAACTCACTCAAAATATAACATATTAAAAAATTGCACATAATTGTTAACTTGTTTAAAAGCAAAAAAAAATTAAAAATATCTTTCCCATGTGATTAAATAAATTCATGCATGAAAGGGTTAATCTTGTTTTTTGCCTTTTTCTGCATTGTGAACTGATTTTATCCCAAATCCTGACACTTTTCTCAGAATTTTCGACTTTTTTTAAGGCTTTAAATTTTTAAATTCTGACTTTTTGAATATTTTTCAGGTTGGGCATTTTCTTGCCTTCTTTGGAACAATCGACAATAAAATTTGGAGTGGCCTCAGATGGGACTCAAATCGTGAAGAATCTTGATTTTCTTATAAAAATTTTGACTTTATTTAGAATTTTGACTTTTTTTCAGGCCTAAAAAAAAGTTCAAACTTTCTGTGGCCCTAATCCTCTTAAGTATTTCATGTTTCCATCTCATCAGTGAAATGTTTGGATGAAACTCAGCCATACTCTTACATGTTTCTTTACGTCCTGAAACAGTGGAACAGATGAGTGGGTGATGAAGTCCAGCACAGCAGTGAAATCCCCACATTACTCAGACAGACATGAAGAGCAGCCCAGAAACACCAGCGTACAGGTTTATGTCGGTCTAAAAAAGATTTTCTCCAAAATGTATGCATTTTTTCATATAAATATATCGATTTCATCCAAACCTATTTGACTTCATATAAAAAAAATATCATTCTTTGGGTTGATCCTTCCCAACAACCAGCTGAGATGACGTGTAGACATCTGCATAGGTTCACACAGCTGCAGTCGACATGAGAACGAAGCACTGAAGACATCGCCGGCCACACTCACGCTCGGAGATTCAGGTCCACGCAACACGGAAATGACACCGACAACGGAAGCCCAGCAGCTCGCAGATCGAGCGCCCGTGAAGTACTGAAGCGATGAGAATGGAGGTAGACCTTTTTTCTATTAGAGCTGAACCAAACAGGCCCAGATGTTTACAACTACAGGAGGAAGTTTAGTCGATAACCTAACGCGTTATTGATGAGCTCAATTGGTCTGCAGATGGGATCAAGACTTTCTGCTCTTTCTTCTTCTCAAGCTCGTGTAAACATTTTAGATTTTGGTCGACAAAGATGATTGGCCAGCGCCTTTCTGACAAATGTTGAATATAAAGAAGAGAAAGTAAAATAATCCTTCTGACCTAAGTCACCTAAAGGTTTATTCAGATGTCAGGAATGATCTTGGAGACTCACCACAAACTCAAAGTGCTCTCTTTAATACATTCATTTATCCAAACACGCTCTCTCTGCTCAGGATTGGTTAGAAATTTAAAGGGATATGTCGACATTTTTTCTTGTTTTAATGTCTTGCTTCACTCCTGAGTCCATGACAAGCAGATAGACTCCATTCTTTTGACTGCGTGAGACAGAGCTCACCTACCACTAATTAGCTTAGCTCAAACACTGGGAGTCAGTGGGTAGTGTTAGCCTGCCTTTGCCTGCAGTCATCAGGCTAACTCTTCAGCAACTCTAGATGGTCCTGTGTGCTTTTTGTGACTATTTTTTTATTGCGTTACATGACATTACCTATTTTCAGACTAATATCAGCACTAATATCAGACATTATCTATTTTCAGGCAGTTCCACTACTGAATTTCTTAGTGCACGCTCAGCTTCCAACATATGCAGGGTCAAATAGAGAAGGTTGTGGATCTTCTTCAGTCCTGAAGAATCATCCTCGTCCTCCCTTTTAAACTTGACCTTAAACCTTAGAACCAGTGTTCTCCTGCTAACAAACAGAAGTTTTGTTTTGTTGACTATTTTAAAGCATGTCCAAAATGGTTTTATTTTAAATTTAATAATATTATTACTATTATATATGACGGCGTATTAGGACCGCTTAAGGAAATGAAAGAAAAAAAAAAATGAAACCTCAAAATTTTCGAGAAAAAACTCGAAATGTTTGAGTTTATAAAGTCGCAAATTGAAAAATTGTAATTGTAAATTTGGTTTGGAAAATTTGGGTTTGGAACTACGTTGTTTTATTGATGAGTAATTGACTTGAAATATGAATTTATCACAAACTTGCAACTTTATAAAGTTTTAAATTTGCGACTTTATAAAGTTGTAAATTTGTGCCTTTATAAACTCAAAAATTTCAGGTTTTTCTCAAAAATTTCTAGTTTTCATTTATTTTTGTATTTCTTCAAGTGGCCCTAATACACTGTCGTAATTATAAAAGTTTTTTATTTTATTTATTTATTTATTTATTTATTATTATTATTATTATTATTATTAATTCATGATAATTATCATTGTTATTTAACTAAATTATTTATTTATTTATTTCAGTGGGATGTATAAATGTATGTATGTGCGTTGTCAACAATAAATTTGAATTTTTTGCATGTGCCCTGTGGTTTGGTTTCTAAAGTATTTCTACTAAAAACTACATAAAGTGCTAATCTCAATCCAAAAATAGTAACATAACAGTAAAAAAGGAGGCAAAACAAGCACACAGGACTGTTTAGAGTCACTTAAGAATCTGATGACTGTAGGCAAAGGCAGGCTAACACTACCCACTGACTCCCATTGTTTGAGCTAAGCTAATTAGCAGGTGAGCTCTGCCCGTCTCTTCCTTGTTACATAGTTGGAAGAAAGTGTCGATCTGCTTGTCATGGACTCAGAGGTGAGGTAAGATATGGAAAGAAGAAAAATGCTAGAATATTCCTTTCACAGTGATTTTTTTTCTGATGTAAATTTAATGAAATATTTGCAACTGCATCTTGTCATATCTAAATCATCTTGACATGACAAAGTGCAAAAATATTCACAGGAACATATTCATGTTTATTTACATGAAATATAACAGCACTGAGACACATACACAGTTTGATGTGTCGAGGCTCATTCAGTGCAGGTCTGCTCCCTGCCTGTTAGCATGTCCAGGTCTTTAGCATAAGACAGTAAGACAACTGCTTTGTGTGCCACAGTAAAAGCTTTGTTTAAGTTTGTTTAATTCAGAGATGAGATTGACCACATTTTCAACATACTTTTATTTTGAATGGATCTTTTTGAGCCAGTTATTCAGTCAAAGTTGTTCAGCACTTTTACCTTCATCTCCTCTAAACTCTCACAGTGCTGAACAGATGTGTTAGACCACCACCTCGCATAAGGCCCCATCCACAAGGCCCCATCCACACGAAGACAAAACGCTTTACAGTTTCAAAAACGATCATCATAAAGACGAAGGCGTCTCAGAAAATGTGTGCGTCTACATGAATGCACTCATGAAAACGCTGTAAAACACATGCCAGACCTCTAGGGGCGCTGTAACGATATGACAGAAACAAGCGGAAACAGACGGAAAAACAGTGGGCATGCGCACTTGCGGCAAAAGTTGTAAACAGATTGTGATAAAGTGATCATAAAGTGGCGTAATGTGTCCGCAATAATTGTTGTTCAACTCGGTGGTGATTGAGAAGAAGGAGATTTTGCTGCAACAGGGATAGTAGGGTCACTAGCTTCATCAGCACATATGCTACACCGTACGCCGCCATTGTTGTTGTCGTTGCCGCGTGTGGCACATGCGTGTCAATGAAGATATGAAACTATGACGTAAGTGTATCTGAAAAGTTGCAGAGAGCCAGTAATCACAGAGCTGTGTATACGGCATTTCAAAATCTTTCCACTCTGGAACCTGGTTTCAAAAATGATCGTTTACAGACCCCCAAAACGCCGTCTTCATATGGGTGATACGCAGATTCAGCAAAAAACTTATGCGTTTAGACCTCAGTTTGTCTTCGTGTGGATGGGGCCTAAAGGTGCGTTCACACCGCAAGTGACCCAGCTACCAAAGTCACGTCACCCACAGATGTAGCGTCGCGCGTCCATAAATACCTGTTTGGTCGCCGTTGGCGTCGGCCGTCGGTCGGTGACATCACGTCCGCTCGAGTTTTACCGCGATCATATCATATATCACATTATAGGATGCATATATCACATTATAGGATGCATAAGCGGACATTATTCCAGCTGTATCCTTTTCACTCACTTATCAGACACAAAACTCTGCAGCAGCATTATCTGTGAGTTTACCACAGTCCGTCTGCAAATGTCCTCACTGAGATTAGTTCCGCCTAGAAGGAAGTCATCCGCCCTGTAGTCTGGATGAATGACGGTACCGTCACACGTACACACACCGCTGACTGGCTGATGCTGCACAGCCACACATGACATCGCCTGAATAGATCAACTTTTTTTGACATCGCGCGACGAGTGAAGTGATCGTCTTGTCGCCAGCTGTCGCATCGCGGGACGGTTAGCGCCGCCCCATCGCGGGACGGTTAGCCCCGCCCCATCGCGGCTGTACATTCACTTTGAATGGAGAGTGATCGCCGAGGTAGTACAGGTAGCGTTCGGTGTGAACGCACCTTAAGACTTTAGCTGGTTTGATTCTTGTTCTTCTGGTTGAATGTTGCCTAATAAAGGCTGGAAGGGAGATTTCTGTAACACGGATCAAACATTCCTGATAAAAATGTTTAATCCCAATTGTTTTGGGGGTTAATGTTTGTAGTTTGGTTGGGAAAGTGCCCATAGAAAGTGTTCGGGGAGGGGAGAACCCTTCAGAAGCATAACCGGGTGGTGATTGGACGACTGTTCTGTCAATCATATTCACTGTGGGCCAATCAGATAATGTAGGCACTACTGCAGCGGTATTAATGTTATACGGTATTAATGTTATGCCATGTTATACGGAAGAAGTGAAGCAACATATCTTCCCTCACTGGAAGTTTGTAGTGTTGATATTTGTTTTTCATTTATTACAGAATTTTGATCCAGATCTGATACAGCTGTCACGGAAACTGTTAGCATCTATGCTAATCTGTGTACAAGCATTCACTTCCTGGTTTAGGCTCACTGATTGGAGCTTGGCAAGATGATTACAGACTGTGCATCAGGCTGATCCAGCTGCACAGCAGGGGCCCCGAGTTGATAATCAAAGAGTCATAAAAAGTCTCACTTTTCACTAATTGGAGGTTTTAAATTTAGCTAGGACCGTCTTTGTCAAATCTGTTTTGTGATATTCGCACTTTAACAATAAAAGCTTTTTGTTCTTACGTGTGTGGGCACGCTAACGTCTACTTCTCTGTCCTGAGTCTCGACATCCTGTGATCAAACTGACATTTAGGCGCAGCGATTTTTATAAGTCTGGCTTTTATGTTTTGTCTTATTATTCTAAATTTATGGTTTATACTTTTTTGTTTTCATTTGTTTTGCTTTCAATAAATAGATTGGGTTGATTTACTGTTTAAGTAGTCTTATTTAATTAAGCCATTTTTTATCGTTTCTTGTTTTCCCTTATTGTTTCTAGTTTTTAGGTTTTATTCCTTAACTTGCAACATTTTATCTGCTCACATTTATGTCGAAGTGTGCAATAGTTACCAAGTACATTTCTACTTCATTTCCATTGTTTGATTTTCTTCTTCAACAAGATGGAAGACAGATGAATAACTTCAAAGGACAATTCAAGCTTTTCTGACATTTTACTTTTTTTTTTTTTTTTTCATCCATGACTGGAAAATTGATCAATTATTTCCAGGTTTTCCAGGATGTGTGGGAGCCCTGTAACAATGTCACTGAAACCACTATTTAAGCACAAATTATAAAGTAAAGATAAATAAATGGTCTCTGTTTGGGTTTGTCTTTTCTTTTCAGTGCATTCAATTAAATTATTTTTCCTCAGTTCTGGTCTGAAATGTCTTAAATGTGATTCTAGAATCTGTGCAGGAGCCTTTAAACTAAAACAAATGTTCTTTTAATCAGTCTAACATGGAGTGGCTATTCTATCCATAGACTGATGCTGCATTCCAGGCGACCCGTAACTCAAAAATTTCCCAGTTGAAATCTCCGAGTTCCGACCTGAAAGCGTTCCAGGCTAAGTACAACTTCGGTTTGAGCGCAAGGAATTCTGGTATGTAATTGAACCAAAATGGCAGGCATTATAAGATTTATGCTTTATCAACTAGTTCATTTAAAGGTGCAGTGTGTAGAATTTGGCATTTTAGCGACATCTAGCATTCAGATTCTAGGATGAGCCTAATTGTAACCAAAATGTCACATCGCTGAGCAACGGAACACTGTGAAGACCAAAAGGGATTGTGAACACGGAGCATAATTTATGTGTGTATGTGTGTGTTAACACACACAGTTTGAATCCCTAGGACAGAGTAACAACTTTCTATGCATCCACTGCCATCCTCTCCTCTTCTTCACCTGCATTCCAGGTAGATTTCAGAACCGGCGTACAGATTCGCGTTTTGTTCTTTTTGTCCCTAAAAACCACCCGTAGACAACACGGCGGATCAATATGTTGACCTACACGAAACAGTGGACCGCGGTAATGTAATTTTTTTATAAAGACTTTTGTAACTAAATAAAAATAAAACAAATGTTTTATGGGGATGATTGTACTCCTAATTTGACGGACTTTACATACTAATAGAAACATATATCTCCTATATTCACCGTTTCTGTTTGGCGAAATGCAGTGGATGTATATAATGCCACATTCTACACACTGCACCTTTAAGGGAAAGAGAAGTGGGGAAATGGTGCGTAATGTAACAGAAGCTCATACTTAACAGTGTTTTTCATTATTTAGAGGCTGCCATGTTGTTTAGGCAGTCGTAACTTGGAGTACATCGATCTGGTACGAGTTCATGGGTGGGAAGTTACGAATTCGAGTGCCGTTCCGGTGCACTTACACGAGTTACAGGAGGGAAAAACACGAGTTACGGGTTGCCTGGAACGCAGCATGAGAAAAGCTTTGATTAGCTTAGCATTGACATTTGCAAAGAAAGTGCAGCTTGAGTAAAGTAATAAAGTGTTTCTCTGACTCTGGTGGCAGTGATTACAAAAATATAAATCTAATGTGAGATTGAAAAGTGCAGTCACAGTTTGATTGTTCATTCTGAACGTTTTGTGGCCTGAGGCTCCGATCATCCTGAACAAATGAATAAACCTGAGAGACGCTTCCTCCTGCTGTTCCCCAGACGCTTTGGCCCGACCACGTGGAGCGGGCACGTGGCGTCCCCTCTCTACACTGTTGGCAGTGGTCTAGTGGAGATGGCTGTAGGCACTACAAGGAAACCGTCCAGTGTGGAGGTAAATGTTGTGACCCTGTGGATGTTCAGTAAGACCATTCGCTGTCAGAGAGGAGCTGCAGCCAAAGCCTCTGGGGAAGTCCTACACCTCTAAAGAAGAGCAATGGGACGCATAAAGTGCAAGATGACCCCCCCCAAACCTCAGCCCGTCTCTGGCTGTTCCCCGCCTGACTCCCTGCCTGTGCGCTCAGGTCAGTCCACGCCTCAGCTCTTCTTGAAAAAAGAGAAAAGTCTCCTGTCCTGGTACGACATCCGCTGAGCTCTCCTGGAGGACTGAGCGCCGTGGGCCCTGGAGGACCCCGACAGCGAGGAGGGGGCAGAGCGCCACTCGTCCGGGTACTTGTCCATCAGCTGCTGGTCAATCACTCTGTGCATGTCGTCCTGAAGTCAAAGAAGGAGACACGAGAGGAAAGATTACACAGAGCGAAGAGTCAGACAGTCACACGTTAGCTCCATCATCCTGGTGATGACAGAGGTTTAGTTTGGGATTTAAAAAATTAACATATTTTTGATGACATGTTTCAAAACCAGGACTTTAAAATAGAAGAGCTTTCAATGCATTTTGTTACAAACTTTTCATTCTGTTCTGGACACAATAACCTGCTAAAAATATAAAAGTTACTTTTTGGACTGACCGACGTTAGCAATAGAGGTGTGCTGATACATCGATTGTTAGATTAATCGCGATGCGACACGTAATGATTCGATTATGATTCATAAATGTTCAAAAACCATGATTTTTCATAATAACTAGAAGCCAGGAGCACGTACGCCACTTGCGGAATGAAAAGTATTAGTCCTACGTACCTCCCGGACACCTGACGTGACGGACCGGTGAATATGGCGGCAGCTAGTTCTTTAGTCACAGTCACAGAACGTGAGATTCATTCTTCTGGATAAAAGCTAGTGTTTGGAAACATTTCGGTTTTCATGACGAGGAAAATGGAAAGGGCATTGACAAAACCTACTCCATCTGTAAGGCGTGTAAAGCCAAAATTAAGTACAGAAGTAACACAAGGAGAGGGAGAGGAATCCGCCGGTTGTTGCTGCTAAGCAGCGAACAATAGAAGAAGGACTATCAAAACTTCCCCGCAGCTCAGAAAGGGCAAAACAAATCTCATCATCCATTGCTACCTTTATCGCCAAGGACCTGCGTCCATGTGCTGTCGTCAACAACCAGGGCTTTTGTGCTCTGAGGCGGACGTTGGAGCCTCGATACTGAGAATACTGAGAAATAGCTATACATTGTTTAAAAGTATGAAGTAGGCACTAAGTGAGCGGAAAAAAAGATCATCAAAAATCGTGATAATCATTTTTATCATTAATATTGTGATAATCGTTGAATAATCGAATCGTAGCACCCTGAATCGTAATCGAATCGAATCGTGAGGTGCCGTTGATGGCACACCCCTAGTTAGCAAGCTTACAGAAAATGATGCATACTAGGGCTGAAAGATGTATCCTTATTGTACCTATATGGAGAAATGAACATTCAAGATTTTAATATAACAATATAGACTTCCATGCACTCGCCCTGCATGTACAGCTCTGGAAGTCACAACGAATTTCATTTTTACGATTGCCCTTGAATGCACCGCTTGGTTTTCACCAGGGGTGGGAGAAAAAATCGATTCACATAAGTATCGAGATTTTTTGTTTGATGATTTTTAAATCGATTTTTTTCCAAACGTAAATGCTTCATTTTAGTCTGTGTTAATAATCCTCTTTTAAAGTCAGTCCAGTCTTTTGAAGAGAGAGTATAAACAGCTGGTTAAAATATATTGATGAATAAATCCTAAAAACAGACTCACATGTGATGTGTATTTTTCCTGATATAGTCTGTAGGCATCATCATTGTTCATCTTTTTCTCTGGTGTTAAAAAAACTAACTAAAGATTGAAAAAATCAGCATTATCGCAGAATCGAATCGAATCGGCACCTAAAATATTGTAAAAAATGGAATTGAGAGAAAAGCGTATCGTCCCAGCCCTAGTTTTCACAGAACCTGTAGTCATATTGTATCGTATTTGTTTTTAATTGTTTATATTTATTGCTTTTTACTTACTACCTATTGTAAAGCACTTTGGTTCACTAAAAGGATGTTTTAAAGGACTGTATAAATAACGAACATTTACATTTACATCATATCGTATCGATATCGAAATATCTGGCATGAATATTGAGATATGATTTTTTTTCCATATCGTTCAAACCTAATACATAGACTCATCAAACAGTTTGGAAATGTCATTTCGTTTGATTATTTCTTCCCTTTAATAAAACCGATTGGTATAACATTCAATAACATTAGAAAGTCTGAATCGTCACCTTTACAAAGAGCTAAACTTGTAAGGATCATACATTCATGTAATAAGCTGAATGTGAGGGGAGGCCCCAAAAACATTTATAAAAGGTGCTAACTACACGTTTAACTGTGCTGATCAATCCACAAATACACAAACCTTAGACGCTGTAATCAGTACTGATTAATATTATTAAAGGGGAGAAATATTGGTCCAAACTAAAGTTTCCAAACGTGTTTTTGTCCACCTAATTTAAGTTTTATTCCCTTATTAACAGCATCAGGAATTACCTAAATTAATTTTCAGAGTTTCTATATTGGTGAACAACCACTATGTTGATTTTTTTTATTATGCAAATTATATTTTTACTGCTAAAATATAATTTTTATTGTTATACATTTGTTTTCTAATTTATTGATATAAAAAACACAGCAAAATAGTAAAGCATTTTTTAAAATTCATTATTTATTGCTGAACAAATCAAAATAGTTTTAGTGGTTACATGTTGTGCTTGATTCATTTCTGACTTTTCAGACACCTACAATGAAATCTGGGTATAAAAAGGTGCCTAATAACAATAACATTTTCTGTTTTAAAGACACTTTGAAAGACTTCTAAAATATTTGTTTACTCATTTTTATGACAGGTGGTCTTTCTCTTTTGTTCTGCTCTGTTTTAGGTCGTTCCTACACAAAGTCAGCCTGTTTGTGGTGTGTGTGTAATAAAGGCTTTCTGAACATTACCTCCAGTTTGAGTATCAAATTTAAAATAGAATTTTCTTCCAGTTTTGTCTGAAGTTAAAAGGCCTTGTGATAATACAAATAATATTAAAAATATTTTACACATAGCAGCAAATAAGCATGATTTACCCACCTCAACACATGATGTGTTTGTTGAAGATGTTTTGCCTTGTTTAAGCTTTGGAAAGTTATTATTATGTTTTATTATTATTATGTTGTAACTGTGCAGTAATCCTGTGAATACAGTCAATGTGCTGATGTTCTCCTCGGACATATTTTAATATGATAATGTGAGGAGTTGGACACTTACTAAGTAGAAAATACATTATTATTATTTTGCTTTAAAGAGCTTGATTTTGGCTCAGTCGTACCTTTTCATAGGTTTAATTTTCAATGTGAGGAATCTCTTTCTGGAAATGCAAAGGATACAATGAGGTTTCAGTTTTGTTAATGCTAACGTTTCTACTTTTTTTACTTCCTGATGGTTAAAAAGATTAAAAACACTAAATGGGTTTACTTGTATTTCATTGAAAATGAAACTTGACTAAATATAAAATTCTTTAAACTAATTAGAATGCTATTTATTATTATTTGAGGAGATTGTTTATTAACCAAATTTCCTTTAAAAATATGAAATAAACAACCTGAAGCCCAGAAGGATTGTGCCCCTGACACAATGTGGTCATGATCTGTTTAACCCACCAGGGGGCGCCATGAGGAGGATTAGTGGCAGGGCCTGTTTATTATTCCCCTGATTGATCAGAGATCTGTTGGGAACAACTGATTCGTTTTTCCTATATAGTGAATACATATTAGAAACAGACATCATATTTAAATTGATATTTATGTAATATGTATTTGCATTGAAGAATGTAAGTGTAAGTGTGCTTGTGTACAAATTATATATATAAAATATAAATTTATGTAGTACTTAATATAAGAGAGTACACCCTTCAGATTTGTCAGTAAACATTTAGTTTCCTTTCAAAATCAACATTTACTATGGCATACTGTACTTTACCACAAAATCCCCCCCCCATGTGGACCATTGATTGCAAACAAGATTTTCTCAGTTTAAGATCAGGATGCAATCATGGGTACAGTCCAATCGAAGAGTTGGGAACAAAGCTAAAGTTTAGCCATCATATTAGCTTTATTTTCATCTTATGGTAAAAAAAAATGTTCTGTTAAACTCAGGTTTGTCAAAACTTTGGAAACTGGTCTTTTGTTCCTTTAGAAATTGATTTCTTTATCTATCTATATATCTCTATCTTTATATTTATTAAGTATATATTGACTTTTATGTCTGGCTTTTACATTTTGGCTTACTATTCTAAATTTATGGTCTATACTTTCTTGTTTTAATTTGCTTTGCTTTTAATACATAGATTGGTTATAGATAGGTTGATTTATAGTGTTTAAGTTGCCTTATTTCATTCTGCCATTTTTTATCATTTGTTTTTTGCCATTATTGTTTTGAGTTTTTATGTATAATTAGAATGCTATTTAGAATATATATATATATATATACATACATATATATATATATATATATATATAGATATATATATATATATATCAATTTTTATATGACCCATGACCTTCTCCTTCTTCTTATATGTATAATTACTTTAATTCTTTTTTTTCTTTGTATGTCTATGGTATTCCACTAATTTTATTTATCTGAATACATGTTTAAAACAAATTCAATTCAATTCAGTAAGAGATGGAATTTATTAAACTATAAACTCAGCCTGTGTGCATAAATGCCCTTCTCCTGACACTTGCCCTTTTTTGATTTCTCTGATTTCGTATTTTTTTTATAATTTCTGACGATTTTTTCACCACAAAAACAATCAAAATAGTTAAATTAACTATCAAATCAACAGACACTAAATGAGTTACAATTATCATAAAGGACGACAGCGTTAAAATATAAATATCTTTTCAGTACTTCATGTGAATACATTTTTTGTGTATAGTATTGATTATCTGGGAGCCTTTTGGGTGAAACAAGTCATTTTTTATGTATTTAACTCTGAAGTCGACCCACAGGCTGGACTCTGGTGTAGGAAGCAGGTTAAATAAATAAACATTAACACTTCTCCTATCACTAAAGAGATGTCTGTTTAATCCTGAGCTGGTGATTTGCTGTTTTTAATCTCTATAAAAGTTTTAATTCTAAAACAAATGTATTCAGAGGTTTGTTTTTGGTAGTTTTGTAGCATTGAGGCCACCAGAGGGCGCTGGTTATGAATCTACTGAATCACACTGTCAGCAAAAACAAAAACAAAAACAAACTGAACACAAACAAATCAAATCAAACTTTTTAGTTTTATGTTGCTGAAATAAAAAACACTTAAATCAGAGTGAGACAGGTGAGCAGATCTGTGAAAACACTTCTGCAGAGAGGAGACAGGACAGGTGGACAGAAGCTGGATCAGGATGGGCACTGAGGTGGGCGTGGCCTGTAGGTGAACAGTGGCGTGGAATGGCTCAGGATGGCGTTTTTTTATTAGTGCAGGATGAAATGGCGAGATGGCACAGCAGCTGTGGCTCACCTCTAAGGCTGGAGGGGGGTTACCACAGGGGGGTTAGGGTGGTACGGAAGCTGAGAAAGGCCACTAGATCAGAAACCACAAGAGCCAAACAGTAAAGAGCCCTGAGGAGGCAAACTGTGGACAGGGAGAAGAGAGGAAAGAGCTGGAGGTTACAGGGGAGGGGAGACACACACACACACACACACACACACACACACACACACACACACACACACACTCTACTGCGACCATAATCCCTGAGTGTGGTCATGGTCGCAGTAGTGACCACGACAGAACACATCCCATTACCATAACTTTAATAAGGTCTTCTCTACATTTGAACTTTTTGAAATATTTGAGGAGTATATTTGAGTAACTTAACGTAACTAAAGTAACTAGAGTGAGGTCACTAATGTACATAATATTTGACAACAGCCTAGTCTAAAATGTTTGTAGTGTAAAAAGTCAACCATAATTTATCCATATTCAATTTTCTTGAATTAGAATACAATTAAATATTTGCCTACTATTTGTGGCCCTTTTCCATTAGCCCTACTCTACTCTACTCTACTCTACTCGCCTTGTGCTGCTTTTCCATTAGCCCCAGTAATCTGCCCAACAGGGTGCAGTGTCGCTGTAAACAGCTGAGCGGCTCTGCGGTGAAGTCATTTTGAGCGCAACACAACAATCTGTGTCTTTTTGTCACAAAGCGAGTAAAAAAGGAAAGCAGAAGAAGGCTGCAGGTGGTAAGAAGAAATACCCCTTGAGAAGCACAGGAGAGTTTTGGAAGCTATACAACAGAATGAAGCCGAGGACGAGAGCAATCCAGCTGCAAAGAAAAGACGTATGAGGGTACCAGGCTAGTGGAAACACGCTGCAAATTGAGTAGAGCCGAGTAGAGTAGGGCCAAGGCGTGCTAGTGGAAAAGGGCCATTACTGGCAACAACATGCCAGTAAGTTATTGTAAATATCTTTACAGTAGGATGACTACATTTTACTCTACAGTATAATTACAGGTTTTTCAAAAACAGCAAACATACTGCATTTACATTTACAGTATAACTGCAGTTTATTATACTAAAATGTCTTTAAGACATTTGGAATTACAGTGAACTGTATTATAATTTATTTTACTAAACCTTTAGTTGCTTAAATGATCATTGTATATATATATATATATATATATATATATATATATATATATATATATATATATCCATCCATCTATCTATCTATCTATCTATCTATCTATCTATATATATATATATATATATATCTATATATATATATATAGATATATATACACACACATATATACATACATACATATATATGTATATATGTATGTATGTATATATATACATACATATATACATATGTATGTATGTATGTATGTATGTATATATATGTATATACATACATACATATATTATATATATATATATATATACACACACACACACACACACACACACACACACATATAGATATAGATATAGATATAGATATAGATATAGATATACATATATAGATTGGGGTGCAACAATACATGTATCTGTATTGAACAGTTCGATACAGTGCCCTCAGTTCGGTACACCCTATGAACCGAACAATACGCAATTCTGTATTTATTTATTTGATCAACTTCTGACGAGGTGCTATGTGCTGAAAGTTCAGTGAATCTGCGTTCAACTACTCCAGGCTGCATTGTCGAGCACAGATCCACTGAGCTGCATGTGCAGCCAAGCTGCTGAGACAGAAGAAGCTACATACGCTAGGGCGCTGCAACATGGCGAGTGCTTTACCTTCAGCTGAAATTGAAGACCCTCCACTATCATTCAGATCTGGTGTTTGGGACTACTTTAGCTTCCATGTTAAGTCTGACCCTGATGATAAGAGTGTCGTGGACAAACAACAGTATGTCTGAAGTGCAACACGATGCTAAACTACGTCGGGGGAAATACAACAAACGCCGACATCATCCCGGAGTTAAAACAAGTGGAACCAGACAGAAACAACAAGCAGCACACATGCTACAGACTTTACCTGGGTCATTTAGACAGCCATTAGCACATGATTCAAAGAGGGCAAAGGAAATCCACCGGGCCATAGCTACTTTTATTGCTGTCCACATGAGACCCTTTTCTGTTGTGGATAACGCCGGGTTTCAGGACATGGTACAGACACTTGATACACTTATAGCTCGTTCTTTGTAATATTTACTCTGCCGCTAAGAATATACCACATAAGATGGGTGAGTTCTCTATTAGATAGATTTAATTTTTACTTATTCTTATTTATATATGGTGATGTTTTGTTTTTTATGATTCTAAGTATGCACCAAAGAATGTGCCTGGTTTAACTGCAAGAGTTACATTTAATTCAATTTAATGAAAACGTTCTCTGAGTTGAAACAAATGTTGGTTATTTTAATAAACCACAAGTAAAAAAGGCATTGAAATGTATCATATTTTCTATCAAAAAAGTATCGAACCGTGAATTATGTGTATGGTTGCACCCCTAACATATATACATATACATATATATAGTAAAGAAATAAAGAGCCACATACATTAATTTTCAGTGAATCAAATACTGTTCTCAAGCATTTGTGTCAAAAAGGTGAAACATTACAAAACAAATCTTGCCTTTTTTCCCATGGGATAATTTTTCACCTAATCACTCAGTTAATAATCTTTATTTGTACGGTGCTACAGCATAACAGTGTTATCTCAATACACCGTACAGTGGAGTAGACTGTAGCCATTTTGGTCTATTGTCCTTTTAGTTATTCACTATAAAGATATTTTACAGTAGGAAACTGTAAAAATATGACCTTTAAGTTTACAGAATCATCAGTATGCTTTTCCACAATCCATCTCCATTCACAGTAACTTACTGTATAGGCCTGTAACAGTGGGTAGAAGGCTACAGTGAAGGCTGTGGCTTAACTTTTTACAAAAAGAAGCTTAATGTACAACATTTAGTGGGTTGAAACACGAGCAACTTTCAGAAGTATTAATGTATGCAGACCTTGAATAGCAGAAATGACGTGTTTGACATTGTTGCCTATAAAATGCTGAGTATGCTGACTTTTGTGAACATAGGTAATTCACAGAAACTAACCGTGGAGTTGTTAAATAATCAGACTGATTGGCAGATTCGATGATGAGATTGGCATCAATAAAATCGTATCATTCTCGTCATATATCATTACTGAAATAGACTGAAACCAACTCTGAGCCAAGAGACTCAATCAGCTTCTCATAACAGTGAGTTTATAATGTCCCTGAATGAGAGGGTACATTAACTTCACCTTTGTACAGTAGGGGGAATGTGTTGTCCATCTTTAATGATAAAAATGGTTTAAATCACCTCAGTCTTCACACATGTTAAAGGGGAAGGAAATGGACAAACAATCTGAAACACTCTGCATGTTTTAACAGTCATACTGGACACATGAAGCTTTCCCTTCATTCACAAAGCAGCTCCATGCTAACCTGCTCCAGGTAGAGAACAAACATGTTTGGCCTTCACTAACAGACCATAATGAGCATGGACTGACCTGCCACGCTTCCAGCTGCTGTGACAGGTTGAGCTTCTGCTGGATGGCGTCCAGGAGCTGGCTGTTCAGAGACATGATGTCTATTTTACACTTAGCCAGCTCCATCTCCACCGCTTTCTTCCTGCAACACAAACAAAGAGCTAAATGACATCTTTGTCCACGAATGACATCATGGACTCACATGATGCCCCTGAAGAGACTCCAGAGCAAATCCATTCATGGTGAGGAATGTGGGACACTTTGATAAACATCTTTCAGATTTTCTCGTAGAAAAATGCCTCCACTCTTTTATGAGTTTGAGTCTGCAGTTAGCAGCTGGTAGCTCATCGTAGTCCACAGACACTTTCTCCTGGCACCGTCAGAGGCTGTGAACACACCTGAGGAAAGCTTTCAAACCTCAGCTGTAGAAAGACGTAGGCGGGATGTGTTGTTTTGATTCTGGTTTTAAAGCAATGACACAAACAAAACAATAATCTTAGTCGCCTCTGGACAGATGAGCTTTACTGTCGATCCTTTCCATCCACAGTTTATCTGATCCACCTGTCTTCACAAACACAGACCTATGACAGCTGTAATCTAACAACCACGGAAAGGGTGAATCCCAGTTCTACCCCTTCGTCTTAACCCTTCGCCTTAGCCCTTTGTTTTGAGGGCTAAAGTGAAGTTGTGAAAACACACAGCTGAGAAACAAGACGCCACTCCATTCCCGCTACTTCATCACCCAGAGCCACTCACTGTCTGAGGCGTAAGCAGATGCGACAATAACTGTAGCCACGGCTGTGAAAGCTAGCTTGTTATAACGAGGAATCTAAAATGCAACCAACAACTAAACACAAAATTCATATTTACTTGATGATAAAATAACTACTTAGAATTAAGCGCTTCCTTCGGTCTCCGCACTGCTTCGTGTCGGTGCACGCGGTGCATTATGGGAAATTCTCTTACCCCTTGGTTACAAATGAGGTTCTGGTCTGTCTTCATTTTGAGGGCCCTGTAGTCCTTCCCTTTAGCCCTACCGAGAATTGGGACACCACTTCATTCGTCGTAAACACACAAAACCAAAGGGTAAAGGGTAAGACAAGGGCTAAGGGGTAGAACTGGGATTTACTCTAAGTCTTAGATCACACAGAGTAGGGATGTAACAGTATGAAAATTTCATTTCACAGTTATTGTGACCAAAATTATCACGGTTATCATTATTATCGCGGTATTGTTGCAGTGTGCTTAAAATGTTCAAAAAGTACTTTAACACAGTCTTGAAATCATTTAACCCCTTTAATATTATAATCATAACACTTCTTTTTTGTCTTTTTTGTCAATAAATGTGTCAATAAATTAACCTGACATGCCAGATGGACTGTTCCATATTGGAAATATTTCACTAGTCCATCTGGGAGGAGCCCTGCGAGAATGTTTTCAGGGGCAGAACCTTCACATACAACAGCAGCTTGTGATTGGACGATCGTCTGGCTCAAAACGCTCATCGCAGACTAATCCATATCAAGCGACGCTGCTAGACGTAGCATATGTAGTGGCTAAACGTAGCAGCTAACAGTTAGCCATTAGCTGCTACAGCTGATGGCTGACAAGGGCAAACAACAGTAAAATAGCCATTAGCCGTAGCGACTAACTGTTGTTTGCGGCTAACTGTTGTTAGCTGCTATGGCTAACAGCCAACTGTTGCTTGCCCTTGTTAGCCGTAGCGGCTGATGGCCGCTAGCTCAACTACCTTGAGACTATTGTTTCACATTAAATTATAGCAGACAGATGTAACATTCAACACTTAAATGGGACATGAACCTCGTCAAAGACAATCACTATGAAGTAAACTTATGAAGAGAGCAGATTTCGCCAAGTATAAATGAATAATCATGATAGCTAACCAACATTAGCCTCCATTATTTGTGCAACAGGAAGTTACTTAACTTCCCATTAAGTCACTTCCTGTTGTCGTCATGCCCTCAGCGCCCCTGCTCCATTGGGCCATTAAGCACTTAGCCGAGTGAAACTGTTGGACAATGGAGGCTGGCAAGACGGAGATGCATGATCTCAGAATCAGTCAGGTCAGTCTGCTCTGCAATGCTATCAAGAAATGCCCTTCGAGTTCATCTTTTTACCCTTCCTTCATGAGAAATAAAAGTGAACAAGTCTAGCAAGCTAACTCTTAGCTTTCTGTGGTCCATGTTCAATGTGGTACACACCATGATACCAAACAGCACAGTGACGATCATGGCAATAAAGATGATATTGATAAAATTTCATGTTCTGTGACTTTAATAATGTCAAAGTAAGTCAACTTTATGACATTTGGAGGTAATTTGATTATTTCATGATGCATGTAGTCTCAAAAACACTGGGCGGATTTTCATATATTCATTGATATTAATAGTCTTGTTGAAATTTGATATTTAAAATAGATATTTACCAAGGGCTCCTATCCTAAACTTCAATAACTGATCATCAGGAATAATCATGCTAAAAATGTCGCTTTTATCCACAAGTGCACAATCCTTCCATTTAGCCACCGGACTTTTAGAAGG
Organism: Scarus forsteni; assembly: GCA_036419115.1. Taxonomy (NCBI): domain Eukaryota; kingdom Metazoa; phylum Chordata; class Actinopteri; order Labriformes; family Labridae; genus Scarus; species Scarus forsteni. Next base: position 2,027,695 of record JAZDUH010000358.1, on the reverse strand, counting down.
CTGTCACCATATGTAGCTGCAAATTGCAGCAATAACATTATTCAGAGAAGATGGCTGAAGCCATAGCACAAACACTTATGATTTGACGGGCTGGAAAGAAGATGTGTGTTTCTGTTGAGGACTTACTTGGCTATGGCGTCGTCTCTGTCTCTGATAGCACTCTGTAACTGCTCGCTGGGTTCTCGGATTTCAGCCATCGTTTTTATTCGTCCATTTTCCTCCCGGAGAGAGCAGGCTTCTACAGAGAGCAGTGCCATCTGGAGAAAACAATTCACATACATGAGGCTCAGGCTTAAAAATCAAGAATTCTCTTTATTCTCGTTATGTGTTATTAGCCCTGTTATTGGACCAACTGGGCAAGCAACAGGCCCATGCTCCTGCAATTTGATTTATGTTAATGAATATAAATGTGGTTTGAAGCCAAAAGAGTGAAGTCCTGGTGGAATGATGAGACAGGAAAACTTGTAAAACCTAGAAAATGATTGACCGGTTTTCCAGTCATGGAAAACATCAGGAAAATTAGGTAAGAGTAAAAATGTCTCAGAAAAGCTTCAATTGTCCAGGGAGATTATTTATCTTCCCTCTGCGTATCTCTACCGTGTTAGCGAAAGCAAACAGGCTTGTTTCAGGAAGTTAGCCTCGTCTCAGTCAAATGGTACAAGCCTTTATTTTTCAAATATTAACACTGCTAATGCGTACAACTGCAGCCACCCATTCAACAGACTACCATTCAGCTCCAAACTCGCTGGAGCCAGGCCCAGGATGCAAATTAGCATTAATGCAGCAGATCCAGCACGTGAGTTTGAAATGACTAAATTCCACCTGGGGGTAATTTCAAAAGCCTTTCATGGGCCCGACCATTTCTAAAAAATGATTAATGTTAAAAATGATTGGAGAGCTCCTGATAAAGTTCCCATCATCAGATATTTACTACACTTCAATGTTTTCTTCAACCTCGGAAACAAAAATAATATGACTGTGACAACGTCTTAGGGCCTGATCTACTAAAAGTTTGAGTGTATAAAAACTTGTGTAAACTTGATAGCACGCAAATCTGATCTACTAACAGGGTGCACTGAGGATTGCTTCTGTCAGATGAGCAAAATAGCATGCACAGTCCATTTAGTGTGTTTGCCATCATGAATATGCAGAATACATGCAGATCATCAGAACACGCAAAATACTGGGAAGAGGAGATGCAAATGTGATCATTTAGCACCTGCAATGTGATTTATCAAACCTGCAACTGACTGCGCTCAGTGTTGCCAACTCCTCAGTAAGGAAAGTAGCTATTGGCTGTCCCAAAAGTCGCTAAAAGTCGCTAAATGACGTCATCACCTATTTTGCATAATCTGCAATTTGCATGAATTGTAATGGACGCTGTAGGAGAGAGGAATAACATCATGGGAGAGACAAAAGTGAGTAAAAAACACCCTAAATATGTTTAGAACTACAAATAAACAAAATAACTTCAACATTAACAGCATTAAATGATTTTAATGCTCGTTTTGTCCTGTATTGTTAAATGTTATAATAGCAAATTTAATCACATGATTGTTATGTGGGGTGGAATTGCTAGCTCTACAACCAACCCTCCTCCTTTATCCAGGCTTGGGACCGGCAAAGTGACCAAAAAAGACACACTCTGGCAGCGAGTGAAATGCTTGCAGCGATAGAGTGATCCCATTCTGCAAGCCAAAAGCGGCTTTGCGCATGCCCATTTCATTTGCACTCTGGACTCGGAGGGGTGAGGGTCTCCTCTCTGCTCTGCCTGCAGCTGGGACTGCTGCACGAGGCTGTGAGACGTCACCCCCTGTGAGTGCTTTGGGACGGGGGAGGGGCTCACGGCAGCGAGCGCCCGTTGCTCGTTGCGGACAGTAACTGCAGAACGATACGTTCACGTCAGTCTCCAAAACACCAGAAAACTCTCCACTAACACCAGAAAAAGTCGCTAGATTTGTCGCCAGTCGCTTTTTTGAAAAAAAGACGCTAAAAGGGTCTGAGAAGTCGCTAAATCTAGCGACAAAGTTGCTAAGTTGGCAACACTGGACTGCGCTCAGTGTTTTTTCGTCTGAATTTAGGATGTTTGAAAAGCAGGTGCATTAAAGGGCACAGTGTTACGAACGGGAGGCTGTGATCATGGTGGCAAACAGGGGTCATATTAACCAAATATTTTTCATCACCGCACCGGCGAACAGTTTTCTGACCGACGCCTCCTCTGTCGTTGTCAATTCTTTTGAATTGGACCTTCTGATGGCAGGGGATCAGTTTATTCCTGACTGTTCTATTGTGATAATGATGGAAATCTGGCTTTATCCGCATGTTCCCAACACGGCAGCTAAGCAAACTAGCAAGCGAGCTAACTATGCTAGCATCAACATAGTTCCTTAGCCCTACGTCATCATCAGCAGACTCATCCAGGGGAGACTTCAGTGTAGCTGGGGACTTTAATCAGCCAGTTTAAATAAGTTGGTGAAATATGTGCAGTGTCCCACAAAATATTTTGTTTTCTTCACGCACCTTATCTCATGTTTATAATAAAAAAGTGTTTCTACCTGAACTAAAACCTGCTTCTGATGAACTAATAAGGACTGAAATGCAGATGTGACATGTAGTTCATAAACAATCTATATATTTACATTTTTAAAAAGGTTATTTGTTTTATTTTGCAGAAATTTGCTGCAGTTTTGCACACTGTTTTATTTTGTTTGAGAGCTGCAAAGAAAAATAAAGATGCCTATGAAAAGAATGTTACCTTCGTGTTTTTGTTGCTTTCCTCTCAGTTATCTGTTTGCAACTTTTAAAAAAGTTGTTCTACCTTTATTACAACGTACCTTTAGTTTTAATCAACAAGAAGTACAACATACAGAGTGACTTTTTTTTATGGTTATTTAATTCATGTCCCAGAAGTTAAATGCTTTTTTTTGCACGTTGTTGTGCTTTACATTTTCTTACTGGTGTAAAATTAAACAAATACTAAAAGACCAAACTATAAAATGTTCTGAGAGTGGGATGCAGTCAGTGCGCAAAAAGCAACAGTTACTTGGTCTTGAAGATGAAGCTGTGCAGCTATGTGAATGCTACCATTTAGATTAGGTTTAATTGCAATCAGAAAAAATTATAAATGATGTAAAGAAATACGGTATGAGGAAAAAGTGACAAACTTGTCCGTCAAAATGACATGCGGCAACAACAACAACAAAAAAAAATACCACAAGTGTTTTTATTTGCTTCTAACTCCATGACTTCAAACTTAGTTTTTCATTTACGGCCTCTCTGCTCTCCTAAACTCTTCATTGTGACAGCTGGTAGCACAAACAAAACCCTCCTTTAAAGAGGGCGGTCCACGCCACTTTTGCACCTGTTATCACACAGTCATAGTAGATCACCCACAACATGCCTACCAATAGCATGTGTAATTTTTTTAGTTTGTACATGCAACTTAGCACCTGTTATTTTAGATCTTAGTAGGTCCGATCCTAAGTGTTGGAAAGTTTAACGTTGATCATGTACTAATATGATGCTTTGTTGTAGTTTGTTGGGCTTTAATGATAATAGCTGTTACGTAGTTGTGATCACAAGTAGGAGATCAATTCAATTAAGGCCATGGCTGATATGGGCCCCTCTTCAAACTGAATTAATCAGTTATTGGTGTTCTTGTCCAGGGGAAGAACAAAAATTAAATCCCATTTTTTTTCTGTTTCAGGGCACTTTTGGCTGTTTGCTTTTATTTGGACATTGTAATAATGTTGTAACATTTTTAATAACACTTTAAACTCCGAAAAATATTTTGTCTGTCTATCTGAAAAACATGGTTGAGAAGGAGTCAATCAAAATCACAAAAGACCTTTAGTACAACTTTAGTTTAACTTTCAAAAATACTTCTGTGATGCTTTGGTATGGGAACATTAAGGTGGAGCAAATACCCAGACTATGTGTATCATCTTTGTGTTTGTACATGTCATGCATATGTGTGCACACTCCCAGATGTGTGAGCGAGGACCTGGTTGTGTAGCCGTAAGATCTCCGCTTCGCCGCTGCGTGTTTTCTCCTGCTCGGTTTCGTACAGCTCTTTGACTTCCCTCAGATCTTCTCCCAGCTTCCTCACCTGCTCCTCCAGAGCCTCCTCGTCACTTCTCCTAGAGCCCTGTCAACAGACAACGAAAATGTTTTAGATATAAACTGAACGTAGAAATAAGTGCTTTGATTATAAGACCTCTGTGTTTGAGTTCTATGTGTTTAATAAATGCCTTTAAACGTGAACTCTCATTGATTTGACCGAGATGGATACATGGATGTATGGATGGATGGATAAAAAACACATAAATAAACAGATGGATTTACCCATTTGTCCAGACCAGCGTGTGACTACATGGAAAAATAGATTTAATTGGTTATAGAGTAAAGATAAGAAATAATGGAATTGCATGAATGGAGGGATGGGTGTTTTTTTTTTTTTTTTAACTGAGGATGTGTAGGGATTGTGAGATTGATAAACAGACGGATGGGTGGATTAAGAAATCAGTCAATCAATCTATCTGACTATCAAACAATCCATCAATATGCAGACTGACAGCCAGTCTATCTGCCTGCCTTTCATTCAATCTATGTATGTATGTATGTATGTACCTACCTATCTGTCTGTCTGTCTGTCTGTCTACCTATCTATCTATCTATCTATCTATCTATCTATCTATCTATCTATCAATCTATCAATCTGTCTATCTATCTATCTATCAATCAATCAATCAATCAATCAATCAATCAATCAATCAATCAATCAATCAATCAATCAATCAATCTATCTATCTACATTCTTGTTTTTCTCACCATGGACTCGTTTCCATCGAGCAGATTCTGTGTTAGCCTCCGCTCTCAGTATGCAGCTTTGCATCTAGGCTTCCTGTAGGCACGCGGCTGAGGAGCATAGTGAGCGAACTTCACAGTAGGCCTCCCAAAGCTGGAGACGCATCTGAACAGGAAGGTGAGGAGGAAAGTGATTACCAATGTGAAATTAAGAGTGAGATGTAGGGCTGGGAAACACGTCCATATTTTCTTCAGAAGAGTTGAAAATGAAAAGTCAAGATTTTTACTGACTTACTCCAAATGTAAGTCGTTGCAATGTTTGAAAATATAAATACAGAGAATTTAGAGTTTTTATGATGGAAGACTTTGAAGGCTTTTGAATGAGTACACGTTAAGGCTAATTTTTATATATATATATATATATATATATATATATATATATATATATATATATATATATATATATATATATATTTATATATATATATACAGTCATGGAAAAAATTATTAGACCACCCTTGTTTTCTTCAATTTCTTGTTCATTCTAATATCTGGTACCACTAAACATATAATACAATGAACACAACAAAAAATGCAGCTGGTCACATAATACTTTATGTCCTATTTGACATTCTTAAGCTTAATTGATTCCCAGGGTATATAAGAGGCCATTTCATGTCACAAGCAGCACTGCATGCAAAGGCCTAGAGTGGTTTCCTGCTTACATTCAAGCCGTAGCACAACTCAGAAGTTGTCAGCTCTCACAAAAATAAATAAAAAAAAATAGATAGAAAATAAAATAATAAAATAAAAATAAATAGATAGATACAAATATATAAATAGATTGGTTTTCTATACTGCTGGAAATTGGCATGAGTGAGAGACAGGTAGCGAAAAAACTGAAGATCTCCAAGACAGCCGTTCATTACAACAAAAAAAAACAAGCTGAACATGGCACTACCAAATTGCTACCTGGCCGTGGCAGAAGCGTCTTTCTACCCCACGAGATGACCGTGTACTCATCCGTTCTTTTTGTGGATTATTTTTTCCATTCTACAAAAAAATATTTAATTTCATTTCTTGTTCAGCAAGGACAGTTCGAAACCGACTTGTTGAAGCTGGTTTGAAGTCACACAGAAACGCAAGAAGCCCTTCATCAATGAAAGGCAGAGGAAGGCCGGTTACTCTTTGCTCGAGGCCACAAGGATTGGACTGTTGATGATTGGGCTAAGGTTCTCTTCAGTGATGAATCCAATTTTGAATTGATGCCCACTCCAGCCAACTTACTGGTTAGGAGGAAGCCTGGAGAAGCTTACAACCCAGACTGTCTTGCCCTACAGTAAAACATGGGGGTGGATCAGTCATGATCTGGGGTTGTTTCAGTCTGAGTGGAACAGGGCAAATGCAATTGTGTGAAGGCCGAATGAACCAGGTCATGTACAGGACTACCCTTGAAAACAGTCTTCTTCCATCAGCTGGAAAACTCTTTCCTGCCTCGAATGACTGGATTTTCCAACAAGACAATGCCCCTTGCCACACGGCAAGGTCAGTTAAACTCTGGATGGAGAACCACAACATTGGCACCATGCCTTGGCCTGGTGAATCACCAGATCTTAATGCAATTGAAAACCTGTGGAAAATCAACAAACTCAAAATGGAGAACCACAAGCCCAAAAACAAAGAAAATTTTTATGAATTTGTTGTCTAGCAATAGGCTGCTGTGACAGCAGAACAATGTCAGAAGCTGGTGGAGAGCATGCCAAGACGCATGGCTGCAGTCATCAAAAACAATGGTTATGCAATCAAGTATTAACTCTTGTGTGTATCATGTGTTTAAAGCAAACAGAAAAGAAAACATGGAATGCTTAAAAGTAGTGTTTTTGGCGGTACAATGCCATAGCTATTGATGTAAGAATTTAAGTAATTTTGGTTATTATCAAGAAAACCATGGAAAATGAATAGTTCTTAGTTCTTAAATTAAACTCTCATGAGCTATTTTTGTTGTTATCATTATAATTGTCCAAACAAATGTACCTTTAGTTGAGCCAGGCATTAAAATTAACAAGAAATTGAAGAAAACAAGGGTGGTCTAATAATTTTTTCCATGACTGTATATCTTTATATATATGTGTATATTATATACTTCGCGTCATTTTTTTTGTTCACCACCACCCAGACATTATATAATACATACCTAAACAACTGACAATCATAGTATCATAATATCATAATAATGGATAAATAAAACAATTCCAAATTCATTATACATACAGCACAGCAACTTTCCATATACAGTATGTATATCCTTAAACTGAGTTTACATTCAAAGTGTATTTTTCCATTATTTATGTATCAGTGAAATTAAGTATATTGTGAAAAAATAAATAAAAAAATAGAGAAAATAAAATAATAAAATAAAAATAAATAGATAGATACAAATATATAAATAGATTGGTTTTCTATATCATTTGTCAGAATAATTAATATTTAAGCTATACATGAAACATAAGAATCTCAAATCATCTGATATTATTCAACATTTACATTGTCAGTTTTATACCTGATATAAAATGAGGCCCATCTTTTTTCAAACAGCCTTTTTTTCCTATTAACTTTATGGGTTATTTTTTCCATTCTATAAAAAAAATTAAATTTCCACTTCCATTCTATAAATATGTTTTTTTTTTTAAATAAGATTTAATATTGATCAGAGTGTTCCATGTTCATATGCTGTGAAAATAGCTCAGCTTTCAGTGTTTATGTAGACAAACTAGGGCTGAACAATTAATTGCAAATTAGATTAAATCACAATATGTCTTGTTGCAATTTTCAAATTGCAGAAGGTTTAATGTGTTGAACATTTTGGCATTGTGATGTAGTTTTTTGCAATTTCATGCCTATTTTTTTTTTTTTTACCTCTATTCATTCACTTTTTTCCCACTTTTGGACCATTTTTACCTTTTTTAACCCCATTTTTACAACTTTATGCCTATTTTGCCCCATTCATCTTTTTTTGCCACTGTCAGAACCATTTTTGGAATTTTACATGGTTTTTGAAATTTAATTTCAAAATTAATTCCCAATTTTGCTGCCATAATCAATTTTCCTAAGCCACTTTGATTTTTTTTGTCAATTTTCCCAATTTTTTTTGCAGTTTTATACCTATTTGCACATATTCATTAACCTTTTTCTGCTTTCATACCATTTTTACCCAGTTTTTACAGTTTCATACCTATTTTGCTTCTGTTCTTCAATTCTCCACTTTTTCTTAAATCTTTTATCCTTAGATTAATTTAATGTCATATTGGTTTTACTATAAAAAGATCTACTGCTTATGTTTGTTTAAGAATACATAAGATGAGGAACATTAAAACAATTGCAGTAAATTGCAATATTGGGGAAGAAAATCGCAATTAGATTATTTTCTCAATTCGTTCAGCCCTAAGACAAACTACGTAATAAACACTGACATACGCTTCAACTTTAAGAGGGAAATTCTGTTTAGTTTGGGAATATATTTTAAGATCACAAAAGGCAAAACTTGGTTCATGTTATTTTTTTGTCACTTGGAGTTTTTTATTATAAGTGGAAAAGAAAATCAATAAAACTTGTATACTGAGTGTTGTTGAAAAAAACAGGGATTTGATTTTACGTCTCTCTTTTCCAGCCCTACTTTGATGATAATCCAGCTCCTTGTGTCTCCATGCTGTACCTGCTCTCGCTCCTGCTCCAGCTCCTCCTGCTCCATGCTCTGTTCGATCTCACACAGCAGGCTGGATGGATGTGGTGTGAGGCTGTGAAGGCTGTGCTCCTCCGTTAACTCCTCCAACCGGGATGTCAGCTGTCTGTGGGACATCTGGACCTCCTGGAGTTCTAGCTGGTTCTGTCGTAACTAAACTCAACAGAAGAGAAAATCCTTATAGTGTTGAGCAAAGTGAAGGTCCAGCTCTGCAGAGGTTCTGTCTGAAGTTACTGTGATTCCACACTTTACTGAGTTAAAGGTGCTATGAGGAGAATCTATCTATTCTGCTACCGATGAGCACGCGCGGCGACTGTCGTAAAGACGTGACCCAAGCCAAAGCGTGTGTTTGTTGTGATGCTAATGAATGCAGCTCGGACCTTCCTCAGAACTCTGCATTGCTTTACAACTTCTTTTTTCAACAACTTACAGGATGCAAAGCGACGAGGTAATGTATCTCTTTCTAGTTACGTAGTGGTAGTTTTTGATGAGTGACAACAAGCAATTTTTGGAAAACTTAGTATCGTAGTTTTGTAGCCGGCTATATATGGCTACTTACAGCCCGGTGCTCTAAGACGTGTCTGAATAATATAAATTTGCTCTAGTTTTAATTGTCTTGTTCCTGAAGTTGAGTATCCAGGCCAGTCCAGCCCTGTCCAACCAGACCACGAAGCTAAGGAATAGCATTCATAGATAACCTATTTAGATGCTATAAAACTCATCTTAAAGTGTGTATTTCCATCAGGCATATATCTTAAAGTGAGACTTTTTTTATAATTACTTGTTAGTCGTTAGCCATTAACCATAGCTAACGGCTAACTACCAATCCATGTCAAGAAACGCTGCTATGATATAGCATACTTAATGGCTAAACTTTGCTCCTAACAGCTAACTGTTGTTAGCTAACAAGGGCAAACAACAGTTAATGGCCTTTAACTGCTGTTTACCCTTGTTAGCTGTTAGCTTAACTACCTTAAGACTATCGTTTCACATTAAATTATAGCACACAGATGTATCATTTAACACTTTTATGTGACATAAACCTCGTCAAAGACAATCGCTACAAAGTAAACTTCCAAGGAGAGCAGATTTCACCAAATATCACTGAGCTACCATGATGACCACAGGCTAACCGGCATTAGCTGCCACAATATTCTTCCCTGATTGGGCCGTTAAGCATTTAGCCGAGTGAAGTTGTTGGACAATGAAAGCTGGCAAGACTGAGAAGCATGATTTCAGAATCAGGCAGGTCTGTCTGCGCTGCAAGGCTGACAATAAATAATATATATGAGTAAGAAATTATGTCTGTTCTGTTTTTTTATGTTTTTTCTTTCTCCCAGTTTTCCATTACCAAACTCATGTATGTTCACACGTAAAAAATAATCAGAAAATGAATTAAGGAAGTCTCTGAACAGTCATTTTTCTAGTGTATGATTTATCCAAAAAAAGGGAGATAGTAACTCTAAAGCAGTTCTGAGTTTGTGAGTTGGTACCTGTAGGTCCTTCTCGTGGCTCTGCCTCTCCAACATGAGCGTCCTCTCTCTGAGCTCGTCCACCGTATTCTGCAGCAGCTCGTTCTCCTCCAGCATGGTGTGCACTCGATGTTCTAGCTCCATCTTCCTCTCCGACAGCATCTTAATCTACAACACCAAACAGATCCATTGGGTTTTTGTGTCACGTGAAAAAGGTGCTTAAAGTCTAAACTGAGGATTCCTTAGTTTTCCCGTCGACTCATGGGCGGCTACGCTCTTAATGCAAAGACAAACTTTGTTGTTTTCATGTCTTTGGTCGAGCTGAGCTCTGACTCAGGATTAAAATAATACTCCCACTGGTCTTAAGAATGTTTGTTGCCTAGCATTGGTGTAGGCGTGAGTTGCCACCCTCGTCTTGAGGAATGTCTTGTTGATATGTAAGAGGCTGCCATAGCTTCCTCCTTCTCTGCATCTGTACAGGCCTTCTATTTCAGGCTGCCACTGCAGATGCACCACATTGGATTGTTTTCCTGAGTCGCTGACGGGGCAGCTCTACTCATTAAAGAAACACTAGCTCTTGCTCATTTTTATCCCTCCTGCTTTTGACCTACATCCACTAACCTACTTCACAGCTGAGGAGCTTACATGTGGAGCTCTAACACATGAGGACTGATTTGATTATTGAGTCCTATGGAGGGGTACCATTGCTCATCTCTGGATATTCTTCCCCTCCTTTCGTCTGTAACAACAAAAACAGCTTTGGCGTCACCTCACATGACATCCAGCAGGAGAGTGGAAACGTGGGAGCACCCAGACATTGCAGTACCTTCAGCTAAATATAGAGTGGTAGCCTTCTCTCCCATTTATAGCTCAGGCTCTGCAGTCTGGGAGTTTTCCACCCGACTTTGAGGAAAAGCAACTGTAACATCTTTCTGCTGTTTTACAGCCTACCTGAACATACCTGACTCATATCATACGTGACACAACTTACATCACAACACTCATCATGCCCCAAAAACAAGCACGTCTTCAAAGCTGGATCTTATGCCCCAGTCACACATTCCCGTTTCTCATGGTGATTGTGCACGACTGTACACGATTGACAAGGCTGGTGTGATCGCTATGATACGGGATGAAATGACTGTCTCACCCCTGGACACACCCCGTACATACACCGTCAGTAGAGCCTCTACTGATGTTAGAAGCTCTACTGACAGGGGCGTTCGTCCCGCTCCAGTTAGGTTAATACAGCGATATGACGAGGACTCCTTGAATTTCCATTCCGCTGACACGACGTCAGCCCCGCTCGAGCTCTGTCACTAGCGCCGTATTGAACAGGACACAGTCGGGGCACAAACGGATACATCCTTGTCAGTCATCCTCATAAAGCTTTCAAGATTGAGCCACGATCAGCCCCACTGAGCTCCGTACATGCCACGCTAATACCGCTCGCATTAGGACTGCATTAGGCTTCCATCCCGCTATACTGAGAGCGGCGATTCTCCACGAGAGTTTAGAACAGGTCGAAACTGTCTGGGCCCTTCCACGTTCCCAACCGTTCATCCACGACTATACAACGGTGATCCAGACCAAGGAGTGCATGCACCACGACCAAAGCACGTTTCATCAGGATTATGACAATCGTGCACAATCACCATGAGAAACAGGAATGTGTGACTGGGGCTTTAGGAAACAGGGATTGCCGTGAGGATGGAGATGTCAAACATGGATTCTGTCTTCTATTAGTTCAAATTAATATACTTTTGGCTTAGATTTTTCTTAAATCCACTGTGCTTTAATACTTTACCATGACATTTACTTGAAATGCTAAGGTATTAAAGCCGCATTGATTAAGAAAAGACGTCTTTTCGTGCAGCATGGCAGTCGTCGATGTACGTACCTCATTAAACAATAGCACTTCATCTCGGGATGCAGGATATTATCAGGATATTATCAGTATCAGCAGATAATTGCCTAAAAAGTTAATCATCTGTATCTGCTGATATGAAAATGTTCCCAATACTTACCTCCAATGTTTCAGCTGTACAAACTATATCTCATCTATAATATATATCCCAGATATTGGCACATGAACCATCACTGACCGCCCACTTTTATAAACTGAAAGCATAATTTATTAAAGAATAATGTGTTGTTTGTCTTGCTTCACAATAGTTTGTAACACAAGTAGGGCTGGGCAATATATCGATTAAATCAATTAATTGGAATTATTTTCTGCATTTTCTGATTTTTTATTCACTTACTTAAATTGTAAGTAGTTGCAAAGTTTGAAAAAATATAAGTGCTGAAATTGTACAGTTTTTATGATGGTGGCCCTGTCATGTTTTGCACAAGCACTTTGATAGGCTTATAAATATATTTTTTAATTAGATTAAATATCAATCAGAGAGACACATGTTAACAGCTTTCAGTGTTTATGTAGTCAAACCTGCCTGTGTTAGAACTACATAATCAACATTATATGCCACACGCTTTAATTTTAAGAGGGAAATTCGGATTGATTTAGGAATATATTTTGACAACTTAAAGGTAGAGCTTTATTCATGTCATTTTTGTGTCACTTGGAGTTTTTTGCTTTGAGAGGAAAAAAAATCGATAAAAATTGAAAATCAAGTTTCAAATTGGGGATTTTATTTTTAGGCTATATCGCCCAGCCTGAAACACAAGTGGGAACAGGGCAGGTTTAGTTAAAGCTGCAGTATGAAGTATATTTTTTGTGTAACTGGCCCAAAAATTAATACAATTACATTTCAACATCTTATCACTGAAGCCACACAAGAGCTCATTAGACATTTGTTTCCCCGCCTTGCTCTTAATTAAGCCTTTAAAAACATAGCAAAGCCAATCAGGGCTTGAGCTATATGTGGTTGTAAAATATAAACGATCTTTAGTCGTTTATATTGTGCAAATAATGTTAAGTTTATGTTTCTTTTTTGGCTACAAATACATTAAATTGGCATAATTCTTTTATAGTATATTTTAAGATTCTTTAACTGGTTTTTAAATCTATTAATCATCTTATTTGTCTTACCAAAAAAGAGCCTGTGAGCCCAGTGGAGCTCTCAGATTTTCAGGACGTTCTCTGTTAACAGTTCCCAAAGTTGGAACAAAAACTTATGGTGAAGCACCTTTTTATCGATATGGCCCCGTCTATCAAACAGCCTACCAAGACCTGACGGATGTACCTAATGTTAAAGTTTTAAAAGCAAACTCAAGACCGATGTCTTAAGTCTGGCTTTTACTTTAATATAATCTACTCATCTTAATCTGTTTGAGAATTTAAGGTTTAATCAATTTTAACTTCAGAATAACTGTTTTGCCACAAGTTCTTCTTCAGTGTTTTATTTCCCTGTTTAAACATATTGCTGTTTCTTTTAGTGTTTCTATTCTCATTACAGCATCCTTTTCTATTTGTTTATTTCTACTTGATTTCAATATATTTATTTTAATTCTATTTGATATTTTTAATTTTCAGTCTTAACCAGTGCTTACTCATTTAAAACCCTTAAGACCCTAAAGTACGTCGTTATTAAAGGTGCAGTGTGTAGAAGTTGGTATCATTTCGCCGAACAGAAACGTTAAATATAGGATATTATGTTTCTATTTTTGTGTAAAATCCAAAATAATCCCTATAATACTTGGTTTTCTTTTTATTAAGTTAGAAAAAGCTTTTAATATCTATGTACCGTGTGTCTCCCCTCTGTGCAGGCTGACATAACGATCCGCCATGTTGTCTATGGGTGGGTTTTGGGGACAAAACGCGCAAAAAAAAATGGTCGCTGGTACTGAAACCCACCTTGATGGGATATGGCATCTTAGCTAACCTATAATCTATTAAATAAAAGTTATAAATATGAATGAAAACCCCTCACCTGGATGTAACGAAATTTCGTGCCATGGAATTTCGCAAAATAAAAAATGACGAAATAAAATTCAAAGACGCACAAAATAAAAAATGCGAAGGGGCACTGTGCACCACTGAGACTGGTGATTTTTTAACCTCCTCGCCTACCGTAGCAAAACACTTGCTTAAAAAAGGAGGAAGAAGAAGTGGAGGAATTAGCTGACACTCCTTCATCAAATAAATCGGTTGTGTGGACCTATTTTGGCTTCCCATGTAAAAGACGCGAGAACGGTGAGAAGATTGCGGACAAAACAACAACCGTGTGCAAAATATGCCGCTACAGTTCACCGTATACTTCAGCGAGAACAACTACCATGATGTACCAGACTGCTATTTGTTTTCCTTTTCATTCAAGAATGTACTTATCCTGATTGTTACAACAACAAAGCACTTTTTATTGAGATTTTATGTTTGTATTTGCACTCTAGTCTAAATAAGGGCAAAAATTACAATTTAGTTTTTTTTCAAAGAGCATTTATTTTGTACTGATGCAGCAATATTTTTTGTATGTCTGCATTAGGAAGAAAATAAAGAAAATGAGACTTTTGCACAACTTCCTACGGTTGGAGATTTTCTTCAATCTTCATTTCGTATTGTGAGCCCTGTTTCGTATTTCATATCGTTTCATGAGTTGACCATTTCGTTCCACCCCTGTGAAACGGATGCCCTGATTCTTTTTGGTCTTCATCGGCTCTTGTCGCTTAGCAATGTAGCGGACGGGCTCATTCCAAAATCCGAACACTAGAGCTGTGTTTGAAATTGCCCACTATCACAGATATAGTGCACTATATAGTGTGTTCGCCATTTTTTAGTGTTGTTCAAATTCTCACTTTCTCTCTTTCACTATATAGTGCACTACAAAATACCCACAATGCACAGCAAAAGTGAGTGTCCATACGACGTACCCTATATTCTACTCCCGTATACCACAATCCAATGCGGTCGTGTTTTTCCATAGAAGAAGAGAAGGAAGGCTGTTAGGCGCTGCTTTCTTTCATAAATGTAAAAACACGTTAAAGTATCTTTAACATGTTCGTAGCGTAGCTCTTTAACGTCTTTTAGCGACTGTAAACAGCTTCAAAATTTGCTACTTATCCTCCCGAGTGCCCGGTTTCTTTATGTGAATTTTGGCACGTCCACTTCCGTCACAGGAATATCCGGCTCATCTGCTGACGCTATTTCAGTGTAGTGTCTGAAATGTCGTTTGGTCATTCCCTATATAGTCCACTATTTTATTTACACTACAGAGGGGATAGTGAGTGAGTGGATGAGTGGACGATTTTGAACACAGCTTAGATGTCGCAAAAATGCCAATTTCTACACACTGCACCTTTAAGATGCATTTAGTTGATGTTGTGTACTGTTTGTCAATACTGAGTGGGTCTGGGTCATACCTCCTTGTATCTTCTTTTAATTATCTTTTTGTGCAGCACTTCCTGCTACACTATTTTCAAATGTTTTCCATCCTAATTAAATAACCCATCTCTAAGTGGAGGGTTTGTGCCCTTGATAAAATAGCTGTATTAGTATTGGTGATAATAGTTTGAATAAAATGTAGTATATTGGATATCAGCAAAAATCCAATATCATGCATCCCTGACTGCACCTCATGATCATCATTAAACTGACATGAATGAGTAACAGCAGATTTAAGGTTGATGCAATCCTTGTTTCTGTGGTTTTGCACATCCTCACATGCAGCATGCAGTTCAGCCCATAGACAGCGTTCAGTTACGACTCACTTCTAGCCCTTGCTGCTCCAAACAAGAGGGAGGGAGTTTGAGAGGAGTGAGTGTTTGGGCAGGCAGAGAGATAAGAAATAACAAAGAGATAAAAAAAATAATAAACTTTGAGAGAAAATCCACAGTGCTTAGACAGACCGAACACAAGTGAAAAGTGAACACAGTCATTTTGTCAGACATGAAACAAATTGTTCAAAGCAGCGTTTCAATTTTAATTAACCTAACCAGACATTTAATCATAAAAATAAACAATATTACTTTTGCTCAGCACCCGACAAAGAGCAGGGTCAAGTTAGGAAAATTATTGTAATTATTTTCCAAATGTCATTGTGTATTTTTTCTGATAGACTAAGATTTAGGAGAATGAAACAAATAAAACCGAACGTCCCATGCAGTGTTTATTATTATATTATTATTGTTAATCAATTCACTGACTTTTTGTTTTACCATTGAAGTAATAAAAATGCAGCTGAAGAGCTGAAAAACAACAATAACACAAGTAGAAAAAACTGGAAACTGAGATAATATTTTCTGATGCAAAGGGGAAAATGATGTGTCACATTATATCTGGAAACTACAAGCAGTATCTAATTACTTTAGGAAACTGTATTTCTAAAATCTTGAATAGCAAAACATTCCAGAACATTTTAGGTATAAATAATAATATATAATAATAAACATATCCCACAAATTTTATATCAGCTGTTAACTTATTAAATACTGATACTATGCTATTAATATTAGAACAAAATAATGCAGCAAAATATCCTGATATATAAGTGTATTCGCATTTTCTTACAAATCTAATTGATATCAAGTCTCCATCCTGTAGTTAAGAGTTTTGTTCATTTAAATTTCATTCATATATCTTCAATTTTATTTATTTAATCTTATCCTCTATTTTTTTTTACATTTGCCCTTATTTTATTTTGTCTTGTTTTAACCTTCTTGTACTAGAAAGAAAACAACTGCTGAAGTCAAATATGTTGTACGTGTCGCATATTGGCAATAAAAAATCGATTCTGATTCTGATCCATTCTAAAAGTAAAAGAGTATTTCTAAAACTGCCCACTGCATGGGTTTATAGTTACTACACTTTCTGTTCATGAACAGTAACAGGACTAATTATCTATCCTACATTCTTTCATGCATCACATCATCATGAGTCATGCAGTATTTAAGTAGTGTTAGAAAAAGGCCTACAAAGTGAACGTGAAAAATGTCAACATGACGTATCAGTGCACAATCAGGAAAAGAGAAATTCCATTTTAGCTAAGAAACTTACACAAATACAACTGTTTTTGTTGTTTTCTTTTTAAATCAATAGATATGGAGATCAGATTAAAGACGTTTTACCTTCTTCACAAAAGCTAACGCGAAGATTTTACCAATTTACATCATAAATGTATTTCCATCTTGTTCTCCAACAACAGAACAGAAAATTATTAGTGGTGGTGTCTGTGATGATTGGATGGTTTGGGGAGTATCAGAAGTGGTATTGGCATCAATAAAAAATAATGAACCCAATCCTTACACTTCATTTGTTTCATTTCACTGCGTCACTGCGTCACTGGTGGCTACAAAAAAACACCAAGCCATTATTTCCCTTCTCCAGTTCAAGGTGATGCCTCAACACCATCTGTCTTAGGGTGGAGATATGCTTGTAGTTTGTCCCTGCGTTGGTATGGGCGTCCACTGGTGTCATGAGGTTTTTTGTTTTTTTGCTTGGCTGTATGTGACCTGTGTTACTGGAGGACACCACTAGAGGGCACAAAAACCTCAGGATAGACGTACCTACCTGACGAGTTAGACGTAAACTGAAATTATAGCAGTTTTTGAAATTGTCTACTATCCTAGCAGTGCGTACTGATTCACCCAAAATGTAGTCTGCAGTATACAGTATGGGAACAAATGCGAAAGTTGCAGTGTGCAAAAAATACCCAGATGACGTACTAATTCAGGACAATTTTACAGTAAACATCAGACCAGTCTGCTTCGCCTACTGTTACCCACAATGCAAAGCGCTTGAATTGAAAATGAGTGAGTGAAGCTTCAACGAGCGGAGCAGCAGATGAAACAAATATAAGAGCCGTTAATAGAGAGCATTTCAGCTAGCATTAGCAGACAATAATAGTGTGTAACAAGCTGTAAAAAGGTCCGTTTCTGATTTTCTGTTAACGGTTCGTAACGGCCGGAGCAACGGTGGTGTTAAGTCCGTCCTATACCTGCGGCATTATCCATCACATAAAAATTTTACAAAATGATTCCTCTCCAAAATAATACGTATTCTCCACCACTGACTGATTCATATATAAAATGCTGCTTCTGGCAATATCTGCAGATTAATAACTGAAATGTCAACATGTACTCATGGTTTGTTTGTTTTGTACAATTAAAATTAAGTTTGGAAAATAAATCGGCTGTAGCCTACTTCTGCTTTGCTCAAACTGGAAACCAGCGTAGCTACAAAATAAACCAAAAAGAACAGTCAGACTACATTCAAGTGTAGTAGGCAGTATGCAGTGCCTACTACATACTACTTTCATACTCAGTAAGAAGTAGGCGAATTCGAAAATGGCCTGTGTCAATAATTTTGTGAATAAACACAGCAAATTACACAGCAAAAGTCAACTCAATCATCAGATATTAGCTGAGAGTTGATGCCCAGTGGCATGGTCTGAACCCGTTTCTTTAATACTGTCCTCTGTGCACTGAGGAACTGTCTCGGTGTTTGGCTGTAGTTAGTTACCATGTTGACTGATGACTGTGCTGATAGACGTCATAGTCAAAGAGTCAAAGAGAGAGTGTCCTCTTCTTGACGTGATAAATTAATGCAGGCGATGCAGCCATAATTTTGGTGTCCACACAGTTATATCCCCAACTCTATTTTCCAGTTAACCTAAGAACTGGCATTTTCTGACTTGCCAGTTAAAAACTTCACTGGGAACGCCCTCTTTAGTTAAACTTGTCAAATTCAAAGTCGAAATTTGTAAAGCCCTCGTATGTAAGACTCCGTCTTCAACTCTCTAGTGCCCTCTGTGGACATTGAGTGTAACTGCACTGTTGTGAAACAGAGCACTGCACACCAACCTGCATTTGCTGACATACAGAGGGAGGAGAAGCCGACAGGACGTCCAGAGAGATAAATAAACCATGTGGACTGATAAGGTTCAGTCTGATCATGTTTCTTTCAAAGCGTGAACTGTCAGATGTGAGCTCAGCGTCTGCATGTGTGTTCTGTAACTTCGACCATAGCTTGTACGCTGTGCCGAATAAATTACACCCAGTGTTTATTTGGGACCCGGCAATTAATCGAAACCCGGCATTTATTTGGTATACTACTAGGGCTGGTATGATACACTTTTCTCCCAATTCGATTTTTTACAAATTTTTAGGTGCTGATTTGATTTAAATTGCAATTCTATGATATTCTTGATTTTTGCAATCTTTAGTTAGCTTTTTTAACAGCAGCGAAAAAAAAGATGAACAATGATGATGCCTACAGGCTATATCAGGAAAAATACACATCACATGTGAGTCTGTTTTTAGGATTTATTCAGCAATATATTTTAACCAGCTGTTAATACTCTCTCTTCAAAAGACTGGACTGCATTTAAAAGTGGCTTAACACAGACTAAAATGAAGCATTTACATTCGGAAAAAAAAAAATCGATTTAAAAAAAACAAACAAATATTTTAAGGTACACAGCTGGAGTGCAGCCTGTGCACAGACACACATCAACAGTGTTCGTGAAGAGTCTTTAAATGCTGTGTATACAGATGGTTACACTGTGAGCCTGGTATGAAGTGATAAAAAAGAGTGTTTAATGGTAGCTGCTCACCTCAGCCTGTAGCGTCTCGAGTCGTGTCATGTGCTGGCTTGTAGACAAACTCTTCTCCCTGAAGTCATCCCGTAATGAATGGACCTGAGTGGACAGCTGCCTCTCCACCTCTGCAGCCTGGTTAGAGACAAACAAGGCAAAAGATTTCTCCTTTAATGATCACTCATGTCAAACTGGAGATAAAACTGAGGGATGATACACTCGTGAGCTCTTAACTCTTTGTTTTATTACCCACATTCACACAAGAAAACAGGCACCACACACTAACTGCAGGTTTGCTAAACACACTGATGCACTCAGGCTGTCCCTGTCTCTGTTAATGGTGCATTCAATAACTGCTACCAAAGGCCACGGCCCTGTTAAAGCTCCTTTGCTAATTTATCACTTAGACATGATAGAAATGTTTGATGTGTTTTATTTACTGAATATCATCAGAAATTCTAGAAAAGTTTGTATGAACTTGTAAAAACTGGGTAAAAATGGTATGAAAGCAGAAAAAGGTTAATAAATAGGTGCAAAATAGGTATGAAATCGCAAAAAAATTGGGAAAAATTGCCAAAAAAAGTCCAAAAGTGGCTTAGGAAAATTGATTATGGCAGCAAAATTGGTAATTAAATTTGAAATTAAATTTCAAAAACCATGTCAAAATTCCAAAAATGGTTCTGACAGTGGCCAAAAAAAGATGAATGGGGACAAAATAGGCATAAAGTTGGAAAACAGGGTTAAAAAAAAGGTAAAAATGGTCCAAAAGTGGAAAAAAGAAGTATAGAATAGAAGTAAACAATAGGCATGAAATTGCAAAAAACTACATCACAATGCCAAAATGTTCAACACATTTTGGGCTAAAAATATTGAACTTTCTACGATTTGAAAATTGCAACAAGCCATATTGTGATTTAATCTAATTTTCAATTAATTGTTCAGACCTAATTTCAAGCCAGCATTAGCAGAGAAGCTTTTATCCATAAGCAACTAAAAGCACCTTGTTTTTTTAGTTTTTTTAATTAATTTTATGACACAAAAAAACAAGACAACATAAACACAAGATACACCCCACTCACCCTCACCTCCCACACAAAACTACACATGGTACAACAAAAATGTATGCATATAGACCCATTCAGTTTACATTTTCAAAATAAACCTTTGAAAACCTCCCATTTCCTTCCATGTTTTTTGGCATCATTGTCATTTTCGACCATATAACCTTCTAAAACTATATATCGCTGAATAAGTCTTTTAAAGGAAATAATATTAAGCAGCAGTGGTTTGCACGAGAGATGTGATGCTCACGAACAAGCTGAGTTTTTTAATGCTTCTTTAAAGTGAATGATGAGAACTGATTCATTCTCATTTAAGAATGGCTGCAAATGAACATCTCACTTGTAACCCTAATTGGTTCTCAGTGTTTGCTCAAAAGAAGACATGAAAGAAAAAAAAGTTGGAGTATCCCTTTCAGTCCATTTCCATTTTTACTTAAGATGTTGCAAAACAGCAACGATGTGCAACCTTTGAAAATGCTGTATTATCAAAATGCAACAAAAGTTGTGGAATTCAAATAAGACAAAAAAAATGATACTACTACTTTGAAGATATACTTTCATTCAACATTTCTTGTTTGTCTTTTGAGTTAAAAATGATTTGTGTCTGTGTAAATGTTCTTTACATCAGGGAGGATCTGCATGACAAGTGCCGCGGGCTGCAGATTTACACACATTAACCGCTGGTCCTGATCCTGAAACATCCTGAAGACTTTGCCAAGTCACACTGGTATTTCTGAGACACGTCTCCTCATGTATCAAAACAAATAGTGGGCACAATCCCTGAAAAGATTGCCACATTATCTTGCTGGGCAGTGGTTGTTTTTCCTCTTTTGAGCCTCCCTGTACACAGCAGATCCACATGCTGTCTGAATGCTGTGCAGTGGGTATTTTAGTCCAGTCTGTGCTTGTTTTTCTGTTAGTGAGTCTTCCTATGGTGACCAGACTTATCTGAAAACTTTGCTGACATTTTTGCTCTCTATATTTTGTACTTTTTCTTTACTTTAGTGAATGAATATAAATAAAATTCTGGTAAAGTAGCTCTTGCTGTATGATGACATTATGCAGTACAGGGTAAAATCCTTAAACTCTCTTGTGCTCAGAGTTTCAATCCTGTCCAACAGCAGGCTGCTTGCATCAGCTGATCTTATTGAAGAGGTGACATCAGGCCACAGAGGGCCTGACTGAGCCTCATTAGCTCCCAGCTGCACACAGGAGGCCACCGTTTGCATCATTATCGCTGCCATGGCAGCAGCAAACGATCCACTCGTTGCAGCTTATTGAGGAGCCTAAAATAAAAAGAGATGCTTTAGGAGTGCCAGCCAATGATCTGCACACCATGATGTGGCCTGGGCACCACTGGTACAGAGTGACTGCTGGTATTGATTTTTAGTGTGAGAAATAAAATAGATGACTTTGTGTTGAAACAAGCTGATGAGCAAGGAGGACGAATCAAGACTGGAAACAGTGACACAAGAAATCACAAGTTACAAAGCTGTTGGAGAGAAAACTCAGGCTCAAGCAAGGTGATAAAGAAACACATAGAGAAACAAGAAAAATAGTTAAAGGTAGATAAATTTAGCTTTAAAAAACACAAAGGTGTAATTTATGAGAAATATGCCATCACGGCCACTACAGGCAAAACCTGCAAGCTTCAAGCAGAGCTGGAGCTGCACTGATTTCACACAAACATACATCTTTTAGGATAAAACAAAACAAAAAGTGACTTGACTGAAGGCTGCAGTAAGAACCAACAAAAAAGTATTGAAGGCAGTCAATGGCAGGAATAAAGTGAAAGGTGAAACTGCAATTGAAAATGTTTATTTTGTTTAAATAATAAAAAGTGAAAGTTAAAGAGATGCCCTGAAAATAAATGTCTAAGTTCATCTGAGCAACACTTAGGAATTCTCATTAGGTACTTTGGTTGTTACTAAAGCGTCTAGGGTGCATGAAAAAAGCAACAAATATACTTTTGTATTTGTTGCTTTTTGGGTCTAAATGTCAAAAGGGCCAAAAGAACTTTGGCTCCTTTCTCCATTAGCCCGGCTCTACTTGCATCAGCCTTTGTGCTGTTTTTCCATTAACCCCAGTCAGCCACCCAACGGGTTCAGTGTCGCTGTAAACAGCTGAGCGGCACTGCGGTGACGTCATTTTGAGCGCGACACAACAATCTGTGTCTTTTTGTCACAAACCGAGTAAAAAAGGAAAGCAGAAGAAGGCTGCAGGTGGTAAGAAGAAATACCCCTTGAGAAGCACAGGAGAGTTTTGGAAGCTATACAACAGAATGAAGCCGAGGACGAGAGCAATCCAGCTGCAAAGAAAAGACGTATGAGGGTAAGCTAATGGTAGCTACCGCTAGCATGCTAGGTCGTCGCGCTCATGACTCATTGATGATGACACTGTCTGACCAATCAGTAGCCGGCAGTCGGTGACGTCATCTTTTAGTATGGACTCAGCTCGCTTGGAACCAGAGCGGAGTAGGTACTAAAACTAGCTTGTTTTAGGAGGTACCAGGCTAGTGGAAACACGCTGCTAATCGAGTAGAGCCGAGTAGAGTAGGGCCAAGGCGTGCTAGTGGAAAAGGGCCATAAGACACAGGAGTTTCTTGTCTAGACAACAATCTGTCTGGATATTTTTGTCTGGATAACAACGACAGTAAGCTGCACGTGTGTTGCTTGGTCAGCAGCTGAAGTTGCTGTTGTTCTTTTTCTTCTCCTTAGGTGAGCAAGCAACCTTCATCTGAAAGAGTTCTGCACATGAGCTGTGCGTCATGGTTTCTCCTGAAAACGCTGATACCTGTTTACATGGGGACAGATCCACAAATGTTTTCAAAACTTTTCACTCTGGACCCTGGTTTCAAAAGTTTGTGGATTCAGGCACTTCTAGCTAACCTGACACGCCAGATGGACAATTCCATTTATCCGCCACGGAAATATTTTACAAGTCCGTCTGGGAAAGAGCCATTAGAAAATGTTTTCAATTCAAAAACAACAGCAGCTTGTGATTGGATGATCGCTCGACTCGTCACACTTATCACAGGCTAATCCACATCAAACAACACTACTATGTATGATGTAGCAGCTCGTCCTGTTGTTAGCCGTTAGCTTAGATTACCTTAGACTATCATCTTACATTATGTTACATATGTGACATGAACCACGTCAAAGACAATCCATATCAAGTTTTCCCGGTAAACTTCTGAAGAGAGCAGATTTTGCTGAGTATCACTGATGATGACCACAGGCTAACCAACATATCTGTGGATGATTTCCACGTTATCTCCCAGTTTCCTAGCAGTGATTCCCGTCAGGAGAAGAGCAAAAACATGATTTCATCTGAGACAAGCTTCAAGTGACGTTCTTTGCTCCTCTTTCAAAGAATAAATTGAGTCGATTTATGATTAAAAAAACACAGACATTGAGATGCTTCAGAAGCTGCTATTGTTTTCAAACACGCGGTCACTTCCTGCTGTCGTCTCTTCCCTGATTGGGCCGTTGAAAGTTTGCAAAATGGACATGTGGGATTTCAGAATCCAGGCTAACTCCAGGCATCATTCTCTTGTAAACGGAGGCCAAATGAAACAAAAACTCTCTGATTTTAGTTGTTTTAGTTGTTGTGTAAACAGGGTTTAAGATCTGAACCATGGCCCACGATAAAAGGCCCCATAATTTATGAGATGAGAATAATTGAAAGCAAAAGAAAACTCTGTATTGCACTGTGACAGACTTTTAATGATACCAAACTTAAACATCGATTCTTGATTTAAAAAAAAACAACACAATAAAAGTCAAAGTTAAAGAGAGTAGTGCACTGTTCCAGACTTTCACGCCATAAGGCTAGGATTATTTCTCATTTAGAGGGGGAGAATTTACGTGGGCAGGTCTACACCATGACCCAGTCCAGATAGTTTTAGATACGCTAAAGATGTCTGCCTATTTAAGGGTTAACACCACAAACATAAATCTGTCTTCAGATCACTTTCTGCTTATAATAAATGACGTAAACTTTGAATGCGTCTGAAATCCAGCATGGGGAGGCCCTGAAGGATGAAAGGAAGCTCAACAGCTGGCTGAAAAGATAAATTAGACCACCTAAGTTATTTTTTTTCCAAGCGGGCCCTCAGATACCTCTGGTTGTGTTTAATGTTCAGCTTGGAGCGCTCTAAAAGAAAAAGCTACTGGAGTGGCTCTGTTTCATCTCTGCTGCTCTGAGGCTTCACTCCAAACTGTGGCAGCTCTTGAAATGCGGCCCTCTGGAGGCACTGAGGCTTTTTTGTAAACCTTTGTGATTTTATTCATAGAAATAAAGTTTCTCTGGATTCAAAATATGTCAACAGACTATCCCACAACAAAAACTAGAGCTGTTCTCAGGAAGTAGTGGTGCTTTAAGCAGAATTTCAGGAGCAGGACCACACCTCAACCACGCCTCCTACTGTGTTCCTATACATTAACCGACCATTTCCCTCTTTTGTTTCACACCCTCCCTCCCCTTTCTTTAAACTTCTTCCTTCCTTCTTTCCACAGGGTCTTATAAAGGGGGTTTGTTTTTGCCCGGGAGCTACGGCGAATTCTCCATGAAGTTTCCCCAAACCGCAATCTGCTTCACGTACCTGCTATGTTGCTTGTTATGAAAATTGCACACACTCAGGCTTTATATGAAGAGCCAGACAGGAGATATACGCCGCTCTTTCCTTTTAGGTTCACTTTATTGATGCTCCATTCACAGTACACTTGTCCGTCACTTATTATTGTCCCACACACGACACAGTACTGCACACATACGTTCCTACCACACACCTGCTTCTGCTACAGTGATTATCAGTGGGCAGGGTGTGTGCCCAAAGTTTTCTTTGCATACACAGAATTTCAATCAGAAGACACGCCAAGTGCACGACCTGCAACACTTCTATAAGTGACAAAGAGGGCACAACATCAAACTTTATCCGCCACCTGAGGACACATGAGGCCAAGTAAGTGAAACCTGCAAACGTTAGCCAGGTAGCTAACGTTCCTGCCATAGATCAATATGGCGGGAATGTTAGCCCGACCTGTGGTCAATATGAAGCTAGCAAAGCTAACATTAGTAAAGAGGGTGTACGTGTGTTGTATTTGTGGGAAGATAAGGTTTCTCTCTTCAAGAGAAAAATCTGAGTGCTTTTTGGGTGGACTGGTGAACAATGGTGAGGGACACGCCCCGTCATAACCTGTGACTCGACTTGACTTGCCCACAACAGTAAAAACTTGTAACTTGCTTTACACTCGGATCAAATGACTCAAGACTTGCTTGGGACTCGGATTGGAGGGACTTGGACAATTGTCTGCAAAATAGTATGTCTCTTATAAAAGTTTAAAATCAAACAAACTACCTTATAAAAAAAAACACTTGAAGCACTGACAACTTCTACAGGGAATGTGGCATGGAAGACATATGAACAGACAAATAAAAGCGGGAACTCAGAGACTAAAAACACTGAGAATAGCAAGAAAAGCCAAGAGCAGGTGAGACGGATTACACGGGTGGACAGGAAGTAAAACAAGAAATGGCACAACAAAATGAAACAGGAAGGACAGGAAACATGAGGAACAAAAGTTTAAACAAAGAACAACAAGTTTGAAAATGCTAAATAAAACTAAAATGGCTACAACCATGACACAAAGGCAGTTAAACTATTTTACTGCAGCCCCATTGACCTCTTTCTGTCTCTGCGATGGCCCATGCAGTGGTGAGAAATCATCATTACTGCAAAATAAACTGTTTCAGAACAAGACTATAAAACTAAGAGGCGTTTTTCCCTCTCAAAGCTTACAAGTATGCTAAATGACAGCTTGAACTTTGATATTCTATTAAAATAAAAAGGTCTCTTAGACTCAGCGGTGCATCAAATGCCTGAAAAAGATGCTCAGTACTGTTAAAGCATCTTATAATCAGGATCTGACTTTTGTTTTTATTTATTTACAGAACAGACTTTGGAGATGCTGCTGTGGATCACTTTTCTGTTTAATGATATTTATATTTGTTTCATATTTCACAGCCTCACCATGAGCCAATGTCTCTAATCCAGAGGGTATTAAGTGACTGCAGCCAGATGTGGATCTCAATGAGACGACGACACGTGCTGTCAGACAGATGTGCAGCGGCAGGTCACAGTGTGACCCACTGGCCCGACACACTGACTGAAATACCACACTGCTGACCACCGACACTTACTCTCTTAATCTGCACATAAAGTCCTCAGATCCTAGATCAACGTTCCCATCATGGCAGGACAAACAGGGAAACAGGGGCACATCAGACTGAATCCAGGGCAGGGAAGTAGGGCTCAGCAGGGAGATGTTTTTCTGTGGCATCTTCCTTCTGATCTTAAAACGAAGAAATACAGGAGTATTCACCAGGGATCATTGGTGACCCCAGGGCCACATTAGGCCCCAACAGTTTCTGAGAATATCACCAAAATCTGGAAAATATAAGGAATAAAAATATGTTGTGTTTTGAGGGTATCTTTCTTATCTAGTAAACCACTTAAATAATCTAAGTGAGCCAATAAACAATAGAGATTAGGGCAATTTTTGGACTTCATGTGTGAACAACCTCATAGAATCCACCTCTCAGCTAAAGGTAAGCCTGGCTAACACTACAGGAAAAAAAAACGTATAAGATTCTAAAAACGGGTTGTATCGCACACATAAAGAGATTCTTGACAGATAATGTTAAGCAAACACAGACTACAAGATTTGAAAATTGTGACCAGCGCACACTACAGGATTCCATCAAGATTATCGGACCAGAGCGACGCTCAACGTGATCCTACGTCATCTCACCATGTAAACAAAAACACAAAAGATGGAGACTAGTGCGGTACTGCTGGTTGTGGCCATTATTTGTAGCAAAAAAAGAAAAAAAAAGGACCAGGCGCATCTGGATGAAGTAGTTGTTGGGAAGACGTGGAGAAATATCGAGCCACATAAATTATTAAAGAAACAAAGCATTATTCCTTCTCACTTATTACTGTTGACTATTAAAATGCACTTGTATAGCTGATGTATACGCTCTTTGCGCTCGCCATTCATGCCTCTGATAGCTCCTGTGTCACGGTCACTTCCGGTCATCGTAGGCGGCTGTCTCTGATTGGCTACTGTCATCCTCAGCAAATATGAGTTGCAGAATCATCCAGATAAAAATCAAACATGTTTGAAAATTATTGGGTGGCTCTGACGAGTCTGTGAGACGATCATGGGGGTTAAGATTGATCTGGCACCCGCTCACACTAGAAGATAATCTTGGCTGAGCATCAGGGCCGATTCTGGTCCCGACCAGATTTCTTCCCTGGTTGTCAGGAGGACTGAATCTGGGTTAAATCAGCATGAGGATCCTGTAGTGTGAGCCAGGCTTGAGGCAGTTTTCAACCAGGAGTATCAATACATTAACAAACCCAGAGAGCAGAGAGCTCTGGGGCCACATATGTCATCTGTCCATCCTCTCCTGCTTGGCTATGGTTGGGTTAAAGAGACAGCAGGCCAACCAGGTCAGCTCAGACATTCTTTCCTCCCAGAACATTTTCCAGTTCCTTTTGGGGGATCTTGAGGCCTTCCCAGGCCCTTCAGAGGGTCCTGGTGTGCCTGGGGTCTCCTATCAGTTTGATCTGCCTGGAAGACCCCCACAGGGAGGTGCCAAACCAGATCCCTGAACCACTTCGGCTGACTGCTTTAGGCTATGCTAACACGGAGACTCTGTGTCTTATGCTACGTTCCAGGCAACCCATAACTCCTGAAAGTGCACTGGAACTTCTGACCCCTGAACTCGTACCAGATTGACTTGTGACGTCACATCACTGCCTAAACAATATAGCAGCCTCTTAATAATGACAGACACTGTAAAGTATAAGCTTCTGTTACCTTATGCGCCGTTTCCTGCTTCTGTTTTACTCAAATGAGCTCGTTGATAAAGCATACATTCAGGTCAGAACTCAGAGATTTCAACTGGGAGGTTTCCGAGATACGGGTCACCTGGAATGCAGCATAAAAAAGCAAAGATTTTTCCTTTGCGTATTCAAACTGGATCTGCGTTCAGATGGAGACTCTGGAAACAACGAAACCGCTGTAACGTGCATGCCTGCGCTCTGCTCATTTACTTGAGGACTTACAGCAGTTTCAATCACGCACATTTTTGTCTTTCACCACAGCTTGGTGTTTTAGACAGGATGACTGTCGTCTATCAGTTTCCCCTCCACATCCTTTAAAATTACAAAGTTATTGACAAAAGAGTCAAAAGAACTGTTTAAATCATAATATGAAAAGGGTTAAATGATTTAAAGACCTTGAACATTTTGAGCACACTGCAACAATACCCCGATAACAATGATAACCATGAGAATTTTGGTCACAATAACCGTGATATGAAATTTTCATACCGTTACATCCCTAATACACACACACATATTATATATATGTATATATATACTGTATATGTGTCCTTTTAATTTATTTAAAAGTCAATCCAACACTGCAAAAAGACACTCTGCCCCTTGTATAAATGTGATGGATGATCTTTACTCTACATTTGTTCTCCTGAAGCAGAAATGATCTTGTTGCCTCTCTGTGCTGTCTGATGCTCTGGATCATATCCCTGCTCTAATAACTGTAGGCACATCATAGGTCTGCTGTGGCACAACCAGAGTCTCTCTGTGCAGCTCATTCCCATGGTAACAACACCTGGAGTTTTCAAAATGCATGTCATTGTGGTTGTCAAAGCAACCAGAGAGAGCCAGGATTGGTGGAGCTGTGACATGTGGTCTAAGGGCTTCTGGTAATTTCCTTCGTTTCACAAAACAGCTGCGTCTAGACTTCTGGAGGATGGGCATCCAGACATTTAAACTGTGTCGAGGAAATACTCGGGGTGACAGGAGCTCACCGTCTTAGGAATCAAATCATCTGTGTGACTTTCAGGCTCTTTATTTGTTTAAGGGTGCAGATGGGCTCTTAGCTCTTTAGATTTAAGGTGGACACATCCCTCTGATTAGTTATAAAGAGCTTTGCTATTGACTTTCTTAATGTGTTTTATAATGTTGTATTGACAGTTACCATAGCCAGGTCTCTCCTGTAAAATAGACAATCTTAGTGTGACTTCCAGATAAAGTAAAGTAAAAAAAAAGTTCAATATTCCCTTAAGCTACAGCCAAATATGGGCTTATAAAAGAACCACTTGCAACTAAAATTTCTCTTGCTTTAGTCAAACGTCGTCTAAACTGGCTGATGGGGCTCTCCGACTCTGGCCAAGCTCATTGTACAGTCACAGTTTAGTGTTGTAATAGCATTCATAAAATATATGTTTTTGGGTTTTTTTCAAACTTGTTTTTATTGGGGTTTTGTGTTTTTAAAATAGCAACAGAAAAATACAAATATATATATAAATCAACATAAAATTTACAAATCTGCAATGTACAATGCTTTCATACATACTTTTCATACATCTTAAAATAATAATGACAAAAAAAAGAAAAAAAAACAGAAGAAAATGGTTAAATTAAATTAAAGTCATTCAAAAGTCACTTTCTCCTGTATCAGTTTGTCTTGTTCCAATAATCTATAAAAGGGTTTGTCATGATTTGTTAAAATAATCTATAAATGGTATCTCAAAAACTGCATTACATTATTTAATAAATTGTTTGGTTTTTTTTTTTTATAATTTATGAATGAGATTTAATAAAGCTCTCGGAGTTGGCTTTATAATTTATGTTGAAAGTGAAAGAAGAATGTGAGTGCTGGCTGCTCTTGGATTTGGAGAAAACAAACTTTTGAAAAAAAAAGTGATGAGGCTTTTTAAAAAAATGTTTTGAATGATTTAGGCTTCTCAATAATCCCCTTTCTCACTGTCACATTGTGAAGTTTGGAGTGCCTGGTTTTCATCGTGGTGTTATGTTTTTATTATTTAATAGTCAAAAGCTCCATTATGCCGGTTGTTTTGATGAGTCAATGATGTTTTGGGTCTGTTATACAAATACTAAAAGGACACCCAGTCCATTTTTCTCTAACACACACATAAACAGTCATCTCTGTGCCTTTGTGTACTGTATCTCCCCACCCTGTTACCAAGAAACTCCAGCAGTAGTAGTTTTACTTAGACAGTCAAAAACAAGATGAACACAAAGTAGTTTCTGGAATTTCTTGACATTTAAAATCACTAATTGTTCATTTCAACAGGCCTGTAAATAAAAACTAACAGGATATAGAGATGTTTGGCATCACCATCGTCACCTTAACACAACAGTCTGGACCTACAAGTCGTGGGAAGGGGCACACAACACTTCAGACTTGGGTTAAACAAGCTGAGATCTTTATAAAAAATGACACTTTTTTCGAGTCTAAATATAAAAAAAATATGTCTCTTGTCCTCTGCATGCAGGTAAAATATGAAATCACAGGCTTGTCATATGAGGGCTCTTGCGTTACAAATGACGTTTTTTTGATTTTTCCAACGCAGTTTATGCATTTTTTGGCCTTCCGCTAGAGCTGCGATGATATATTTCCACAACAGCAGCCTGATGCGAACGAACGCTCCCCCATGGTGTTTATATTGGTGAAAGCTCCATCACAGAAAGAACTTTCACAACGAGAAGCGTTGTCTGCTCAGGAGTTTCCATGTAAACAGCCCCTAATATCTGACCTTTCCTTTATCCAATTCCACTGCCATCACAGTTCCTAATATCAGTGTCAGAGTGATCAATAG
This sequence comes from Scarus forsteni, assembly GCA_036419115.1. Taxonomy (NCBI): domain Eukaryota; kingdom Metazoa; phylum Chordata; class Actinopteri; order Labriformes; family Labridae; genus Scarus; species Scarus forsteni. The sequence continues at coordinate 1,996,407 of JAZDUH010000358.1, read as the reverse complement.
ATTAAAACACAAAGTAAAAGTAAAGAAAATATCACATCTATACCACTTCAGTTTATCCTTGACAGACTACCTGATAGTTGCATATATAGCAATAAAAATCAACAACAATTTATAAACTTTACAGCTGTTAATGTTAAAATTAGATTGACCATTCTATCCATGACTGTTATTGATTATACCACCTTATCAATTATCTTCACAACCATATATGAATTTCAATTTGATAGAAACAAATATGATGAGGATCCATAAATGGCATGGTAGGGGGGTCCATAAACTAATCATTATTAGGTTCAAAGTGTCTTAACTGCTTCTTAACAGAGGATTTTTCTTGCTAGGTGCAACTGTTCCCAGTTGTGGCAAAATGCTGTATTCATGCTAGATTCATATTGGGTTTGAAAGAATGAAAAAATATTAAATCAACATTATAAAATATTTAGATTCATACAATGGAGTCTGGTATCTACCTGCTCTATTGGGAAGTTTCTTGATATAGCACTTGGTATGTTTTGTCACTATAATAATAAAGACTGATTGAAATTATTTCTTCCTTTTTATAGGAAGATCATTATCACAGCCCTTATTTATTCGTGGTTAACATCCTAAACTCAGCAGTCAAACTTTTCTGCTCTTTGGTGGATAAAAACACAAATTCAGTAACACAACTTGATACACAAACACACCACACATTAATATTTCACTTGAGAATAGACAGAACCTTTAAAAAGTATATTCAGCAGGTGATTGGACATTTAGGATGATACTTTCATTAATTGTTTATATTGGGCCAATCAGATACTGCCGTGGTGTAAAGGACAAAACGTGAGCCACTTCATCGAACAACCTCTGGTCAAAACATGTCAAAAGTGGAGAGAAAACGTCCTTTCTAAAGGGAAGTTTTAAGTTTTTTTATTTGTTTCTTATTTGTTATTGAAGTGATGTTAGTTTCTGGTAAAACTGCTGCTGAAGCTGTTAGCATCTATGCTAATCTATTTATTAGCAGTCACTTCTTGCTGTCATCTCACTCGTAACCCCACCTCTTCCTGCTCTAAAGGACTCTGATTGGTCTGTGCCACTTTGGGATGAACACAATCGTTGTTGAGTGGCATTTGGCAAGATACACCATCTGTGTGACAACAACAAAAACAAAAGGAAACAATTTGCGGACCTCCGCCAGCACCACAGTCCTCACCTATATTATGATTTTCACCATAAATATTAGACCTACCTTTATTTCATCTAGAGATTTAGATTCCTTGACCATGAACACATACAAGTACGCACAAATACATAAAATGGTCCTATCTCGCAATGTCAAAGAATCTTTTAAAAAATTCATGGATCCAGACGGTGATCCGGATCACTCCCAAAATCGAATCATTTGTTTCTTGTCCCAATCTGGACATTTCCTTAAAATTTCTACTAAAATTAGACTCCTAACCTACTTAACACATTAATGCAAAAAAGTAGGGAAAAAAAGTTATATGTTAACTTCTTTACAGCAGTTTTTGTTAGTGGCTGTTTTTGGCCTTAAAGGATAACTTCGGTTCCTGCAGCTTTTACATTGTTTATAGAATGAAGAACAACAATATACTCACCCAGAAGGCTTTCCTGATGCAAACGGTGCTTCGGGAGATATTTAGATCCAAAATCGAGCAGCGGACACCGATATAATGTAGCCTGTAGGGCATAGATCGCCGCTCCTAAAAACTGCATTAATCGTCCAAAAACTCATGTTTTTCACCAATATTCCATCATGATTCGCGCCGAATGGACGGCCATTGTAGCCTGTGTCTCTCCACACAGCGCTGTGTGGCTGAACTAACCTCTAAACAGACGAGTCTGTTTGCATGCCCCTCGCGCATGCGCAGTACTCTCTGGAGCGTTGAGATCGCTTCCTCATTTCTATCAGCTCCTTATCTGTATAATCTGGCTCCAAACTGTAAGGACGTCCATCATATTCAAAGTCCTCCTCCACAACATCTTCATCCCATAGATATTCGTCCATTTTGCACAAAACTGGAAGAAGAAAGTCGATTTGTAGCTGCCCTGAAACAATGAGCCGCACTGCACATGCACGACGAGCATGTAAACAAACTCGTTGGTTCAGCCACACAGCGCTGTGTGGAGAGACACAGGCTGCAATGGCCGTCCATTCGGCGCGAATCATGATGGAATATTGGTGAAAAACATGAGTTTTTGGACGATTAATGCAGTTTTTAGGAGCGGCGATCTATGCCCTACGGGCTACCATTATATCGGTGTCCGCTGCTCGATTTTGGATCTAAATATCTCCCGAAGCACCGTTTGCATCAGGAAAGCCTTCTGGGTGAGTATATTGTTGTTCTTCATTCTATAAACAATGTAAAAGCTGCAGGAACCGAAGTTATCCTTAAATGGTATAAAAGGAAGAAAAAGTTAACATCTGATGGTGCACAAAAACTGATAATACATCAAAGTCAGTGTTGTTACTAATCTTTGTTATATCCAAGACTGTGATTAAAGGTAAAAAAAAAAATCTCCAGGCTTCAATATTTTTTTATTTTGAAAAGCAGTCATTTTTGTGTGTTTGTTTTCCAAAATCTGTGACATCACTTATAAAATTGCGTTTAAAATATTACATTTAAAAAAATGTTTAGTTTTGATCAGAACTGAAGTAAATTAGCACATTTATGTAGAAAGTAGAAAAAAATATAGAATAGAAGGATGGACTTCAGGGCCTATCTCTGGTCTAATGCATAGCCTACCTGCTCCATGCTTCCTCTGCACTCACCGCTCCCTTTACTCAACCTGCCTGTCATCCCTCTCTCTCTTTAACATACAGTCAATTTTCTTTGCATTTTTTTGACCTGTCCTTACATCACTTAGGCAACCAGCCATCCAATGAAAAGAACACATTGAGTTTTAGAGTGCTTGGCTGTGTTCGAAATGGCGTACTACTTGTACTACTCATACTAACCCCGCCCCCATATTGAGTATGCAGTGCGTTCACACTGTACAGTATGCGAATTTTGTGTATGTGAGAAATGCCCGGATGTATACTCAATCGGCTTCGATTTCTGAGTATGGAGCGGAGCTTGCTTCACGTACTGCTTCTGCCCCACAATGCATTGTGCACTTCTGACGTAGGAAGACGAAATACAAAATGGAGACAGATCACCATGGATACACAGGTGTTTGTGTTAATTTTTTTCATTCACTGCCGCTCGGTTTGTGTCATGCAGCTGTTGATAATGAAAACACTTCGTAATAACTTGGAAACGTGAAGGGGGGGCTGCTGCTGCCCGGTGTTTACGGTACGTAGACGGAAACACCCACCAAGCGGACGCTCCAAAAACGGCGAGACAAATTAAAAACAGTCGCTATTTCAAACAACTGGGCTCAAAATCGAGATGTAAATACTTACTTTCTTGCTAGAAAATACATTTTTACTGAATGAATTTGTAGTTTTTCCGGAATGCAGTCGTTTTCTGTTGCTTATGGTCGGACTATTTTAATTTTCCTGGCGCTGCTTCCCGGCCGGCACGAAATGCATTCTGGGGTATTAAGTATGCATCTGTGTGTAAACGCTCGGGCAGCCGCGGCATACTCAGATCATCTTTGAGTATTCAGTGTGCAGTATGTACTGATTGAGCAGGTAAGTAGATAGTAGGCAGTACGCCATTTCGAACACAGCCCTTGTTTGCAGAAGGAGAGTGCTGCTCGCATGACAGAGAGACAGAGTATTTCATGACATGTAAAACCTCACAATTTATTACTTGTGGATTTTTGTTTTGTATATTTTGTGAAATGACTACTTTATTGTCTGCAAAAAAACACACACCAGTGGACATTGGATTAACTTTACGCTACAGCGAGTGCCTGCCTACTACAAGTTTCAACCTATCACGGTAAGCGAGTACCGTAGCCTACAAATGATAGCCTAGTGTCCTTCAGGCGCATTAAAACCTTGTTCAACACGTCACTGAAAGCGTAGTCTGGAGATGAGTTTAACGTTTTTATAAATTGTACATTTATTTCGGTAAAATTTGCTTGAAAAAAGAAAGGGTTCGCGTTGTATGCATGTGTGAAAGTAACTTTTCAAAGTGTTCCGGTGCGTTCCGGTAGAAGAGGTCTGTATATTTCTTACCAGCTTACTTTCACCTCTGGTTAACCGTGCAAAACAACATTTTTATTGAGCCCTGCAGGGAATCCCTGGCACAACTCAATGATGCTTCTTCTTCTCATGTCTTATCTAATCATTCATTTTCAAAGTGAAAGTCAAAGGAGGCGGACAAAAATGACACCAGAGCTCTCTGTGCAGCATGGATTTTTTAATTTGTGGAAAATGTTTTGAGTGACTTTTTAAATCAAATGAAATCGCAGAGGTCTCCAAACAGACTGTTGTCCTTCAGACTTGAATAATTCTTAAAGTTGAGTGAAATGGAGTGAACCACGGCTGTAAAACATCCAGACATTTGTGCTTGAGTCACTGCAGCCCTGCCTGAACCTGCTTGTTAACGTAATTAAAGAAAGGCTCCCTTCCTGCTGCTCCACTCTGATCTGATTAGGCTGAGTTTAAGGCCGTCCTCACAATCCAAGTGCACACGGAAAAACACACACACCTCATGAGCTGCTCTCCCGGATCAATGAGAACACAGTTATTGTGAGTTTAAGGTGTCGTACTTTGTCTTACTACAGATATTTGGAAAACCGCTCACACAGGCACACACCTGAGAGAGGGAGGGAGGCATACAGTCCTGCTCAGTATTATTGGCACCCCTTCATTATTTTCATTACTTTAACAATATCTTCAGAAATAAATTGAAATGTACTAAATTTATGTCATCAGGATCTTTTAATTGAAGGTCCAAAATACTTTAACAAACAAAAAAATTTCTTTTACAAGTTACATATTGTAATTTCAAAGAGAGAACTGAAAAAAAGCATGTGCAGCAATAATGGCACCCCTCTTCAGTATTTTGTTGCACACCCTTTGGCACTGATGACAGCCTCCAAATGTTTCTTGTAGCCATCTATAAGTTTCTTGCTCTTCTCAGCTGGTATTTTCTCCCACTCTTCCTATGCAAACTGTTCAAGCTCTTGAACATTTGCAGGTTTCTTTTCCCCAATGGCAGATTTCAGCCATACCAAAGATTTTCAATCAGATTGAGATCAGGACTCACTGCTGGCCATTTTAAAACAGGCCATTTTAAAACAGGCCATTTTTCCTTTTCAACCATTCCTGCGTGCTTATGGATGTGTGCTTTGGGTATTTCTCTTGCTGGAGGGCCCACGATCTTCGACTCAAACCAAAGCTGCGGTCGAAAAGTCATTTTTGCTTAGGTAGGTTCTTAACGGAGGTAAATAAACCAGAAGTAGTTCGTGATTAGAGCTGTTCGAATAGTTTTAATGCATAGGAAAGGAGGCTCAATGCTTCCTTTATCTCCTTTAGCATAGGATACACCGGACCATCCTTTACGAAAGGGGAGGAGATTATTCTGTCCCACAAGTCCGCGGCAACAGCTTTTATAAACAGCGCGTATTCCAACTGCTTCCGAATTCAACAGAATAATAAGAACAAATCCCTCAGACCATGTGAGTTCCCTCTGCTGTTCATCCTTTCTAAAGTTTACCAAAACCTGCCTTAACTTTCCAGCAGTCTGATTCTCTGAAGAGAGCAGGATGTGAGACATTTGATGTTGATTCTGTTTTAAACTTGGTTCAATATGAATCATTTGTACTCTATTAGATTGTGGTCTTAACAGTTTGTGCCTTTCTTTCCTTCAGTTCATTTATTTTCATGCACTGATTGGTGTTCATGTTGATAATGAGAGGACAGATTTATTTAAATCCTCATTTCCAACTTTGGTTATGCAGATGTAATTTTTACCAGGTTATTATGTTCAATGTTGTCTAAAAGGAACAACATTGTCATGATACATGATGCGTCTTTTGTAGTCCATCTTCGGAAAATTGTAGTTTCACTGCAGCTGTAACATCCGCCGTCACATGATGACGTAGCGAGGTGAAGGTGTCGTTGGATTCTCTCTGCACGCCAGTTTTCCTTTCCTAAGTCCTTCTGAATTCTCCTTTCCTTAACCTCGTGACGTTTTCAATCAGGGTTAAGGAAAAGTAGATAGGAAAGGGCTGAGGAGGTGACTATTCGACCACAGCCCAAGTGTTCTTACACTGGGTCGGACATTTCGCTCTAAAATTTCTTGATAATTCTCTGATTTCATGATTTCTGTGATACGGTCAAGGCCTCCAGTACCCAATGCAGCAAAGCAGCCCCAAACCATTATGGAACCTCCACCATGCTTAAATGTTTGTAGGGTGTTCTTTTCTTTGTAGGCTTCAAGTGGTTGCAATTAAAACTGCATATTCTAAATATGACTGTTAAGTCTAATTTACAAACCTTAATATGTGAACATTACTTCTGCCAAGTTTGAGTCTGATAAAGTGATGCAGAGCAAAGTTAGAGAGGTTTGTAAAGAAACTGTTTGTACTATCACATTGTGTACTTAAACTTCATGGGTGCCAATAATGGTGAGTAGGACAGTATGGGATGTTACGTCAGTCAGGGATGAAACGTGCAGTCAGAGCCTTAACTCCACTTCTTCTGATCAATCCTTCCTAACAAAGTTACCTGCTGTTATTAATCAAGCAGAGTATTGACTGGAGTTGTTGTTGCTCTGGCTGGATGCATATGGTGGGGCTATTAGCCCGGATTAGCATAATCCCCTTAGTCCTGTATTTTACTCCATGGCTTACATCACTTCCTATGGAGAGCCCTGGCCTCACAAGGTCACCTCTCTGCAGTCGCTTTAAGGAGCTGGAAGGAAATTATTTTTAAGGTGTTGGTTTGGAAATAAACTCTGTAATCAATCTAATTAGGGGCAAAGCCTTGAGTGCTGTTTGATAACAGAAGAGGTTTATTTTTTTTACTTAGCAAAATATGAAACTCAAATAAGTGCATAAAATAAAATAAATCAAAAGAGACAATAATAATAAAAGTGTAAATGATGAGGTAGATTGATGGTTAGGTTAAAAGAAGATTATTTATCATTTCCATATACAAACAAATTTTGATATATTTTTGTATCACCAGGTTGCATCTCTTCACCTCTGACAGATTTTCTTTTCTAAGTTTGTTTAAATTAGAAATGCTGATAATTCCCCTCTTATCTAAGCCATTTAAGCCAAATAACTGCCAGATTAATTTCATAACTTTATGCAAAATGCATTAACTTCCATGAGCTTTAACCCTTTAAGGCCCAAGACCTATAGCCAGAAAATTATATTTTTTTGGAGCTGAAATGTTTGTTTCACTTTCTGCTAAAATCCATAAAAATAAAAATGTCCATAAATTCAACATATAGATTTTTCGTATCTCATTTGATACATTAGGTGTTTTTTGGCAAATGATAATCCATTTGAGGACATTTTTATCATTTATCTGATTGTATTCAGATGGGGTTTTTTTGTAATTTGTTGATCATATTGAGTAGATAGAGGTATTATAAAAGTATGTATCAAATATGATACAATTGGCTTTATAGGGTTAAACGCCAATACAGAAACCTACCTTTGAAACAAACAAACCTCCAATCTACCTGATGATGTAGATTGATGGTTAAGTTGTTTTTTTTTTAAGTGATTATGATTGTTTTATACCCATGTTAATACATATTTCTTGATATATTTTGTGTTACCAGGCTGCATATCTGACTTCCGATGGATTTTCTTTTCTAAGTTTGTTTTAATCCGACATGCTAATGATACCTCTCTTATCTAAGCCATTTAAAACACACTGTTAAGTGTAATAACTGCCAGATTAATTTCATAACTTTATGCAAAATGCATTCATTCTATGGGCTTTAAACACCAAAACAAATACCTACCTTTGAAACAAACAAACCTCTAATCTACCTAATGACGTAGATTAAGGTTAAGTTAAAAGAAAAAGTGATTATGATTGTTTTTATACTCATGTTAATACATATTTCTTGATATATTTTGTATTACCAGGCTGCATATCTGGAGTTTATTCTTGGTATGCTAGATAAGAGGTTTTTTTTTGTTTTAACATCAGATATGTTGACAGTCCCTCTCCTATCTAAGACCATCTACATCACACTATAAAATATAAATAACTGTCCGATTACTTTGATAATTTTATACAAAATTCATCAACTTCTATGAGCTTTAGTAGAACAACCTGCCTTTGAAACAAACAAACACACCTCCTGAAATGGCTGTTAAATATGGGATTGTTTTTCACTGTGTACAGCACGGCTGACGTGTTTCAAGGTCACCAGCTGATTGAGGTCGTTCCTGTTATTTTGGGCCTTAAAATCTGTTAATGTGATGCAGCAGAATGAACAGGGAAGCACTCATGTACTGTGGGCATGCTATCGCTTTTTAAAAACATATATGGCTGTGGACTAAAGTGCTACTAAGCAGCTTTTACCTGTATATGAGTAATATTTGACCGGTAGGATCTACTTTGGGGTTCAGCTGATCTCAAATGTTTTAGCCATGAACTGTGTGTCTCCGTCTCTGTGTCCTTCCTTGTTGTTACCTGCTGCAGCAGCTCTGACATCATCAGCGGAGTTCTCTCTGTTTTTGGTCTCTAGATTTTAGATTTACTAACAACAGACAAACACTTTGTTTTAGGACATAATGGACACTTCACATGTGTGTTCTTGACTTTTACTTCTTTTACTTCCATCCTGAAAACTCCAGTTTTAACTCCACAGACGCTCCAGACTCACCGCTGCTGCAGCTAGCTGTGTTGCCAGATTTTGAAATCGAAATAAGCATTTTTAAAGAGAGGAACCTACATGAAGCGTGTTTTTTTCCTCTTAATTTACGTATTAAACATCCTTTAGTTTGGAGGTGGAACATCCCTTTCTTTATACAGAAGTGAAGGGAGGGGCTGCTGTTATTTATAACTGTTATTTCTAAACAGTCTAACCTTGATTTTTGTAACCAAAAACACATGTCAGGATTTTATCTAAGTTTTATCTTAATCCTCTACAGCTTCATTATGGTGTAAACAGTAGTAGCTACATTAGAAATCAGTTTAAATCTGGCTTTAAGGATTTATTTTAGGTGGAAACACCTATTATTGTAATTTTTAATTTGTGTTAGGGTGGGACAAAATAATTTTAATAACTTCTGAATAGGGATGTCACGGTTACCGGTAAAATGTAAACCGCGATAAAATTTCCCACGATAATCGTTACCGTGTCCAATTAAAATTACCGTTATATCATGCTTGATCACCACTCTGCCTCAGTAATGCACGGTGATGCTACTCTTTGCCTGGAAAAGCCGGAACTATGTATCTGTCCTCGATTAAGGAGCGTCACGCGAGGTGCACATGCGCAGTTTGCATTGTTTGGCCTCTGAGTTTGACACATTTATTGACAAAAAAGACAAAAGAACTGTTATGAATATAATAATAAAGGGGTTAAATGATTTCAATTCTGTGTAAAAGTACTTTTAGAACATTTTGAGCACACTGCAACAATACCGCGATAATAATGATAACCGTGATAATTTTGGCTACAATAACCGTGATACAAAATTTTCATATCGTTACATCCCTACTTCTGAATTGGGTTTATATTGATGGTTTGGGGGCACAACAAGTCCAAATGAGCAACTGTACTATTGGAACAAGCCCAAAAAAACTGCAACCTACAACTTCCAATATACACATGCATGTTAGAAAAAGAAGAAGTCGAAAGTCACTTATTATAAGCAGACCTGGCAACTCTGGCATTGAGTTTTCTCGTCTGTCTGTTAGCGGTGCAGCTCCTGTCTGAGTCTGACAGAACGTCGGATAACAGCTGTTTAACACCAGTGCAAAGTAACGCGCCACATTTCACTGTTGGTAACGGTAACGGCGTTATAACGCATGAAAAAGTAATTAATTAGATCACCCGTTACTAGGAAAAAATAATGCGTTAGTAACGCCATTATTTCTAATGCCATTACTCCCAAGACTGGTGTTTGCCAACATTGATTGAACTGATTTCACTTTTGTGACCGTACATCATGATCTCAGCGTGATGCTGTGTACAGAAAGAGCAGGAAAGTGAGCACATCAAGGAAGTCAGATAAATAAGAATATACAGAGAGAGTGAGCGCTGCGGCTGCCCTCATTTATTCATTTACCCTCCAGGTCTCCTCTGCCCGCCCTGAACCACCACTGCATGATTGATGCAGTTAATTAGTTCTCATGAATCTCTGAGTCACAGAGGCCACCATGCCCCGTAACATCATCCAGACTACTGCCAGTGAATTTCTATATAGATTAGCCCTATCAAATTAAACAGGGTTCAATAATGCTAAGTCCAAACTTCTGCTCCGATCCATGAAACCAACCGGTCCACATCCTGGTCCACGGTCTGAGTGTGGCCATGGTGATGGAGCTGGTGGATTTAGTTTGATGAAGATAAGTGAACAGAGGCTTTGCCACAGTCTATCAACAGGTTAAAGCTTCTCCGAGAAAGGGAGACACCTATCTATATATAGGTTGGTATAGATACAGCTGATAGGCTGTGGTCACAAAGCTCTGGAGCGCTGAGTCAGCAAACGCAGCTTTAGAGCTCATGAAGGCTCAGAGGGACCAACAGTGATCTGGTGACTGTGTAATGGACCTGAAATGAATACAGACATCCCAGGACAGGTTTACTCTGCCATGATGGGCTAAATCAATCCATCCATCCATCCCAGGACAAGTTTACTCCGTCAGTCTGACAGAGACACAGTCATGACACATGCAGTGAAACCATCCATTAATTCATTCATCCATCCATCAATCCATCCAGCAATTATGCCATCCAACAATCCATCCATCTGTCCATTTATCCATTCTGCCTTCCATCAGTACATCCATCCAATCATTCATCTGCTCATGCATCCACCCATTCATAAATCCATCCTTCAATCAATTCATCCAACCAGTCAGCCAAGCTTCTATCCAATTACTGAGTCATCCATCCACTTATCCATCACTTTGTTCTTCAAACCATTCATCTATTGTCTCATCCATCCATCTTTTCTTTTCTCCATTTATCCATCCATCCATATATTCATGCATCTATCCCATCCATCTATCTATCAACAATCCATCCATCCATCCATTAGATTCATCTTCAATCCATTCAGCAGTCATTCCAGCTATCCATCTGATCTGCCATCCAACAATCAATCCATCCATCCATCCATCCATCCATCAATATAGGCTTAAAGTTATCCATCAATCAATCCATCTATCCATCAATTTCATCTTCAATCCATCCATCAATTCATATCATCAATCCATCCAGCAGTTATTCCACCCATACATACGATCTGCCATCCAATATTCCAACTATCCATCTATCCATCCATCGATTTTGCCTTCCACCAATACATCCACTCAATCATTGATCTGGTCATACATTCATCTGTTCTTAACTCTGTCCTTCAATCAATTCATCCAACCAGCCAGCCAAACATCTATCCATTCATTGGGTCATCCATCCACTAATCCATCAGTTTGTTCTTCAAACCATTTATCCATTCTCTCATCCTTCCATCTATTCTTTTATTTATTGATCCATGCAAAACTGCAGCAAATTCCAGAAAAAAAAACAAATAACCTTTTGGAAAATGTAAATATATAGATTATTATGAACTCTTTTTCAGACCTTCAGGTTTAAAACAACAGCTCCGTGTGAGTGTCGACGAGTCATCCATGCACAGCATCAGCTGAGAGCAAAGAGCCGCTTCAACAACGTCATCATTCTGTGCGGCTTGGACACGGAACAACGTTTACTGTTTATGAGAAATTAAGATTAAGATCTAAAATTAGTTAAGAACATATCCGTGTTACATCGGCAAAACTCTGGCCGATGTTGAATACTCTCAAAAGGGCTTTAATCGGCCGGCCGATGAATTGGTCAGGCCCTAGTTGTAAGCAACAAAATGTTTTAACAGCCTAGAGAACAAAGTTGATTTTACTGAAAAATAATCTACAAGAGGATCTGAAGGCTACAAACCAAAACACTTCAGTCCAATAAAGTTATTTTCTGAACAACTGGTGCTGCTGGAGGTCATTTGATTTCTTCTTCCCAAGCAGAGTTATATAAAGCTAGTAGAAAAATAGCCCAGAGAAGACAAACAGGCTCATTTTGAAGTAGAAAGTCTATCACTATAGCACAATTTTCCAGCTCACAGTAATGCCCTGGAAAAACTTGGCTTAGCAAAGGTTTGTCAGAGTGAACGTGGCCCAGCTGCAGCTACTGTGACGTGGATTGGTGCAGGAATTATAGACCCAACAAAGAATCAATTTGCTTTTCAAATCTTCCCAATGTTAGCTGTGTTAAGGTTGGAAATAAGATTCTGTCCTGAGCTCGTTATGGTGCCATCAGCTGTGGCTCACATCTCCATCAGTCTGCATCTTTTGTCATGCAAACACTTCATTACATTAAAAAGGATTAGCTCTGCTGTAATTACTGTACCCACTTCACCTGTCATAATGCAGAGTGCTGTTGCATAAGTGTGCCGTCTTTTATTAAATTATTCATCAGAAGACCTGAAGGCCTCTCCTGTATACTGATGATTAAGCATAAATCAGATAAAGATAGAAACAGACTCAGTGGAGGTAAATCCACCACTGAGGGATGACGAGTGTGTCTTTATGTTTCCTGCTCTGGTTCACCTGGATGGGACCTGGAGGCCTTTGGCAGACATGAAGTCAACAGCGAGGACATGCACACCATAGAATTTTGGTCAATCTCTGATATATGGATATATAAAACTAACTTTAGCCAATACCAATAACAATAGGTAAACAACTGTAAAGAAGGCCAAATCTCCTCTGGACGTAAAGTTACTGATCTCTTTTATTATTTAGTTAGCTCAGTATTATTACGTTTTTCAAACACATGCTGATTTTAGGAGAAGAACTGTTTCAGATGTTTTCCTATTTGAATGTATGCATTAAATAATGTAAAAAATAAGGGATTTCTTTGGATTACTTTATATTATAAATAACTTTTTACCAATTGACAAAAAAAACCAAACAGATTTCTAAGCCACTCAGAGACCTAAAACATGCACACTATACAAAACATCAAGGTTAAACCATTTTAGCTCATGTCTGTTTTAACTGTTTTCTAAAAAACTTGCACAGAATTTTGCCAAAGAAAACATCAATTCTTTTGGATTGTTTGCAGTTTTTTCTGAATCCTAAAACACTGACAGGAACAAGGATATGTTATATTTATCTAACACAATACAGTTGCATGAAAAAGTATGTAAACCCTTTGGGATTACTTGGATTTCTGCACAGTTTCGTACAGAAGAATGGTCCAAAACTCCTCCTGACCGTTGTGCAGGTCTGATCTACAACTACAGGAAACGTTTGGTTGAGGTTATTGCTGCCAAAGGAGGGTCAACCAGTTATTAAATCCAAAGGTTCACATACTGTTTCCACCCTGCACTGTGACTGTTTACATATTGTGTCAAATAAAAACATGAAAACTTATAATTTATTGTGCTGTATTAGTTTAAGCAGACTGTGTTTGTCTAGTGATGTGACTTAGATGAAGATCAGAACATATTTATGACCAATTTAAGCAGAAATCCAAGTAATCCCAAAGGGTTCACAGACTTTTTCATGCAACTGTAAATATTCCTGAATTTATTTATTTATGTCAATCAGTTGAGCTGGGAGTTAAAGGGTTAAGAGCATGTGACATAATGTCTCCAGGACTAAACCTCCTTCCTGATTGGCTGAGCCCGTCTGAAGCAGTACATCTGTAACACATGTCCTCGGCCTACTCACCCTGCTGAGCTGCTCCAGCAGCCTGTGGTTCTGTTCAGAGAGCTCCCCGATGGCCTTGGTCTTGTCTCTGTCGGCGTCCCTGAGCTGGACCTGGTGGCGCTCCAGCTCACCCTGCAGATGCTGGAGGTCCGTCTCCAGCTCGGCCACACGGCCCTCCCACTCCCCCTCTCTGCTCTCCAGACGCCTACGCAGCTCATGCTTCTCCTGCTCCAAGTGCTGCATGTGGGACGGACACCATGGGGACAGATTAATCAGTTTTCCTTTAGTAAAGGGCTAAAGTCATAAAGGATGGTGACTTAAATAAATCTAATAAACCAAACATAAGAACACACTGTGAGAAATTCATTGACTGGTAACAGAGATGTGATCAGGAAGCAGCTCCAGCTCAGAGAAGCTAACAACTAGCTTGACAAATTACGATGGGTACAAAAAGTTTTCAGACCCCCTTAAATTTTCACATTTTGTGATATTGCAGCCATTTTCTAAAATCATTTAAATTCTTTTTTTCCTCATTAATGTACACAAAGCCTCCCATACTGACAAAAAAACAACAGAATTGCAGAAATTTTTGAAGATTTCTTAAAGGTGCTATGAGGAGAATCTATTTCCAACGACATAAAGACTCTGCTACCCATGAGCACGCGCAGCGACTGTCGTAAAGACGTGACCCAAGCCAAAGCGTGTGTTTGTTGTAGGGGTGTGACGATATTAAATCGTTCAGGATTATAACAATTTAATATCTTCATAAAGCAGAAAGATCGTCAGATCGTCTGTGTGGGTGCAGAGACTTTGACGCGCACCCGACTATCAAATCGTAGTTCATGAAGCGCAGTGCATGGTGGGATCTCCTGTTTGGTTATGTAGTGTGAAGCCATGGCGGAAAGAGAAAAGGAGAAAAAGGTTGAAGATGTCTGAACAAAAATCTGTTCTAAAGCAGCTGTATTATTCACTCAGAACATTGCAGTTAGATAACATTTGTTCTTAATTGTTGCACTTTAAGAGATAATGTTGATATTGTTGTTCATTACCTTTTATGTTTACATTTATTACACATTTTTATAAAAACTGCACTATTTAAATTAAAACCTGTTCAGAAAGTTTCTTTGGCTTTGTCTTTTTTTTTTCTTTTAGGGTTTTACATGTTTTATATGTTAAACACAGGGAAATAACGGTCAAACATGCAAATTAGTGTAGAAAAATCAAAGTAAAAAAGAATTGCGATAAAATCGTGATCGTGATTTTATTTTTAAAAAATTGTGATATGATATTTTTGCCATATCACCCACCCCTAGTTTGTTGTGATGCTAATGAATGCAGCTCAGACCTTCCTCAGAACTCTGCATTGCTTTACAACTTCTTTTTTCAACAACTTACAGGATGCAAAGCCACGAGGTAATGTATCTCTTTCTAGTTACGTAGCGGTAGTTTTTGATGTGTGACAACAAGCAATTTTTGGAAAACTTATCATAGTTTTGTAGGCGGCTATATATGGCTACTTACAGCCCGGTGCTCTAATACGTGTCTGAATAATATAAATCTGCTCTAGTTTTAATTGTCTTGTTCCTGAAGTTGAGTATCCAGGCCAGTCCAGCCCTGTCCAACCTGACAGCGAAGCTAAGGAATAGCATTTATAGCTAACCTATTTTGATGCTATAAAACTCATCATCGCATCATAGCATCTTTAAAAAAGAAAAACTTCTGACATGCTCTGTGAGCTGAAAGGTCTAATAGAGACAGGTGTGTTCTTTTCCTGATCAAGTCCAATCAATACAATTAAACACAGCTGGACTCCAATGAAGGTGTCGACCCATGTCAAGGATGATCAGAAGAAATGGACAATGCCTCAGTTAAAAAACAAGTGTCACAGTAAAGGGTCTGAAAACTTATGACCATGTGATATTTCAGTTTTTCTTTATTAATAAATCTTCAAAAGTTTCTACAATTCTGTTGTTTTTGTCAAAATAGTGTGCTTTGTGTACATTAAAGCTATGGTCTACGATTTGGAAGCTTTGTACATATTAATAACACCGTTTATAAGGCTGTTATGGTCCTATGGTCCTATCTACACAGTATAAAGACCAAAAAGAATGAAAAAAATCCATTCAGTATATCCACTGAAAAGCTGCATACTAGCTGACCAATCAAACCTAAGAACCTGCGACTATTAATTGGTCCGTGAGTTAGTCCATGAGTCCATCCAATCCTCGTCTCCCTCGCTACGCAGCGTCATGCGTAGTGCGTCATGGTCCCGCCTCCTCCCCTCTACCTCCGGTGAGCAGCTAGCAGCGTTAGCTACTGAACTATCATGGAGCCGGAAAAGCCTAGCGCCGAACCTGGGAATCCGTCTCCCTCTCCCGCGGGGCCCAACGGAGCTCTGCCCGCGGGTGGAGGCCTGTTAGCGGGCTAACGGCTAACGAATAGCCTCAGCCGGCCGTCAGACCTTCAGCATCGGCCGTTTCGCCCCTGGTTGATCAGGTAATGGCTTTGTTTACTACAGTGGGAGATGTCTGCTGAATTACTCTGGTTAGTTTGTGCCTGTACGGGCTAATAACTTGTAGGGGAGCGGGTTAGCCTGTTAGCCGCTAATCGTTAGCACTGTAAGCTGAGCTGGGGAGGACAGGCTGAGAAAGATAAATCCTCCCCCACACTCGGCTCCGCTCTGGTGGCGCCAGACCCGCATTGCCGCCGGTCCAATTGAAATGGCTACTGCTGTGTGTTACAAGGGGGATGTCTGTGGTGTTTGATACTTTCAGTTGAGCTGAGCTGTTTTTGATTGAGTTTGCTGCTGATATATTGTGCTAGTCGCTCGTAGCTCTGTCCGAGGGGGCTATATGAGGCGTCACGAGCTGGGGGCGGGATCTTGGAACACGGAGGGGAGAGGTGAGGGAAGGGGGGGCAGGCTGCGGTTTCAAATCGTAGACACCAGCTTTAATGAGGAAAAAAATGAATTTAAATGGTTCAAGGAAGTGGCTGCAATATAACAAAATGAAAAATTGAAGGGGGTCTAAATACTTTACATACCAACTGTAATATAATTTCCTTTGTTTAATTCATCCCTCGTCTTTTAATTTTCACTTTTCTCTGCACAACAGACTTAAAAGTTATGGACAGATTGCTGTGAAATTTTCAGGAAATGTCCGTATTGGGACAGGGAACAAATGACGTCTGGATCCGCCATGATGAAAAATGTGATTTTGGTGAATAACTACTGAACTAAAATAGATATCATTATGAATCCAGTTGTTAATGGTATGTTTTCATGTTCAAGGAATCTAAATATTTAGATGAAATAAAAGTAGGACTAATATGTATGGTGAAAATCACAACATCATTGATGACTGTGGCGCTGGCGGAGGTCTGCGCTCTCTGAGTGCTTTTCTGGTTTATATCTTATATATATTATATTTATCTTAATTTTCCTGAAGGAGTCTTCTCAAGGGTTTAATAAAGTTCTATCTAATCTAACCTAGATATAATCTAATATCTAACCTAAAAAAACTGCAGGAATTATTAAAGGATTCACTAAAGGCTTAGATTTATATGCAGAAATGTTCAGGCACTGGTTTCAATAAAACCTTATCGATTCTCTTCGTACCCCTCTCCATTTTCATTTTCCTGTTAGTTTATTAGACTCCCAGTCAACCTTGGTGTATGTTTGTTTTGTTTGTTTATCTGTCTGCTTGTTTTCAAGACTACTGGACGGATTTTGACGAAAAATTTCAGGAAATGTTGGGAATGGCCCGATTTAGATTAGAGTCATTATCCAGATAACCACCAGTAGCAGGCAATCATTTGTGCTCTAAAACTGTCAAACTAATGATGATATCAACATGATGAGTGCTCGGTGTGGGTTTTCAGGGTCATGTTACACCAAGATGGAAACTTTATCATGAGACTGTTGCTTATAATCAGCAACATGTGATCTACCTTCCCCTAAAAACCTGTGTCAGCCAAATTTATTCTACACAGAAATCAGCAGAAATGATCACAGAATCAGATCCATATGTGGAATTGTTAATCCATTGCTATCAATAAAACCACATTAATTATCATCCTGCCCCTCTCCTTTTTTATTTCCTGTTATTTTTCTAAATTATCACCCTACCTCGTTCCCACAAAAACAAATGAAAAACTTCCAGAATGTTGATCATTCATGTTTGTTATTCTAGTCCTGCAACATTTGTTGTGAAGAGTTGTTAAATGACAGTGAGTCTTTATTCTAGTGCTGTCCTACTCTAACAAATCTGTGTTTTGTTTGTTTCTTTTACTTGTTTTCCTGGGGCCTGTACTACGAAGCTGGATTAAGTCATCCAGGATAACTCTGCGACAACTCGCTAAACTTCACCGGATCTCCGTCATCCAGATCTGCTGTACTACGAGGCTCGTTATCAACTCGATAAGTGAATCCGGCTGGGATCTGTGCGCGCACACATAAAATGGGCGTGGTTAGCGACCCCGGAGCATTTTCCACAATGGAGAAGAGAGCAGCCTACTTCACGGCGGAGGAGCAGCAAATAATCCTGCAAAAGTATGAGGAGTACCGCAGTATTATCCAGGCCAGGAGCAACACGGTGAAAAACATGGCCCTACATTTTCCAGAAACACAAATCGCTGAAAATGTAATAAAGAACTCATCCACATTAAACCAAAATTCTGTAATTAAATAGTCTTTTAAATGGTGAAGAATAATTATTTTTATGTATTTTAAATGTAATTTAATTAGCCTAAATGTAATATTTAATTTCACTTTTATTGTACTTTGGATCTAAAATAACATTTGTCCCACTGTCATGATCCACCGCTATTGGACAGTGTAAAACATTTCCTCGTTTTTGTTCATAAAAATAATAAATGGACAGTGTTGATAACACTGGGATAAATCTATGAATGAAATTAAACGTAAATTAGATATTTAAAAATATTTGTTCCAACAAAATTCTGTCCCTCGGTTCATGGTGTTACTACCAAAATTTATAGATCATATTACATTAGACAACATTTAAGATATGATGATTACTTATGTAATTGTAACTGAACTTCAAACCAAAATTATGGTTACTTGACTTTATCCATAATAAAGTTCAGTACAATTATCAGCATGTGTTGTCTTTTATCAGAAGTAAACATCCTCGGATCAAACGTTATCACTGACATTGAGAAATAATGTCAATCAAGTGGATTACTTCGGTCACGATAAAAACGCTCCAGACGAAGCGCTCCTCTTACAATTCGCGCACCGACATTAACCGGTTCTGGCAGAAATGGACAAGCCATTTTCCAAGACAGGAAATTGGTGACTATGCGGTCTATTATGCCCGCCCGAGAGAACCGATTGGTCAGCGGGCGGTATGTCACACCCCGTGAGCTCTTATCCTGGAACTTAACCTGCTGCGGACCAGGTTTGGCGTTCAGCATCAGTTACCGGGGCAACGTGTCTGGATAAAAAGAGATCCACATTCATAGTGCGGAAAACCTGAAACGTATCCAGGAAGTTATCTCTCTAAGAGCTAATCCAGCTTCGTAGTACAGGCCCCTGTTCTGTTTTATTACCTCGGCCAAGGAGGTTATGTTGTTGCGGCGTCTGTTTGTTTGTTTGTCTGTTAGCAAAATAACTCAAGAAGTTAGGGACAGATTTCAATGAAATTTTCAGGAAATGTCCAGATTGTGACAAGGAACAAATAATCAGATTTTGGTAGTGATCTGGATCACCGTCTGGATCCGCCATGCGAAAAATGCGTTTCTTATTTGTTTGTCCTCTCTACTGTGGAAAGCGACCTTGGGTTCCTTGAAAGGCGCTATATAAATTTAAGTTATTTAAGTTAAGTTATTATTATTATTATTATTGAAAAACACGAATGCATTGCATTGTGGTATACGGGAGTACAATACTGTATGTACATTCATTTTTGCTGTGCATTGTGGGTATTTTGTAGTGCACTATATAGCGAATGAGAATAACTGCTGAGAATTCAAACAACACTACGAAATGGCGAACACACTATGTAGTGCACTATATCTGTGATAGTGAGCGAATTCGAACACAGCTAATATGTCCGTCTTATTCTTTCGTGTTTTGTGTAAAGAAAATTTTAAAAAGTCTGTGGAAATAAATCTGCTTCATCTTGAATCTTTCTTTTGTACCTCTAACACCTTCAGGGACAGTTTGGCCAACACAAAGCTGATCTTTATTTTGGAGATGGCAGGGAGTGGTGGAGATACCATCTGCCATCTTTGTTGTAACTACTGGTATTTTAATCTCTGACTAATTGTCCACACAGGCAGAATTAAATACATTTACAGTGACATCAACAACTGCTAAGACTGAAACTGAATTATTCTGAGTTTGATAAAAGGGGGGCGGGAGCTTACTCCACTAAACTGCACCATAAGCCTGGACATGGATCAGAGAGGCTGAGCAGATGTACAGGAGATACAGGCCTGTGCACGGGCAGGATTAGTCTTTGTTTCTGTCACAGGCTCTGTAAGGGAAGGATTTAATAAAGGAACAAAAGCTCGGCACAGTAAATATGAAAGACAAAAACATCTATTAGATCTTGTTAATGAGCTGTAATGACAGGGGCAATCTTAAAACCCATCTTTCTACTTGGCTTTGACACCATGTGAGACATTTGAATTTACTACTGTTGTTATTCTTTGGTTTTTATGTGGTGTTGTGTATTGATTTGATCTTGATTTGTCCCAGTCTGATCTTGTATTTTTTTCTGTGCAGAACATTGGTTTGTGTTTTTATTTTTACAAATAAAATTGTTTCATGCTTATAGTGTTTGATCTTAAATAAAAATACTGGTAACACTTTCTATGAAGCCCACATTTATAATGCATTATAATGCATTCACAATGCCTCATAACTACACTTATGAGCAAACATAATGCTTCTTGATGCTTTATATCAATGGTCATAAAACATTATAATGTCATTTATAATGAATTATAATGACTTGTTCCATGAATACTCATGAATACTACATCCATAATGCTTTATGAGGGCATTCATAAAGCTTCATAACTACACTCATAATGCTTTATGATGCACTATATCAACAGTCATAAAACATTATGTTATCACATATAATTAACAATATAGCTTCTCATTATAATTCAGTTGTTATGAGCATTATGAATGCATTATAATGCATTACGGATGCCGTTATAATGAATTATAAATGTAGGCTTCATAGAAAGTGTTACCAAAATACTAATAAACAGAGGACATAAAGTTTAACTGTCTGCACAGGTAAACATTGGTTTTGGCTGATATCAGCCTTTTTAAAAATCAGTCATCAGAAAATCAATGCTTAATCAACAGTTTTAGATCTGTGGCTGTTTTGTTTTAAATTATATACTGACTGACATCTCGCAACAGCTAACAGCTGAGTAAAAGAGTCATTTCTGTTTAAATCTAAACTAAAAACTAAGGATGCACCGAATATTCGGTGGCCGAATATATTTGGCCGAATAATGCAAAATAAGCCATATTTGGGCCTTCGGTGGAGTGAGGTAATAGCAAGGCCGAATAGTACCGTGTGACACAATGACGAAATCAAATACGTCATTGCGTGTGACTGTGGCTAAGCAGACTGGCTGTCACTTTTCCTAAAAATCAAACTCAATCATGCACCCAAATATTTGACGATATTCGATTACACCCCCAGTAAGAGACACAGGCTCTCTTATCCACTCTGCCAAAAAAACACAGTCACACGGGGTTAAACTCTTTGTGAAGCGCCGCTGCACTCGGCTGTATAGCTTGTATGAAAAGCCGACGGCTGAGCCGCAAATAAGAGGAGGACGAGTGACTAAACTGTATTTCACAGAAAACACAGCCTGGTCTTTGATTTTAAGTTTGCCTTTAACGTTGTAGAACCAAAACTACTTCCACACAGCTCTCCTCAGATGATTCAGAGCTGTTAATGTCCGCTCGGAGTGGAAACTCTTTGTTTACTGAGGTCAAGAGAGCAGCAGATGTGTCTGACGGTCAAGCTGTGCTCACAGCGCCCTCTGTTGGACTGAACAGTCCACTGCTCCAGACCTGATGTGTCATCACACTCAATATTTTACATTCAAATATTTATTTACAATTAGGTTACCGATATTTATCCCCATATTCGATCAGTTGTTCAAATATCAAATATAAAGTGACAGCCTTAAAGCAGTCTTGCGTCAAAAGGACAATTATTTATTTGTTGATATTATTGGTTTATTGGTTTATATCCACTTCAATGCACTTTATTTTTTAAATGCATGTTTTTTTTGTTTGAAGGCTTAATATGAATGAAAAACTTTGTTGGGCTTTTTTTGAAAAGCAAAGGCTTATGGAATATTAAAAAATGTCATAATATTCAATAAACAATTACTTTCTTTTAAAAACATGTCTAAAAATGTATTCTAAGCTATCAATACACGATTAAAAAATATAGTGAACTACTTAGCCTCCGCATTGGATATTCAGTATTCGGCATTCGACCAACCGTTTATATTTTATTTGGCTCCGGCTTCGGCCACAAATTTTCATTTCGATGCATCCCTACTAAAAACTCACTTTTTAAGAATGGCTTTTAACCCTGACCAAGGCTTCTTGGTCTTATGCTCATGTTAGTTAGTTTTATTCTGTTTTATCATTTCTGTATGGCTTTAAGCACCTTGCTGCTGTGTCACACCTCCTGTTACATTTTTATGTATCTTTTTCTTTTATGTTTTGTTCTTATGGTGTTGTTTTATGATATATTTATCCATAGTGTTCTTATTAATTTTCTGACACTGCTGTAAGGCACTTTAAGGCCCTCTTGGGTTACTGTAAAGAGCTTTAGGAATAAACATTGATTGATTGATTTTTCTTATGAGGCTACAGAAAGATCCTCTGGACAACCTGATCTTCATCGGTCAATAGAGTTCAGGATTTTATAATTTCAGTCCCAGGATCTTTTCCTATTGTCTGTTCCAGAAGAAAGTACTGAGCTGGGAAAAAGGATGTTCAGGTTTGTGGCTCTGCTTACTTGGATTAAACCACAAACTTACCTGAAACTAAAAGATCTGTTCTCACTGGGCAGCTTTATGATGGTGTTTAAAGACTTTGCTGCAGATGTTTTGACTTTATCTTTCTCACACGAGCAATTTGAGCAAGAAGTCTTGTTTTATGTTTGCTGTTTTATTTGTTGTAACTGTATGTGTTTGTGTTAAACTGTCTTGAACAGGAAACTTTTAAAAAAGAGTTGAGCTTAGATAAAGGCACAAAAAAAATAAAAATAAAATAAAAAGTATTGGCAGTGTGAGAGATTGACATCAAAAGTGTAGATTAGGAAAAACATCACACTTTAAAAAGTTTGTTGTAAATTTAACTGGCAACAAGCTGCCAGTAAGTTATTGTAAATGTCTTTACAGTAGCAAAACTATTTTATTTTCAGCATGATTCCTGTATTTGTTAGAGTTGTTTTACTTATGTAATTTAATTAAGGTACCGTTACTGTCTTTCAATTTACACATTACTGTATAATCAAACACAACATCCTGTTTTTTCCATTTACAGTATTTCAATTCTAACTTTTTAATGGATTTTAAATGACAGTGAACTTGCTGCATTCTATTTTACATTGTTATATTTTTTATTCTATTTTACTCATCATTTATTAGAAAGATGCCATTTAGTGAAATAAATCACGTCATATTTTGTCACTGACATTTTACAGTAAGAAAATGTTTTTATGGTAAATGCAGTTAATTTTGCAAAAAATCAGTTTGTTTTTCCACAACTCTCCAATGATTACAGTAACTTACTGCATAGATTTTTACAGTAGGTAACTGTAGATATTAAAAATATATTTACAGTTAGTGCTGAACAATTAATTGTAAATTAGATTTAATCACACTATGGCTTGTTGCAGTTTTCAAATCACAGAAGGTTCAATATTTTTAGCCCAAAATGTGTTGAACATTGTGGCATTGTGATGTAGTTTTTTGCAATTTCATACACTTTTTTCCCACTTTTGGACCATTTTTACCTTTTTTTTAACCCTGTTTTCAAAACTTTATGCCTGTTTTGCTCCCATTCATCTTTTTTGGGCCACTGTCAGAACCATTTTTGGAATTTATACACATGGTCTTTGAAATTTAATTTCAAATTTAATTCCCAATTTTGTTGCCGTAATCAATTTCCTAAGCCACTTTTGGAATTTTTTTGCCAATTTTTCCCTTTTTTTTTTTTTTTACAATTTCATACCTATTTTGCTTCTGTTCTTCACTTCTCCACTTTTTCTTAAATCTTTTATCCTTAAATTAATTTAATGTCATATTGGTTTTACTATAAAAAGATCTACTGCTTATGTTTGTTTAAGAATACATAAGATGAGGAACATTAAAACAATTACAGTACAGTTTAGACATAACTGCCAGCTAACTTATCATTTTGATGGTTGGTATCTGCATCTGTCTTGTTTTCCACAATCGCCACATCACTACTGTTAACTCTGGAGTGAGTTTGGAGAGCAGCTCCAGCGTTTGTTATGATCCTCAGGAGTTTGTTTACATGCGCAGGCTCCGGCCTAAGCTCCACTCTAAGCCTACTTTTACAGTATTTCTGGGCTGGACCCAGACGAGCATCATATTTTAAGAAGATAATCATTTCCTGTCGAAGTTTACCTCTAGTTTCTCGTTGAGATCTTTGTGCATTTTCTCATATTGCTTGGTCAAGTCTTGGTTTCTCTCCAGCAGTGCTTTGCCGAGTTTAGCAGCTAAAACCAAGTCTTTCTCCTTCTGCCGGAACAGCGACAGCAGGTCCGCGCTGTGTCCCACCGCAGGCATCTCCAGCTCCGACAGGCCCCCCTCTCCATCCCTCTCCCCGGAAAGCATGGCCAGTTCCTCCTCCAGGGCCATGCCCAGGCCTCCGGAGCCCGCGTGCCGCAGCGGGTGACCCTGATATCCGTCGGGCTCGTGAGCGGCGGGGCTCTGCCGGGGCTCCAGGCAGTCGCTGTCCAGCTCCAGTGGTGCTGAAACCCCGGCAGACGTCTGCAGGTCGAGGCAGAAAGCGGACATTACCGGCTGTCAGTGGAGACGCCAACAGATGAGGGGCGGCTGGTCTTACTCCGGATGAGCCCACCCTGAGCTGCCAGGGCTGGGCTGACCGGACCGGCTCACAATCGACAATCCATCCATCATCCCGCAGCTCCGAGGTGGATCCGGTTCAACTGGAGACTTTCTCACGCCTCTGTCCCCTCGCGTACCTACCAGGCTCGACTCTGGCTCAGACTGAAACCCGGCTAAGACCGCCCTCTCTGCAGCTTACCGACTGGCTGATGTATTTTTGGACGCACCGGGCTCTTTTCAGCCTGGAATAAACCGCCTGGATGGTTCTGGCGCAGCAGAGGGTCTGTCAGGGTCCAGCCCGTCTCGGGGTCCGGGGTCCCCCATAATGCACGGCCTGTTACACCCTAGGCAGTCCAGCCAAACAGATGAGCGCGGTCCCGACAGCTCCTCAACCTCTTTTCCCGTCCTGCACGCGCCTTACTGCCTCGGTAGTGACGTCACTGCGATCCGTTACAAACCGGGCCTCCATTGGCTGAGAGGGATAGCGCCATATTTTAGTGCCTCTCTCACAAATCTGTGACACACAGTGATCTAAATATTATCATGTGATGGGATAAAAGGCCAGTGCCAAATGATAAATGTGAATAATGGGGGAGACTGGGGTCTGTTGTCACACTATTTATCTCAGTGGTAAAACAAAATATATGTATATGCACTACATTACTGTAAATGGCAAAATATTGTGGAAAAACACTGAGTTTTGTCAAATTAACAGCATCTTACCATAAAATATGCAGTTACCTATTGTAAA
The DNA here is from genome assembly GCA_036419115.1 of Scarus forsteni. Taxonomy (NCBI): domain Eukaryota; kingdom Metazoa; phylum Chordata; class Actinopteri; order Labriformes; family Labridae; genus Scarus; species Scarus forsteni. Next base: position 1,970,731 of record JAZDUH010000358.1, on the reverse strand, counting down.
ATGTTCATGCGGTTAATTGGTGAAAGGCCAATGGATCACAAGAAAAAAAAAACAGCAGTAAGATATTTTTTTAGAAAATGTTTCACATTTTTGTGTGAAACACATTTTTGAGTAAATGTATTGATGTATGTAATTTCTTTCTACAAATGATGTATTGGGTAAAAATGGTCAGTAAAATAGTTTAATATATTGTAAAATAAATTAAAAAACAGAAAGTTCACTGCAGTTTTAAATGCATTAAGAAGTTGCAGAATAATAATTCTGTAAATAAGAAAACAATGTGGATGATGTTTTGGTAACAATATTAATACTGTAAATTGAAAGGCAGTACCTCTACCCTGAGTAAAAACACAGTATTAAAATTACTGAAGATAATACAATTATAATCATGTTAATTAGCACTGAGTTATGCTACTGTAAAGACATTTACAATAATTCAGGGGTGAAAGTAAGATAAGATTCTTGCAGGAACTGTGCAACTCAAACATTTTTTTTGGCTCGTCGTACAAGACAGACGTTGATAAAGCTTGGTCTATCCTGACTGCTGTGCACATCCTTAAGTGCATTATGTAAGATTTCAGACACATAATGTAATATGTGGCAAAACTTTTTTTTTTCTTTTACCTGATTTATATGCGGTTCACTGAAAATAGCTCTGAGACCCACTTTTGGGTCTCGTCCCACAGGTTGATATATCTATCTATCTATCTATCTATCTATCTATCTATCTATCTATCTATCTATCTATCTATCTATATTTATATGTATATATATACATATATATATATATATGTATTTACACACACATAATAGGCTTTGTTGTAGGTTTTGTTTTTCATTGATTTTATGGACTTGATATTGTGTAATATTCTGAAAATGTCCCAAAAGTTAGAAGCTTAAAAAAAATCACTTAATGAATGTTTTTATGTTCGTCTTTGTTATGTTAATGTTTTAAATAATTATAAACATTTATATGACGGTAAGTGTGTGCGTGTGTTCGTTTGTGCGTGTGTGTGTGTGTGTGTGTGTGTGTGTGTGTTCTTGTACTTACTACATTGTGAGGACCGGCATGAGTTTTTAACCAACAGAGTGAGAACATTTTTGGGAAGTGAGGACATTTTGGCCGGTCCTCACTTTGTCAGCCTCTAAATCACCTCTAAATAGCATGTAGAAGCTCCCCTGTGATTTTCAGCAAAAGTCCTCAGAATGAGTCAATGTTGAGAAATTCTCGCCAGAATTTCACACTGATTTTGCTCTCTGTTCCACCTACTGCTGAGATTGGGAACTGCAGCTAAATTAGTCCTGCTCCACCTCTGGCCGAAATTAGGTATTGCAGCCAAAATATCCCCATACAGTTAAGCCTACAGGCCTCATCCTCTGCTGCTGTACTGAAAGCCAATCCTAATTATTATTATTTTGTTTTACATAGCCTTTTAGGAAGCTTATCTTTTTGATTTGTTAAATAAATCAATGGCTAATTGTTGAATTTGTGCTGTATTTGTTCTACAATACTATTTTTCCATGTGATCTGGTTAAATTTAAAGAATTAAATTTCTATATGTAAGGTATAATAATAAGAAGAAAAGTAAGTAAATCCTATATGCTGTCCAAAGCCCACTGTCATATTTTTAAAAATTTTATATTGTATTAAATAGAAAACAATACAGGGACATTTTTTCTCTTTGTCTAGACCACATTTTACATAGTCCAGATCCAAAACTTCTATACTTAGACAAGATAAATCATTACTAGATCATTACATAGAGGCTTGACTGTTTAAAGCATATATTTACATATATATATTAAGCCTTTAACCTGGGTATTTAAATGCAATAAGGGACATTTTGCCATTTTTTTTCATCTCAAGACCACATAGAAACAGATCAGGATGGAGATGGTCATAAATATAACAAAGGTTTGAATATGAAAGTGGGTTTACACAGTGGTGGTGAGGGTTCACTTGCTTATATAATGTATAACTTGCTTTTATAATGTATAACATGCTATAAAAACAGTTAGATGTGCAACAACCAAAGGAGTAGTTGCTCAGCGTTGCTGTTTAAGTTTCACCTTAAATGCCAAATTTAAAAGCTGTAAATCAGACGCCAACCTTAGAGACATCTACCTGCTGCATGCCAAGGCTAAGGGCTTTAATTTAAATATAGCTTGCATTTTGCAAGTATGCATAATGTAATCATAATTTAACTCTGACATTCTATTTCCAGGAAAACGGGACCCAAGCACTACAAAATAATATTTGGCATCAAACAAAATGAAAAAAGGGTAATTTATAGCTCATATTTCCATTTATGTAGAGGCCTATCCACTCATTTGCATTGAAAACAAAGTGATTAAAATATGGTTTTAACAAAGAAAAGTTGACCAATGCACCATTACCATGTGAAGTGGCCTGACTCTAAGAAAATGTTGATAATTTTACCATTATAATATGACTATTCATGTTGACAGTTTTGGTTCACTCAAAAACATGAAGGCCATAAATAACTGGCCATGAAAATTTGACATTAGCCTAAATTTAGCATGTTTTATTGATGTCACAAGCCCCTTTTAAAACATTAAATGTAGGTATTATTTATTATTAGATTCGGCTCAGAATTCATGCTTTTATGCTGTCTTAAAACTTACATACTTCACCATGCTTATCTATGAGGTTTAGACTATAAAAAGCTTTGCAGTGTTCCTACTGTCAGACACTTGCACATATAAACTAATGTATCAAATATTTCAAGGCATAAATGTCCACCAGCTGTGGAACACTCAGTACAAAAAATTTTCCTGCACATATGATGCCCACAACAATGGCCCTTACAAGTCTTCATTTCTTGAACTTACGTAGCTTAATGATTTCCCAGCACAGTTATTTGCTCTGTAGGACATATTTGTCATATTGAAGTCAACAGTAAACATTATTGTGATTAAAGTGGTTGCTTACCTTTTGTATAAGTAGACAGCCCAGATATCATCTATGTTGCTCTTGTCTCCATTAGCATCTTTGCTAGCAAGGTAGCTAATCTCTATGCTCAACATAACAAATCCAACTAAGGAAAATAAAGAGACAAAATTGTCTTTTAAGTATTTAGTCAATCTTTCTCTCTCTCTCTGTCTCTCCATGTGTCAGCCATTTGCTGCACTGTGTAGCTTGTATTGTATCTGTCTTTGTTGTAGTTAATGTTGCAGCCATTTTGGAGAAAGAGGGTGTCGAATTTCACTCCATGTGTTGGATGGCTCATTATCAGCCAATGGTGTTGCTTAGCTTGATTTAGTCAATGCCCTGGATTCTATTGTCTCTGATGACTACATAGAGGTGTCAATCATCCATATTGTCCAATCTCTTCCGCAGATATGACTAAACAAAGGATACATGTGGTAAATTTTGCAGCTGCTCTGTAATCACACAGGCCAAGCAAAGATAGGAGAAAAGAACAGGAGGTCTACCCCTGTGCCTGGACATTTAGGACATTTAGATCTCTGTAATTTTTCACTAATTCTCATTAAAGGCATTGATTTTCCCAGCATTATTGATTCAATGGATTTTTTTACTTTGGGACTGTATTTCTCACTAGGCAAGAATGAACAATTTCACATCTGCTGGTTTCCAACCTCATATACTGGGCCTCAGTACCATATATCCGTATAACTACATATCTAGAAAAATCTCACAGGTCTTCTCTTGATTTTAAGTCTTCCTTTGTCCAAAGTAACCTTTAGGCTGAGATAGACTGACTTAAAGATGGGCTGGTCATTTCTGGATTAGGTCCCAAAATAGGGCATCATGCTTAGTAGGCTTTATGTAACATGTTTAACATGTTAAAAGGCTAAATAAGAAAGAGACAGAAATAATTACTGAATCAAATTAAAGATGTAAGAAAATTTTTAAATTAATGTATATATATTTGATAATCAGAGATTGGGCCTTAATATAGGCCTTAAAGAATCCATTTCAGGTTTTAGGCCCATTTAAAAAAAATCTCTTCTGATTCTATAATTCAAAAAACAAGATGCTGAGTACAAGTGGCTGAAATGAGTTCCTTCTCAGGGTGTCCAAGCTCTCCCTTAGGGACAGGGTCTGAAGCTCGGTCATCCAGGAGGCGCTTGGAGTAGAGTTGCTTCTCCTCCACAATCAGAAAAGCCACCTGAGGGGACTTGGACATCTGGTAAGGATGCCTCCTGACAGCTCCATGGTGAGGTGTTAAGAGCCACCTCCCACCATCAGGCAGCCGGGGAAGACCCAGGACACGCTGGAGGGACTATGTCTCTCAGCTGGCCTGGGAACACCTTGGGGTCACACAGGACAAGCTGGATAAAGTGGCCAGGGGGAGGGAAGTCTGTGCTTCCCTGCTTAGGCTGCTTCCTGTGACCCGAGCATCAGAGTAAAGAAATAAATGTGTCTTTTGCACTGTGCTCAGGCCATGAAGCCCCTGAAAAAATACATCAGTCATGAAAAATTACAATGAATGAATAAATTAGGGAGTGGGCCTCATTCTTCTGGCATGATGGTCTCTGGATGTAAGAGGATCACAAGACCTGATTTCTCAGAAATGGACTGGGGTGAAGAATTTTTTACTGGGACCCTGGGGCTGATTTTTTAATATGTTATACTAGACTCCATTTGGAGCAGAATTGTGGTGGTTTGGTGACTCTACGACTTTCCTGTGCCCCCTGGCGCCATGGGAAACTTGCACAAGTCTGGACTTTGAAGTCCCATAAATCAGCCATATTTGCTTAAAATGAGCTGAAACTTTTGGAGGTTATTCAGGTCACCTCCATAAACCAGTGATCTCAAGGGCGTGTCTCTAGGTGGTTCCTGGAGCTACTTTCTGTTTGGGAGGGGCTAGCAAAACGGTTCTATCACCATTTGATTTTATAATTTTCAGAGGTCCCACAGTCCAGGTTTCATCTCTTAGTGCCACAGAGGTCAAATGAGAGCAAAATAGCAACAGTGCTCAAAAAACATGTCTTTTTTGCCCCTGTTTTTGCCTCGAGGGCCCTGGAGGTCTGAAAATATTTTTGAGTATTCACATTGGACTAAATATCAAGCCTGTAAGTTTTGGTCCAAATCAGTAAATGAATCTCTGAGATTTTGAGCTTTTTTGGTTAATGTGGCCTGCTGGACATGAAAGGGTTAATCCTCCAAACTTTAATAGGCTGGCATCTGGGCCTCTGTGATGCTAGGAGGCTGATATTAAAAATCCAGATTCAGAGGTGCCTCTAGAAGTTGCATATAAGTTTTGGTGTCCATCGGCCAATAAATGAGGGAGTGGGTCTCATTCATCTGGCATGATGGTCTCTGGATGTAAGAGGATAACAAGACCTTATTTTTCAGAAATGGACTGGGGTCAAAATATTATTACTGGGACCCTGGGGCTGATTTTTTAATATGTTATACTAGACTCCATTTGGAGCAGAACTGTGGTGGTTTGGTGACTCTACGACTTTCCTGTGCCCCCTGGTGCCATGGGAAACTTGCACAAGTCTGGACTTTGAAGTCCCATAAATCAGCCATATTTGCTTAAAATGAGCTGAAACTTTTGGAGGTTATTCAGGTCACCTCCATAAACCAATGATCTCAAGGGCATGTCTCTAGGTGGTCCCTGATGCTACTTCCTGTTTGGGAGGGGCTAGCAAAACGGTTCTACCACCATTTGATTTTATAATTTTCAGAGGTCCCACAGTCCAGGTTTCATCTCTCTAAGTGCCACAGAGGTCAAATGAGAGCAAAAGAGCACCAGTTGTCAAGAAACGTGTCTTTTTGGCCCCTGTTTTTGCCTCGAGGGCCCTGGAGGTCTGAAAATATTTTTGAGTATTCACATTGGACTAAATATCAAGCCTGTAAGTTTTGGTCCAAATCAGTAAATGAATCTCTGAGATTTTGAGCTTTTTTGGTTAATGTGGCCTGCTGGACATGAAAGGGTTAATCCTCCAAACTTTAATAGGCTGGCATCTGGGCCTCTGTGATGCTAGGAGGCTGATATTAAAAATCCAGATTCAGAGGTGCCTCTAGAAGTTGCATATAAGTTTTGGTGTCCATCGGCCAATAAATGAGGGAGTGGGTCTCATTCATCTGGCATGATGGTCTCTGGATGTAAGAGGATCACAAGACCTGATTTTTCAGAAATGGACTGGGGTCAAAATATTATTACTGGGACCCTGGGGCTGATTTTTTAATATGTTATACTAGACTCCATTTGGAGCAGAACTGTGGTGGTTTGGTGACTCTACGACTTTCCTGTGCCCCCTGGTGCCATGGGAAACTTGCACAAGTCTGGACTTTGAAGTCCCATAAATCAGCCATATTTGCTTAAAATGAGCTGAAACTTTTGGAGGTTATTCAGGTCACCTCCATAAACCAATGATCTCAAGGGCATGTCTCTAGGTGGTCCCTGAAGCTACTTCCTGTTTGGGAGGGGCTAGCAAAACGGTTCTACCACCATTTGATTTTATAATTTTCAGAGGTCCCACAGTCCAGGTTTCATCTCTAAGTGCCACAGAGGTCAAATGAGAGCAAAAGAGCACCAGTTGTCAAGAAACGTGTCTTTTTGGCCCCTGTTTGTGCCTCGAGGGCCCTGGAGGTCTGAAAATCTACTTGAGTATTCACATTGGACTCAGTATCAAGCCTGTAAGTTTTGGTCCACATCAGTAAATGAATCTCTGAGATTTTGGCCATTTTAGCCATTTTGTACTCTAAAGGGTTAATTTTCAACTGAGAAACAGGCCCCTGCAAAGGCCTCTTTAGAGTTAGGGATCTGATATTGCACATCCAAACTCAGGGGGAGACCTAATACCTGTGAATCTTTTGATGTCAACATATACTCAAAAACCAGGGAGCAAGACTCATTTATGCATGCTTAACAGGCTCAGGCTTCATCACTACTAGTAGGCCTCACACATGGAACAGGGGGGTCTTATGTGGCTAGACCCTTAAAAACTGATCCAGTGGTTCATCTCACTGCCCTGAATAGTCCAAAGAAAACATTCAGACCTCTAATCCACTGAGAACCCCCATGTCCACCATGTCCACGGGCCAAGCCTTAGCAATTTAGTAGTTTGTTTTAATGAAAAAAATTTTTTGGTCTCCATGCATTTTAATTTTCAACTTATATCATGATACTGATGCATGCCCCTGAATCCCCTGGACCAAAACCTGATAGACCTGATGGAAATAAGCCCACTTTGATTTTGGGGTTGTGTGTATGCAGCAGCCCAGGGCCTTCAGAACAGCTTCACAGTATATTATAACTCTACAGGACAGATAAACTGTCTCCTTAAGATTTGTCCTCAGTAACAAAAAGCTTAATTTAACTAACTTGACTGACTTATTTACTGAGAGAGTCTCAGGGTGAATATAGGTGGGAGTGTATCAGACAGACAGAACAGTGGACTCAGACAGACATCACAGGAGAGCAGATTATCAGAGACAGTTACAGAAACCACTGAATGAATTTTAACAGGTATTTTTAACATCATTTAGTGTTATGGTGATGCAGCACTACAAGGGGCCCACAATCTCTAAGAGGTGTAACAGATTGAGATTTGAGGACTGGAAAATCTGTACAAAGTTCATTCATGTTATTTTTCAGATGTATTAAATAATGTGCATTTAATCTGTTTCTCCACTCCTTTCTTTTATTTGTCTCAAATCTAATAAAAAAACTAAATTAAATTTCCTCAATAAAAAAAAATCAAGAAGTTAAATGTTTTGATATTAGTTGTTTACTTAGCTGTCCGTCTATATAGTTTAAGGACTTTCTAATGCTATTTTAGGTGAAATTTAGAAAGTGAGGACCATGAAAGGGTTAATGAAGTTTTAGAATGAGTTCTCATGAGAAGAGAGGCCAGAGCTGCTCCTGTGTGCCCATCCCCCACAGCTCTGAAGCCCCCTGACCAATTATCCAATCAGAGCTGGAGAAGCCAGGTGAAGAGTTCAGCCCGCTGAGACCTGCCTGCAGCTGCACCTCGGCTGTGCCCCTCCTCTTCTCACACTTCAACAGCACAATTTCAAAATGGAGGGATTTAAAAGAAGACTCAGAACTTTAAGGATTCACCGCAGAAAATGTGAAGAGGAATTTAAAAATGCTTGGGTGAGTAATTTTTTTCTCTGCACTTAAAATGATCTTAAGGCTGCTTTGTGTGGTTTAATGAATCATAGTGACGTGACCATACGACCTCTTTGCTCAAATGTGCCCCTTTTTAGTCTTAAAATTATGCTGGGGGGATTTTATAAAATCCCTTAAAATGTCCAGGTTTTGCTGAGCTTGTTCTACTAAGTTGTCACCAGTGACAGAACAAGATGTGCATGATTCAAACTACTGTTACTCCTGAAGGCAAGGCAAGTTTATTTATAATTATCATAATTATTAACAATTATGAGAGAAATTGTTAAAATTTTGAGATAAAAAGTCAAAATTCTGAGATAAAATTTTGAAATAATAAGATAAAAAGTCAACAGTATAAGATAAAAATTGAAATTATGAGATAAATTGTCAAAATTTTGAGATAAAAAGTCAAAATTCTGAGATAAAATTTTGAAATGAGATAAAAAGTCAACAGCATAAGATTAAAAATTGAAATTCTGAGATAAATTGTCAAAATTTTGAGATAAAAAGATATAATTTTGAAGCTAAAAAGCTCAAAGTTATGAGATAAGTCAAAATTTGAGATAGAAAGACATAATTTTGAGGCAAGAAAGCAAATTTATGAGATAGTCATTATTTGTTTTATCTTTCGAATGGCTTTTATGCACCCTGCTGCTGTGTCACACCTCCGTTGTATTCTTATGTAACTTTTGCTTTTATGTATCGTTCTTACAGTATTGTTTTATGTTGTTTTTATCCATAGTGTTCTTATTTATTTTCTGACACTACTGTAAAGCACTTTGGGGGACTTTTGGGTTACTGTAAAGGGCTTTAGAAATAAATATTGATTGAGTGATTGATTGATTGATTGATTGATTGATTGATTGATTGATTGATTGATTGAAAATTATGAGATAGTCATTAGGTAGAGACCAGTTTCTCCCATGAAAAAAGGTTTCAGTTTGTGTTAATAAATAATAAATTAAGAAGACCGCAGGCTAACATTAGCTGTTCCTGAGCTGTTACATCAGACTGTCAGCTGAAATGCAGTATTACTAAAAATGTTATAACACTTCTGTCCTGCTGTTAGACTGTAACATTCACAGTCTGCACCTTTATTTATTTATTTGTAATAATGATTGATTCAGTTTCACAGTATTAAAGCTTATTTATAACTCTACACCTCACATAGCACATACTACCCATAGAGTACACAGAAGTTTGGAAGAGTTTTTAGTCTGATTTCTGATTATGTTGGCATAATAAAATATTAGGTGTTCAATAGCCAGTGTGATTTTGATGGAAATATAGTAGGTAGGCATGTACAACCTAAAACAGTCTGATCAAACCGTCCGACATGTTCTAGAAAAATTACAAAAAAATTTGATTACTTAGATTATTATAGGTCTTACTGAATGGGAGAAAGCCAGAAAAATGACTGAAATTTCACTAAAATTTTGGATTAATAACTAATGATTAGTTAAGGATTGTAGTTAGTTGGTGAGTTAGCAGAAAGTGGTGGTGGTTATGCTGACGCTGCAAAATTATGAGCATGTTCGCTCCAGTCTGATGTGCCAAGGTAGACTGAGGACTACTACCTGAAAAACCTGACACCCAAAATGGATTAGACAGAAAATCTGCATTGGTTTACGGACAGACACGGCTGACGATGACAGTGACTTGACCAGTTACAGCCCTTAGAAAAACTAAACAGAGCAGACAGTCGATGAAACACTGTACAATGTCATCAGGTCAAGTTTAAGTTTACTGCTGAACCTGAGGGCTGTGAAGCAGCTCTCCTCCTTTCCTCTGTTTTACTTTTCATTTCTTTATCATTTCTGGGTCAGAATGTCTACACATAAACTGCATTATCAATGTTCACATAAGAGTAACAGTCTCCTGTTTGAGCCAGGCTGTCATGGTGAGATAGAAACAGTTTAGTTTTGAGGTAATTGTGCTGGATTCAGATTTGGATCAGTTAAGGTTTATTATTGTTTGTATCTAAGGCCTGAAACAGGTAATGTTTTTGTCTGACCTTGTTCCCATTTCACTGCAGTTTTGGTACATTTCTGAGATGCAGATGTAAGTACTTAAACTCTGTCAAAAATATTATTTTATAGATGGAGGGTTGCACCAGGAGACAGGTGGAAGACCACCTGTTAAGCAGAAAGACAGCTACAGAAAAACATGAAGGTGATGGTTTGGGTGAGTTTGTAACATTTACATGAGTGAAGTGTAATAAATCTGAGTTTAGTTAGTAATTAAAATTCAAGTCCTTTTTTTTGTTTTATGACATTCCAAAATATCAGCAGCCAAAATACCAGTGTGCATCATCAGAGCATATCCACCCAGAGTATTAAACACTGTACAGTCTAAACCTTATGTTGGTACCAGTCCTTCCATCAGCCCCCTCTCCAACTCATCAGCTGTCTCATTCTTCACAGCATGTCTGAATATCTCCATTTATTATGAATAACAAACAAGAGTGTCTTTAGGTCCTTTATAACAAAAGACATATTGTTATATTGTTATATATAAGACAAGATGATGGTGATGATGAGGATCGGGGAGACAAGTAAAATCTCATTCTGTGAAGGTTTGCATCTTTAATCTAGATTATTTCTAATCTCTTGCACATTCCAATAAACCTAACAGTTAGTGTATGTTCCCTTGTCTTTGGTCAAAATGTCTTGATTCAGATTGTACATTTTATGTACAACAGTAAGACCACATAGAGCCAAAGTTCTTAGAAGACAACTGAAGGGATTCTTGAATTTTAATAGCTTGTAGAACAGTAATCTATTACCATCTAAACATAAATTCAAAAGGTCAGCTACCTCTGCCTAGAAACTTTCAAATCTTTTCCAATGAGAGATTTGGTTTGTATTCACATCTTTTTCACATAAATAACATAAACCTGGATTGACAATGAGGATGCTTTCAGAGGATTTTCTGAAAGCAGAAAACTTACAGCTACTGGCAAATAGTCAAAATAAAGCATGTAGAAATGTTTAAACAAATTTTAAACCTCCCTGTGCAGAAGGTGGGCAGAATGGCAGTACAGGAATAAATCTGTTTGAAAATTTAGAGGATTGGTCGATATTTTCCCTGTTTTGCTCCTGCTGTAGACAGCGTTTATTTTTTTCACTCTCTTTTAAGGACACATCATGCGTCGACTGCCATCAGGCTCACACAACTTTAGAATATGAGGTGGTAACATTACCTCAAGCCTACCGCCACTTACGGGTGCTTTAATTCATATTAAATCATATGCAGATGAAGAAAATCTCCTCCTACCATTTTTGAAAAAAAAAAACAAAAAACACTGAGTGCAACCTTTCTGCTTAAATTAACTGAGGAAAGGTCAGGAGGTCAAGTGGCCTCACAGATGTGCAGTCTTCTTCTGTCTGGTATAATTGCTGCTGGCTTTTTTTTAGTGCCACATTATGCAATTAAAAATTATTTTAATCCTAATATAGATGATTTGGGATCAAAAAGCACATCAGTATTTGGGTCAGACAAGGAGATAAAAAGTTAAATGCACTTTAGAAGAAAAAATACAAAATCAGGAATTTTAAGTAAACAGAAAATTAAAAAGTTTAAATGTGAGATGCACAAAACACATAAATCATCTCTTCAGTGTACTTGTTGTTACTAAGGTGTCCTTTAAGTTAACAAAGTTCTTTTAAGGTGGGGGCTTATAACATACTTTTAGTGAATAAATGCAACTATTATATTTCTTATTATGTTACTATTATTCTTTATTCAAGGCAGGGATCAGATGGTTCTAATAAGATCTCAGTTTAAAATCAACTCAGCCTCTAATAAACTCCTTTGTTTTTTGTTTTATAGATGCACCAGAAATTGAAGTGAGGAGAAAAGGTAAAAGACCTTGGGCTGACCAGGAGAGGACTGCAGTCAAACAAGCCTTACCAAGTTCATCGAACCTAAGGAGGTTCCAGTAAGAAAGTAGGGACAAATTTAAGAATGTAAGCAATGACTTTGGTTGTGTTGAAGGGTTGGATGAGTTAAGAGAAACATCCAATCACAGCTGCCTTAGCTTGGTGGTGGTGGGATAAGTTGTGGAGTGATCCAATCAGAGCTGCTCTCTTTATGAATTGATATATTCATGTAGAGCAGATTCACTGTTTGTTGTCAGTTCTGGTGTTGTAACTGAGATGCTCTGCCAGGTAGCCTAAATAAAGGTGACTGCATTTCACACAAAGGAACATTTGTTTCTGTTCATTTAGACATTCAGACTTCACCAACATTCAATAAAGGGTAAGTAGATGTTAGGTAGGTAGGTATGTAGGTAAGTAGACTAAAGTATTCAGACTTTACTAACATTCGGTAAAGGTTTTTCGATGGTTCATTTGATTCAAGTGTAAAACATGACTTCAGAAATTCAAGGAAAAAAACAAGGAAAAAAATACCTTGCCACTTACACCTCATATTTTAGTCAACTAAATTTACAGTAGATTACAGTAAATAAAACATAAAAACTTCAAATAAATGTAGGCAGAAGATTATAATTAAAACTAAATCAAAAAGTGCTGTCAAATTTACATGGATATCTACTATACTTTGCATGACTAAGGAGTGTTGCAAAGGGATATTTGGTTAACAAGACTTAGTAATAATTAATTATTACTGTAAATTTATTTACTGTTACTGTTCTGTTCATTATGGATGGAGTCTGCAATTTTTTTGTTTAACTCTGTGGAACAGGATTTTATGACAGAAGCATACACTTCTGATGCTGACACTAGATTGATTATAAAAGGTGTGCTCAACCACAAAAGATCTTTAACATATTAAATTTTCATAAAATTGTATGATCAACCAATGTCAAGTTTTGTTGACTGGCTACTCACAACTGGTTTTGACTATTATTCCAGTTCGGCTTTATGTAGAATAAAGTCACACAGAATTTACATGACCTATACAAATTGTGCTTTTTGCAAATTTAACTAATAATATAAGGATTAATTGTTATTGTAATGTCTTAAAAATTATATTCTATGCTTTATCTTTTGACAGTTAAACTGGCAATAAAACAAGCACTTTACCCTCCAGAAATAACAAATTTGCTCTTTAATAAATACAATTTCAATAAATGATACTGCTGCATTACTGGTGATAACATATTTTGTAAATGAAACATTTGTCATTTCAGATTTACATTAAAAATATTCATTAATGGAAACAGCATCCTAGTAGACCTACTCAAAACATTAAAAATCCAAACCTGGTGTCTGGTCCTCACTTGGCTGGTAAAAAACTTTTATCTAATTCTTGGTGTTAAATGAAATCTAAGGCGGTGTATTGGGTAATGGCGCCACCCTGAGTTCAAAAATAGTTTTTTTGTGTTCCTAGGTTAAGTAGAAATGGTGGTCCTCACTTTGTAGGCCTTTTCACTCGGTCCTCACTATGCAGCAAGTACAGGAATGTGTGTGTGTGTATGTGTGTGTGTGTGTGTGTGTGTGTGTGTGTGCTCACCTGAAGCTGTCTTCATTAAGCACAGTAGGCTACAGAGTAGAGAAGCTCAGCTAAAAGACTTCAGTCCTGCTGGTGGTTTTCTGGCCCATCAGGGTCTTTCAGGATGAGAGAGGGGCCTCATGAGTGTGACTCCCACAGAGCAGGGAGTTCCTGGGTCTGGAAATGGGTTCATTTTATGTGTAACTATTTAATAAATGTAATAAGTAAACTTTATTTGGAATGCAGTTAAACAAAACATTACACCATCATACTGGTAACTTAGACTTGTCTTTTTAGTGACACAGGTTTTATTAAACATCCAAAGACAAAAACGAATAGGTCATAAAATAATAGGATAAAAAGTGAAAAGAAAGTAATAAGAAAACCAAACTATGGCCTGTACTTCCGGTTGGTACTTCCGGTGTGAGCATACGACGGCGCTGGTGTGCCTGCAGAGCTAGCAGGTCGCCACAAAACAGGTGAAGTTGATGTTTGCTAATGTTTCTGTGACAGAAAGAAACTGCTAACTTGTTGTAAATACTCCATTTACTCATTACTTTTATGTAATAACATTTGTACTTATTAATGGCAGCACATTTAGACAAACTTACATTTTTTTTATTTTTGTATGTATTGCTTGAATTGAGTTTTAAGGACCTGAAATCACATGTTCTTTGACTTTTCCACATTTTCGTGAGGTAATGCCAAATATCAGTATCAGTTACATTAATAGGTAACATCACTAAGCAGGCAAATCCAGATTATTCATTAAGGCTCTGTTGCAAGAAACTATGCACACATTACTGATTACTTAAATTACAACACTTTTATTGCAGGTTGAGATATCTGAAATGAATCAATTCTAAAAGGAAAACCATAAATTATATATCTTTTCTTGTTTAAAGCATTCGTTGACTTTAGACTTAAAATAAGATCTTCAAGAAACTTTGTAATTTGGTAAATTACATGACCAGAAGATGAAAACATAAAAAGTGTATGTTGTCTTCCTCACCCAGTGAATTACAGGTTCAAGTTTTTGTTCAGTGCTCTACCAGTGTGATGTCACACCGATGACAGCATGCACACGAGACCTCAGCCTGGGATCAGAGTGAGAAGTAAAGGGATATCTTTTTAGATAAGTAAATGAATCATCTTTTGTTAAACTTTCCTATCAAACCTCTGAATTTGCCCTCATTTGACCCCACTCCATTTTTGTTACAGCAAGGTTAATACGTTTTGTGTTTTTTGGGGTATTTTTTTTATTTTTTTGGGTAAGTGTTCATACATTTCGCAGCAGAATTTATCAAATATCATTGAACCTATTTTATAAAAGTCTGATGATAATAATTTTATAGTTGATGTGATAATGTTCCCTAAGATACAGTATTTTCATAAATCTTTGAGTTGTTAAGCCTGAACTGCAAGATCCTTAAAGGTCCTCAATTACATGTTTTTACAGTACATAAACTTTCTTAAAAAATCTTATTTTATAAAGTAAGAGATCTCCAGTCTACAAACAACTCCATTTAGTTGGTGTACTTTATACAGTTGCATGAAAAAGTATGTGAACCCTTTGGGATTACTTGGATTTCTGCTTAAATTGGTCATAAAATATGTTCTGATCTTCATCTAAGTCACATCACTAGACAAACACAGTCTGCTTAAACTAATACAGCACAACAAATTATAAGTTTTCATGTTTTCATTTGAAACACAACATGTAAACAGTCACAGTGCAGGGTGGAAAAAGTATGTTAACCCCTAGGCTAATTACTTCTACAAGAACTAATTGGAGCCAGGAGTCAGCCAACCTGGAGTCCAATCAATGTGATTAGATAGGATGTGTTGGTTAAAGCTGCCCTGCCCTATAAAAAACACACACCAGTTGTGAGTTTGCTGTTCTCAGAGGCATTGTCTGATGTGAACCATGCCTCGAACAGAAGAGCGCTCAGAAGATCTACCATCAAGAATTGTTGACTTGCATGAAGCTGGAAAGGGTTACAAAAGTATCTCTAAAAGCCCTGATGTCCATGTGTCCACGGTAAGACAGACTGTCTACAAATGGAGAAAGTTCAGCTCTGTTGCTGCTCTACCAAGGTGTGGTGGTCCTGTAAAGATGACTGTGAGAGCGCAGAATGCTCAATGAGGTGAAGAAGAATCCTAGAGTGTCAGCTGAAGACTTACAGAAATCCCTGGCACATGCCAACATTATTGTTGACAAATCTACAATATGTAAAACATCACACAAGAATGGAGTTCATGGGAGGACACCAACAAGGAAGCCATTGCTGTCCAAAAAAACATTGCTGCACGTTTGAAGTTTGCAAAAGAGCACCTGGATGCTCCACAGCACTACTGGCAAAATATTCTGTGGACAAACGAAACCAAATTTGAGTTGTTTGGAAGGAACACACAACGCTATGTGTGGAGAAAAAAAAGCACAGCACACCAACATCAAAACCTCATCCCAACAGTGAAGTATGGTGGAGGGAGCATTATGGTTTGGGGCTGCTTTGCTGCCTCAGGGCCTGGACGGATTGCTGTCATCAATGAAAAAATGAATTCCCAAGTTTATCAAGACATTTTGCAGGAAAACTTCAGACCATCTGAAACGGCAGCTGGTTGCGTGCAGATGTTGCAGAGGGCATCCCTCATGACTGAGGGCCCTCGTCTGTGTGGTAACAGCTGGGTTTTTCAACAGGACAACGCTGCAGTTCACAATGCTCTCTTGACCAAGGACTTCTTCAGGGAGAATAACATCACTCTTTTGGACCATCCCACATGTTCCCCTGATTTAAATCCCATAGAGAACATTTGGGGATGGATGGCAAGGGAAGTTTATAAAAATGGCCGTCAGTTCCAGACAGTTGATGCCCTTCATGAAGCCATCTTCACCACTTGGAGCAATGTTCCCAAAAGCTTCCTGGAAACACTCTCATCAAGCATGCCCAAACCAATTTTTGAAGTGATTAACAAGAACGGTGGAGCTACTCATTACTGAGTCCTACTGAGAAACATTTTTGTTCTGGTTTGGAGAGTTTTTTGTCATTTTTTGAGCGATGGTCTTAAACTTTTGATCAGCTGATAAACAGCCTATTTCAGTTTACTTGTTGTTTTCAATAAATTACTTTTTCAGAGTGCTTTTTGTCACACTCCCTCTTCTTGCTTTTGCATATTGTAGCTCTATTTAAAACCTCATTAAGGTCCAAATGTGCAAAAGGCATATTCTAGCAATTTTTTAACTGGTCTTAAGATTTTGATCAAGTCTGCATTTGGAAATGTAAAAATTTAATTCTTATTTTTTCCTCTGAACCTAAAATATTTTTCTTGAAGTCACATTGAAATAGGTTTTTGTTTGTGATTTTTTTCCCTCTGTGAATCAAGCTAAATGCACAGACATCAGGAACATTTTAATTGAATATTCATTAATAATCAGGCCACAATTTAAAATATCCTTATATTTTGTAAGCTACTGTCAAATCTTACAGTTCTCAACATCTTATTGGTGACATGACTAAAATGCAATCAGATCAGGGGAGTGGATTTTTTTTAAATTTAAGTTTGAGACTATGTAAGACCAAAACAAAGGGGAAAAATGTTTTAGCAAAGCAAATCCTCCAGACTTTTCTGATTCATAGAAATAGTTTAATGGTTTTGTTGCACAATGTTACAACTTCATGTATTTTTATTCCTTTTTTTAAGATGTTTCAGAATCAGTGTTTCCTTTGCTCTCAGCTCCTGGGCCCTGGCATATGCCCGGCACAGAGTGTTTTGGTGTTTGGAGCAGGTGTCTGATCAGATTTTTGGTGACACTGGTGTCTTTAACTCGCCCAGCGCTCCACTGCTCAAATGGCATCCGCTCCTGTTTGCACCTGGGGGAGTGTTTGTCTTAAAAAATAAGGAATGATCAGGCACAATGTTCCTACTGTAGCCAGAGGATGCAGAAAATGATGACAGGATGAACGTCTTTAAACTCAGGTCTGAAGTACAAAGTCTGTAGAGCAGAACACATCAGAAAGGACAAAAACTCAAAGTTCTCAGAGAGCACAAAACTCTGCCAAGGCATTGCTGATATTTTAGACAGGTTATTTGTGAAAATGTGAAGAACTGTCCTATAGCTCAATGTTAATAAGTCCTTAGAAAACTCCTTTTATTCAGACTACAGGGCAGCACACGCTTTAGATAATAAACTTCGTACCGTTAAAATACCGCCACCAGTGTTTTTCCTGTTGTGATCTTATTCTCCTCAGCTTGGATATAATCTCATCCTCTCATATGCAAATAAGAACAGTGTTCACTGCAGCAAAAAGCTACATTATACTGCATGAATTCTTCCTGCTAGAAAAAAGTAGATATATTGATATCACTAAACAAACACAGTCTGCTTAAACTAATACAAAAAATTATAAGTTTTCATGTTTTTATTCGACACAATATGTAAACGTTCACAGTGCAGGGTGGAAAAAGTATGTGAACCTTTGGATTTAATAACTGGTTGACCTCCTTTGGCAGCAATAAGCTCAACCAAACGTTTCCTGTAGTTGTAGATCAGAACTGCACAACGGTCAGGAGGAGTTTTGGACCATTCTTCTGTACAAAACTGTTTCAGTTCAGCAATATTCCTGGGATGTCTGATGTGAATCGCTCTTTTGAGGTCATGCCACAGCATCTCACTCAGGTTGAGGTCAAGACTCTGACTGGGCCACTCCAGAAGCCGTATTTTCATCTGTTGAAGCCATTCCATTGTTGATTTACTTCTATGCTTTGGGTCGTTGTCCTGTTGCATCACCCATCCTCTGTTGCGCTTCAGTTGCACCACCTGAAGCTCCAGTGTTCACTGAATGAAAAAGCACCCAGATCATGATGGACCCCCCTCCACTGTGCCGGGTAGAAAACATCTCAGGTGGGATCTCCTTGTCATGCCAGTAACGTTGAAGCCATCTGGACTGTCAAGGTTACATTTTTACTCATCAGAGAATAAAACTTTTTCCACCTTTCAATGTCCCATGTTTGATGCTCCAAAGTCTAAACGGGCAGTTTTGGAAGGAGACGAGGTCTTTGAATTTGTTTTTTGTTTTTGAAACCCTTTTCCTGCAGATGCCGTCTGATGGTTATTGCGCTGCAGTCAGCACCAGTAAGGGCCTTAATTTGGGTCGAGGACCGCCCTGTGTCTTGATGGACAGCCAATCAGATCCTCTGGCTCAGCGCAGGTGTAATTTTTTTGGGTCTACCACTTGACTTTTTTGTTCCATAATGCTCAGGATCTTTCAAAAATGTAGAATGACTGTCTCACTGCGTCCAACCTCAGCAGCAATGGCACGCTGCGAGAGGCCTTGCTTATGCAGCTCGACGATCCGACCACGTTCAAGAAGAGAAAGCTTCTTAGCTTTAGCCATCAGGAGGGCATGACCGTGTGAATGCCTGACAGAAAATGAACATTTGGAGCAGATTTTGGCTTTAATAGTCTGTGGTCTTAAACTTTTGATCAGCTGATAAACAGCCTATTTCAGTTTACTTGTTGTTTTCAATAAATTACTTTTTCAAAGTGCTTTTTGTCACACTCCCCCTTCTTGCTTTTGCATATTGTAGCTCTATTTAAAATCTCATTAAGGTCCAAATGTGCAAAATGCATATTCTAGCAATTTTTCAACTGGTCTTAAGACTTTGATCAGGTCTGTACATGGTTTATTACAGCTTAGACTAAAATTCTATTCAGTATGTTTTGTATGAGGTTGTATGAGGTTAATGGTAAATACATTATCCAGAGTGATTTATTCAACTCTGCTCCTGTGAGAAGAGAAAGTTGTGCTGTACATTAGTGTCCAATAGCTTCAAGTGGTTTTGAGAAAGTAGTCAGAGAGCACAGAGCTCAGCCAAGGTCGCTCACATATTGCTGTTATATTATAATCAATATTTCCATGTATATTCCATTTGATTCCTTGCCCTTAAAACCCACACTAAGCTCACAGAATCATGTTCATATAATAATTAGTTTGACAGTTGTTGAGTGAAAATGATCGTTTGCTAATGTGGCATATCTGGATCAACACCAAAATCAAATCATTTCTAAGTTAGGTCATCACCAACATCTCCTGAAAGCTTCAGCAAAATCTTTTCAGCAGTTTTTTGAAATCTTGCTAACAAACAAAAAAACAAATAAAACACAAACAGGACTAAAACATAACCTCCTTGGTGAAGGAAACAAACTTTATGTTTTTGCCTGCATATGTTGTTTGTCTGTTTGTTTGTTAGCAAGATTACTCAATGACACCCTTAATAAACAACAACATTCCCCCCTCACATTTTCAGGATTTGATAATGCTCTGGGGTCCAGATGGGAAGCTGTGGGGGGTCTGATTTGGTCCAGCTGCAGACCTCCACTCTCAGCTGTTAACGGCTCCTCTAATGTGAGATAGACGTGACGTAAATATAACAATAACTTTAATAATAAATATCCATGAAGAGTGATCAAGATCATGAAGAAACAGACTTTAATAAACTTATTTTACCTTCATGTGTTGCATATAATATAAAGTTAATCATATCTTTAAACCTTGAAATGATGCTGCTTTATCCACCTTTTACATTTTAAACAGCAGTGACTGTAAACACAGAGGTGGTGATAGGACTAACGAGCAAATAAAACAATTGTGTCTCTCTCTAGGAAATGACAACACTCGATATCATTACACCAAACAGAGGTGCCCACACACTCATGTTGCTCTGCTGATGACCTTCATTTTATACTTTGTTTTTCTTGATGTAACACAACTAAAGAATCAAGTTAACCAAGGTAACCAAAACGCAAAAATAAATAAATAAATAAATTAAAAAAAATGGAAGGGTCTGCCCAACACAGCTTCGGAGACAAAGATCTTGATTTTATTTTGTAGTATTTTACTCTGTATCATGACGTCACTTCCTTCTGATATTGGAGGAGTAGAGCCTCTTATTTTGTAGTATTATACTTCATACATTGGAGGAGTGGAGCCTCTTATTTTGTAGTATTATATTTCATACATTGGAGGAGTGGAGCCTCTTATTTTGTAGTATTATATTTCATACATTGGAGGAGTGGAGCCTCTTATTTTGTAGTATTATACTTCATACATTGGAGAAGTAGAGCCTCTTATTTTGTAGTATTATACTTCATACTTTGGAGGAGTAGAGCCTCTTATTTTGTAGTATTATATTTCATACATTGGAGGAGTAGAGCCTCTTATTTTGTAGTATTTTACCTCATACATTGGAGGAGTATGGCCTCTTATTTTGTAGTATTATACTTCATACATTGGAGGAATGGAGCCTCTTATTTTGTAGTATTTTACCTCATACATTGGAGGAGTATAGCCTCTTATTTTGTAGTATTTTACCTCATACATTGGAGGAGTGGAGCCTCTTATTTTGTAGTATTTTACCTCATACATTGGAGGAGTAGAGCCTCTTGTTTTGTAGTATTTTACCTGATACATTGGAGGAGTAGAGCCTCTTATTTGTAGTATTTTACCTGATACATTGGAGGAGTAGAGCCTCTTATTTTGTAGTATTTTACCTCATACATTGGAGGAGTAGAGCCTCTTATTTTGTAGTATTTTACCTCATACATTGGAGGAGTAGAGCCTCTTGTTTTGTAGTATTTTACCTCATACATTGGAGGAGTAGAGCCTCTTATTTTGTAGTATTTTACCTCATACATTGAAGGAGTAGAGCCTCTTATTTTGTAGTATTTTACCTCATACATTGGAGGAGTATGGCCTCTTATTTTGTAGTATTTTACCTCAAACATTGGAGGAGTAGAGCCTCTTATTTTGTAGTATTTTACCTCAAACATTGGAGGAGTAGAGCCTCTTATTTTGTAGTATTTTACCTCATACATTGGAGGAGTAGAGCCTCTTATTTTGTAGTATTTTACTTCATACATTGGAGGTGAAGCTGGGCAAAAAAATGATTAAATCGATTAATTTGAATTACAAACCCAAAACCAGTGAAGTTGGCACGTTGTGTAAATTGTAAATAAAAACAGAATACAATGATTTGCAAATCCCTTTCAACTTATATTCAATTGAATACACAGCAAAGACAAGATACTTAATGTTTGAACTGAGAAACTTTATTTTTTGCAAATATTAGCTCATTTGGAATTTGATGCCTGCAACATGTTGCAAAAAAGCTGCACAAGTGTCAAAAAAGACTGAGAAAGTTGAGGAATGCTCATCAAACACTTATTTGGAACATCCCACAGGTGAACAGGCTAATTGGGAACAGGTGGGTGCCATGATTGGGTATAAAAGCAGCTTCCCTGAAATGCTCAGTCATTCACAAACAAGGATGGGGCGAGGGTCACCACTTTGTGAACAAATGTGTGAGCAAATTGTCCAACACTTTAAAAACAACATTTCTCAACCAGCTATTGCAAGGAATTTAGGGATTTCATCATCTATGGTCCATAATATCATCAAAAGGTTCAGAATCTGGAGAATCTGGAGAAATTACTGCACGTAAGCAGCAAGGCCCAAAACCAACACTGAATGCACGTGACCTTCGATCCCTCAGGCGGTACTGCATCAGAAACCGGCATCACAGTGTAAAGGATATCACCACATGGGCTCAGGAACACTTCAGAAAACCACTGTCAGTAACTACAGTTCGTCTACATCTTAAGTGCAAGTTAAAACTCTACTATGCAAAGCCAAAGCCGTTTATCAACAACACCCAGAAACACCGCCGGCTTCTCTGGGCCCGAGCTCATCTAAGATGGACTGATGCAAAGTGGAAAAGTGTTCTGTGGTCTGACCAGTCCACATTTACAAGTGTTTTTGGAAACTGTGGTCGTCGTGTCCTCCAGACCAAAGAGGAAAAGAACCATCCGGACTGTTATAGGCGCAAAGTTCAAAAGCCAGCATCTGTGATGGTATGGGGGTGTATTAGTGCCCAAGGCATGGGTAACTTACACATCTGTGAAGGCACCATTAATGCTGAAAGGTACATACAGGTTTTGGAGCAACATATGTTGCCATCCAAGCAACGTCTTTTTCATGGACGCCCCTGCTTATTTCAGCAAGACAATGCCAAGCCACATTCTGCACGTGTTACAACAGCGTGGCTTCGTAGTAAATGAGTGCAGGTACTAGACTGGCCTGCCTGTAGTCCAGACCTGTCCCCCATTGAAAATGTGTGGCACATTATGAAGCGTAAAATACAACAACAGAGACCCCGGACTGTTGAACAACTTAAGCTGTACATCAAGCAAGAATGGGAAAGAATTCCACCTGAAAAGCTTCAAAAATTGGTCTCCTCAGTTCTCAAACGTTTACTGAGTGTTGTTAAAAGGAAAGGCGATGTAACACAGTGGTAAAAATGACCCTGTGACAACTTTTTTGCAACGTGTTGCTGCCATTAAATTCTAAGTTGATGATTATTTGCAAAAGAAAATAAAGTTTCTCAGTTTGAACATTAAGTATCTTGTCTTTGCTGTGTATTCAATTGAATATAAGTTGAAAAGGATTTTCAAATCATTGTATTCTGTTTTTATTTATGATTTACACAACGTGCCAACTTCACTGGTTTTGGGTTTGTACTTTCTGCAGAAGATTTAAAAAATTAAAAATCGAGATTTTTTTTCTTGCCTTAGTCCAATTGTAAGTAGTTGCAATTTTTGAAAAAAATACAATTTTCATGATGGTCGGCCTTGTAGGGTTTGCACAGGCATTTTTATAGGCTTGTATTTGTTATTTAAGTAGATTAAATATTGATCAGAGAGTTTCATGCCAATGCTGTAAAAATACCTCAGCCTTTTAGTGTTTATGTAGACAAACCTGCCTACATTTGTACTACATAATCAACCTTTTATGAGCCAGACTTTGACTTTAAGAGGGAAACATTTAGACAACATAAAGGCAAAACATAATTTGTTTCAGTTTTATGTCACTGGGAGTTTTGTTTTCTTTTAGGGAGGGAAAAATCGATTAAAACCGGAAATCGAGTGTCGTGGAAAAAAACAGGGATTTTATTTCTAGGCTATATCGCCTAGCCCTAATTGGAGGAGTGGAGCCTCTTATTTTGTAGTATTTTACTTCATATCATGATGTCATTTCCTTCTATATTGGCCACTAAATGATCCCCTTAATACTGTAATGTCTTTACATGTAGATGAGGGGATGGTGTTCGTTTGATGTTGGGGGAGGGGCTGCAGAGATGAATGATCACGAACAAAGCCTCATGAGCTGATCAAATTTAAGAAGTGGGTCACAGGCTGCAGCCCATGTTGAAGGGGCTTTAGGGTCACCTCGAGGATAAACATTTCCTCTGAGTGAAGCCGTGGTGTTTGATGTGTAAATAAATCAAGCTGATGCTGCACTTCCTGTAATCTACCTTTATGTTATTAAGCTGGTGTTTAACCCTTTAATGCATGAACTATTAACTTAGAAGGAAATGCTTTTTACAATGTTCTTCACTTTCAAACAAGTTAAAAATTCAAGTTAAAAAGTTCAACCTTTTCCAACATTATATCTTGAGGCCGTTATATTCTTTTCACTACACCATGCATCAATAGTGTACATATAGTAATTTAGGGGAATGTAGAAAAGATTCACAAACACATGTTTGGAAAACATTTATTTAGAGTAAATAATAGGATAAGAAAAAATCTGAGGTATAACAATCAGCTTGGTATATTAAGCCTGGTTATAACTGAAGGGTTAAAGCTTCTGAAGAGTACTTGTTAAATAAGTTTGATTTGTATTCAAAGGTAAAAATGTTTTCAAAGTAAGTTTTTAAATAATGGGTAAAAAAAAATGTCTCAACAATAAACTTTTCCTTGGCTGTAGATTTAATTCATACTTATAAGTCCTTTCACACAAATTGTCCCACCCCTAGAAGAATTCCCAACACAAATTCTGCAGGATCAGTCCCTGAAATACTTGATTCCCCAAAAAAAAACAAAACCAAAAGAAAGGACAAAACCAAAACACAAAATGTCCTTTAAAGCTAATTTTGAGTCCAATGTCTCAGGCTTAAAAAACAGAAAAGGGTTTAATCCACAGGTGCTCCAAACTTAAAAAGCTAAAAACAGTCCACGCAAAAACTCAAAGTTGAAAAAGTCCTCCCCAAAAAAGAAAAAAGAGCAATGCATTGGAAAAGTGGTCAAAAAAGAAGAAAAATCACCCCCAAAGGGGACGACTCACCGGACCTGGAAACTTCCTCTGACTCCTGAACTGTGGCTCCAGTTCTCCCAGTTGCCCTTTGACCTTACTTCCCAGCAGCAGCACGTAGATGTTTTATCCACAGACGTTAAAAATGTCTTCCTTTGATTCAACTCTGGGAATTTCAGAGTCCAGGCAAGTTTCTTCAGAATCTCCCCTCCAAACATTTCTCCTTCTCCTTCTTTGTTCTAAGCCCCTCCCCTCTTGATCTACCTGGCTGCAGCAGGTCACCTGACCAGGAAGCTGCAGCTGAACAGACTTTTCACATTAGGAGCAGCACTGTGTCTTTAGGGTAAGCAAAGGGATCTGACCTTGCAAAGACTTTTTCTTCTTGTAAATCCCCAACTCAATGCCCCCCCAAAAACCCACTGCATGGCGATGTCACACATGTATTGTTGCTGTTACATCAAACTGTTCAGTTGTGTATTACACCAAAATTTAAAATAAAAAATACAAAAATATTTTACATCAGAATTCAGGCACAAAACCCAGTTTGCCCCTCGCAAGCTATTTTGGATTTATGATGTCTCAATATGGTAAAAATGTGGAAAGATTATATTTTTATGAAACTTAAGACAAGGGTTTGGGACTTTACCACCTGGTATTTTGACATATAACTGCAGCCTTAAGGGTATTAAATTTATTACAAATATTTGTCTATAGTGGACACAATGCATGAAAGGGTTAAATACAGAGGAAGAAAACAAACTTTTTAGCTTTATGCTATCATCAGCATTGAAACTATTGCACTCACTCAAAATTTCATTGAAGTACAAGTTAAACTCTATAAATCTAATCAAGTAAGGTTAAACAGTTTTTCATTTAAGACGTGCTTAAAATATTACTAAAATATTTTGAGTACAGAGAGAGCTCAGGCCGTCACCAAGCAGCTCAGCTCTGGCAGTGGGTTTTCCACAACCGTGTAAAAGAAACAATCCTGCATCACCAGATCCAGAACGGAGCCAGGATCTGGACCAAACTCAGCACATACATGGAGGTTGTTATCCTTTATTAACACAACAAGTTTTGGGAACATCAGTTAATACTACCCTACATACCTGAATAAGTTAAGTGTCATAACAGAAGAAATATTTCAGATTTATATCCCACTCAAACAGATATGCACCGTAGGCACCCCTTTTTCAAAAAAAAATATAAAGCACTCCCCATGATAAGTAAAATGTTTATCAAACATGTTTACTCATGCATAAGTTTATATATAAGAAACAAGATCTTCCAAACACCCTTCAGAATTTGTTCATCCCCACACATGAACACACATATCAAACAAGGCACAGCAATAACAGTCTACTCTTTCCCCACACACGGACTGCAAGACATCAGTTCAACATCATATTTAGAGGTTCTAAGCTCTGGACTGAATTAAGCACACCGCTGCGATCAGTGTCTTTCCATTCTGCTTTCATAAAGCATTTAAAAAACGTCTGTTTCCAGCCTGATCCCTGTCCTCGTCCGTCTGATTGTGTGTTTCTTGTTTTTGCTGCATCTTTCCTGACTTTAATACGTACTTTGTTATTGCTTCTTTGGTTTGTAGTGTTTTCGCTCGTCTTCTCTTGTTTTGTCTTTGGTTTTTTTGCTGATTGTTTAGCCTGCATGTCATGAGATTGTTATGGGCAGGTGTGGAGCTCTGTACAAACCTGCAGAGGCTTCGTTCCCACCTTGCTCAGTTTAGTACTAAACTTGAGCTAAACAAAAAAACTAGCTTCCCATTATAAAGTTAATTTTTTTGTGACATCAGTCTGGATCATTTGTATCCAGATGAAATTGGCCTTGATGACAGAGACATGGACCCCACATTATCCTGAAAAACTGGAAATAAATCTGTTAAAAATGGCAGAGATATGGGGCGCTGTTTGTAAAGTTGCACATGATAAAATAAACAGCAACTTTTTGCAACATTTAGCAAATAAACATGTTTAAAAACCTATGTGGTTTTTTATGTTACTTTTTAAACCAGATTTACAGGAATATATGTGGAATTTGTGATATTTACTTTTCTCGTAAAAATATAATGTCTATGATTAATCTAAATATTAAATTTAAATGTAGACATTAAATGTTGAATTTAAATGTCAAATATTTATTCTACATGTTAAATTTAAATGTCAAATATTTAATCTAAATGTTAAATGTAAATGTTAAATATTCAATTTAAATGTTTAATGTTAAATATAAATGTAATATTAAACCTAGATGTTAAATGTTAAATTTAAATGTTAAAAGTTAAATATAAATGTCTTCTTCTTCGTCTTAGATAAAGCAAAGTTGTATTGCTGACCCCCACAGGTCTTTTAGCGCATCAGATTTTATCATACAATCCTTTCGAGTGAATAAATTTTAAGAGGGCTTCTGCCGACTCATGCCGCTCCCAGCTGCGAAGTGACTTCAATGACGTGTCTTTAATTCCAAATGTTGTCAGATATGCATGCAGGATGGATCTCTCTTTGCCATAGTTGGTGCATGCTGGTGGATAGCACTCTTTAGAGTCACTTCTGGTGTGGACAAAGTAAATTTGCATATTAGCTAAATATTTAGTTACACCCATGACATTTATATTTAACATTAAACATTTATATTTAACATTAAACATTTAGGTTTAATATTTTACATTTATATTTGACATTCAAATATAATATCTGACATTTAAATTCAACATTTAATGTCTACATTTAAATTTAATAGTTACGTTTATCATAGACATAATATTGTTACTAGAAAAGTAAATATCACAAATTCCACAAATATTCCTGTAAATCTGGTTTAAAAAGTAACATAAAAAATCACAGGTTTTTAAACAGGTTTTGTGCTAAATGCTGCAAAAAGTTGCTGTTTATTTTATCATGTGCAACTTTACAATCGGCGCCTCATAATGAGATATGTTTTTTTTTTTAACTCTGCCTAACGTCAACTGTTGGGATTTTCTTAAATTTGAAGAATTTTAGTCTTCAGCTGACCCCGTGCTCATGATGGGATGGACTTGGTCAGCAGCAGTACTTGTGTCGTCTGTGGTGTGGAGTTGGTTCTCATTTGGTCTGCAGTACATCCAGAACGCTGCTGCTCTGGTCCTGACCAGAACCAGGAAGTACAAACACATTAGTCCTGTGCTCAGGTCCCTACACTGGCCTCCTCTGGCTCAGAGAATAGATTTTAAAGCAGCTCTGCTTGTGTACAAGTCTCTCCATGGCCTGGCACCAAAGTCCATCTCTGACATGTTAGTGCCATATGAACCATCTCGGACTCTGAGGACCTCAGGGACCGGCCTCCTTAGTCAGGACTAAACATGGGGAATCAGGGTTCCAGTTTTATGAAGTGTAAATCTGGACACTCTCTCTGAAATGTGAGACAGGCCTCTACTCTGACAATGTTCAAATCCAGACTCAAAACAGCTCTGTTTAACTGTGCATATGACTAAAAAGATCTTGGGCTCTAATTTCATAGACGAAGCGTCTGGCACACTTTGCAAGTTTCCTGCAGTGGGCAGAGAGGCGCATCCACGCCTCCGTCCCTGCCCCTCCGCCCAAGCGCCTTGAGGGAGGAGACAAGGCGTGAGTGGGTTTAACACAGCCGAGTGCTGTCTTCACCAATCAAATGAACGCCTCTCCTTACCTTTAAATGCCGCAGCGACTGATTGGTCTGACTGATTCCCGCCACAGTGTGCCGGAAAGACCCGGTAGCAAAGACGGTCAGAGCTGCTGTCCCTGTTACAGCAACTAGACAGCAGAGCAGATGTAATCTGTTCCTTTGTCATTAACAGGAGTAAAAAATTTAGAGACAGTTACACAGCAGCAGCTGGCTAATCCATTCATCATGCTTGTGATCCACCTGCACTCCTGGTTTGTCATCGTCAAATAGCAGAGCCTTTAGTGATATACTGTATACTCTCCCGGTGTCTCCTCCTCATTTTCCATGCAATAATGTACTCCATCTTTTTAGATCACGTTAAAAATGAAAAGTTAAATAGAGGAATATGGAAAATCGCGGGTAAATCCTGAGTTACATACATTTATTTTCTCTTTTTCTCCCTCTTTTCTTTGAATTTAATGAAATGAGAGAAGTCAGATATATACTCAGTATCAGATGTTAAGGCTGTTTATTGTTGACTTGTAAGATGCGCATCAAACTTCCAGCTGCCGTCAGGTTAAGTTTACATTATGACAAACGGCTTTAATCCGACATCAGATGTGACGGGACAGTTAATATAGATACAAATGTATATGCTGGTTCAGACGGTTACATTAAATAGTGATTGCTGTGATTGTTTATTGCATTAAAATGTGCCTGACACTCTGGAAACCTGCCTCTGAGGGTTTGGTGACGTGTGCGCACATGTGCGCCTGTCACCAAATTACAGCTGCGGAGGGTGTGCTTTGCCTGTGCCAAGAATAGACCAGGTTGGAGCTGGCGAGCTTTCAGCGCAACTTCCACACTGTTTTTGGCACGAAATTGTCACTGCACCAACATGAATCTGTCGGCACCTCCTCTTGGTGCGGCGTCACACCCATTTCTGCGCAGACGGTCTACCAAGTTGTCAAATTGGCCGTGCGCCGGACGAAATTAACACTGTGCGGGGTGCACCAGGCTCTGCGCACCCTGCACTGCATCACGAACTTAGGGCCCCTTATCTGCACTCTTCTCTTTACAGTTAATTTTTATGATTATTGTTGTTTTTATTTTGTATTGTGGTTTTAATGCATGTTTCTTGTTCTTTAAAGCACTTTGAATTGCCTTGTGAATAAATTGTGCTTTACAAATAAATTGCCTTACCTTCTATAACCTCCCTCACTCTGTTTCACCAGCAGCAGCCTGGGCCGTTGACTAAGGCAGGATGGATCAATCAATGATTTCATGTTGCTAACACTTCATTCTGGCGTTATCATCCAAATGTTGCAGCCAAAACTAAGGCTCATCAGGAATGGGGACGATTCTCTAAACTTCAACGGGCCAGTGTTCTATATTCAGTGCAGAATTGTAGCCTTAACTCCTGTGTTCAGCCAACAGATGTGGCACCCTGTGTGGTCTTCTGCTGCTAAAGCTGTCATGTGGTTATTACTTCTGCCAAAGAGGTTTTGTTTGTTTGTTAGCAAGATAACACAAAAACTACTGGATGGATTTTGCTGATATTTTCAGGAGATCTTGGTAGTGGCCCAACTTAGGAATGATTAGATTTTGGTGGTGATCCAGAGAACCAGCATTAGCAAACGATCAATTTTGCTCAATAACTGTCAAACTAATAATCATATCAACATGGTTCTGAGTGCTAGGTGTGGGTTTTCAGGGTCAAGGAATCATATTATGATGGAAACTTTATCTCGGAACTGTTGCTTATAGATATGACAGCAATATGTAAGCTAGCTTGGCAACGGTTTGTGCTCTTTTTGAATTTTTTCATCATCTCTAACCACTTTCTCCTGTTTACCTCTGGGATCAACACAAGGCAACATAGGCATTTTCACTCAAGAGATTGCCATGCGATTGGCTGATGTGCCATGTGCATTAACAAGCAGTTGAACATTAAGAGTATCCAATACACATATATGGCCACTGAGTTTTTTTTTATTTGTATACATTTTTGTCAATGAAGTCTTTCTAGTTACGTAGCGGTAGTTTTTGATGTGTGACAACAAGCAATTTTTGGAAAACTTAGTATCGTAGTTTTGTAGCCGGCTATATATGGCTACTTACAGCCCGGTGCTCTAAGACGTGTCTGAATAATATAAATTTGCTCTAGTTTTAATTGTCTTGTTCCTGAAGTTGAGTATCCAGGCCAGTCCAGCCCTGTACGACCCGACCGCGAAGCTAAGGAATAGCATTTATAGATAACCTATTTTGATGCTATAAAACTCATCTTAAAGTGTGTATTTCTATCAGGCAGATATCTAAAAGTGAGACTTTTTTGTAATTACTTAGAAACTCCTCACAGCATCTTTAAAGAACACCTCCATATTGCGCAAGTTTCTCTCTCAAGGCAGTGCAGAGACTCTTATCCATGCTTTTATTACCTGCACTGATTACTGCAATGCTCTCCTGTCTGGTCTCCTTAAAAGAACACATCTACAGCTCCTTCAAAATCCAGCTGCACATACAGTCCTGCTCAGTATTATTGGCACCCCTTAATTATTTTCATTACTTTAACAATATCTTCAGAAATACATTGAAATGTACCAAATTGATGTCATCAGGATCTTTTAATGGAGGGTCCAAAATACTTTAACAAAAAAAAAAAAACATTTTTACAAGTGACATATTGTAATTTCAAAGAGAGAACTGAAAAAAAGAAACCAAAGATTTTCAATCAGACTGAGATCAGGACTCACTGCTGGACATTTTAAAACAGGCCATTTTTCCTTTTCAACCATTCCTGTGTGCTTTTGGATGTGTGCTTTGGGTCTTTGTCTTACTGGAGGGCCCACGATCTTCAACTCAAACCAAGTGTTCTTACACTGGGTCGGACATTTTGCTCTAAAATTTCTTGATAATTCTCTGATTTCATGATTCCTGTGATACAGTCTCCAGTACCTGATGCAACAAAGCAGCCCCAAACCATTATGGAACCTCCACCATGCTTAATTGTTGGTGGGGTGTTCTTTTCCTTGTAGGCTTCAAGTGGTTGCAATTAAAACTGCCTATTCTAAATATGACTGCATGATCATAGTAGCTAATGAAGTCTAATTTACAAACCTTAATATGTGAACATTACTTCTGCCAAGTTTGAGTCTGATAAAGTGATGCAGAGCAAAGTTAGAGAGGTTTGTAAAGAAACTGTACTGTCACATTGTGTACTTAAACTTCATGGGTGACAATAATGATGAATAGGACTGTATGCTGACGAAGACCAGAAGGAGAGCCCATATTACACCGATTTTAAAGTCTCTGCATTTGCTTCCTGTTTCTTTTAGAATAGATTTTAAAGTTCTTTTATTGGTTTTTAAATCTCTTGATGATCTTGGTCCTTCCCATTTATCGGATTTGCTTTTACCATATGAGCCCAGTAGATTCCTCAGGTCTGCAGGTAGTGGCCTTTTTATAGTCCATAAAGTTAAAACCAAAACATATAGTGAACCTTCTTTTCGTCATTACGACCCTCGTCTGTGGATCAGTCTACCTGAAGACCTGTTTAAGTGCAGCACCTACTTTTCATATTTTTAAAGGTAAACTCAAGACCTACCTTTTTAATCTGGCTTTTAGTTGAATTTTGTTTTACTGTCTTAATTTGCATTTTATGTATTTTACTCAATTTTAGGTTCAGAGTTACTATTTAATGTTTTACCACTTTTTACTTATTTCCTTTTATTGTTGGAATTTAAACAGTTTTATTTATTTATTTATTAACTTCTAACACTTTAATATATCCTGTCATGGTTTTATCCATTAGCTCCTGTGTTTCCCCTTTTTAATTCAAGATAGTGTTTCCTCAGTCCTCCAGAGTGTGTGTGTGTGCTTGGTAGCATGTTTGTGCTTGAATACATGAGTGTGCGTGTGAGTAAAAAATACTTATTGTTAATATTTTTTTTTATTGTAGTATTTTAATTATTTTTATCCCTCACTCTTATCTGCTTGTTTACTTGAATGTTCAGCACTTTGTGCTACATTTAATGTATTAAAAGTGCTTTATAAATAAAGTTACATTGATTGATTGATTAATTTGGTCATTAATGAGTGCTCACATTAATAAATTAGTGTCAGTGACCAGAGTTCAGTTTGATCAGTTTAACATAACATTTTTAGTAAAATCTGATAATGTGATATATATAATGCAGTGTGTTACTTCCCACGGATCATATATATACATGTATATGTATATGTATATGTATATGTATATATATATTTGTATATATATATTTATATATATATGTATATATATATATTTATACATATAAATATATATATATATATATATATATATATATATATATATATATATATATATATATATATATATATATATATATATATATATATATATATATATATGTATATATATGTATATATATATATATACATATATATATATATATATATATATATATATATATATATATATATATATATATATTTGTTGCTCAAAGTATTTTTATTGACATATTTAAATCACACATAAGAGTTTACAGATGGAATTACATAAACACAATATAACCCTATTTCCCCCTTTCTGCTCAACAGAGCCCCATCCCTACAACAATATTACTGTACCATCAAACAGTTAAATAATGATCTTATAAAGAGTTATAAAAATAATTTTAGATAGTAGTCAAAAAATAAATAAGTAAAATAAAAATACATAAAAATAAAATAAAATAAATACGATAGTAGTCAAGATTAAGTAAGTAATATGGGAGTATTCAGAAAATGAATTAGTGTCGTCTATTTTTTCTATATATGTCAAAAAAGGTTGCCATATAGTATAAAACTTTTGAGCACACCCTCTTGTGGAGTAAGGGATTTTCTCTAACACTAAATGATGTAAGAGGTCTTTAATCAACATTTTAAAGGTTGGTGGAAACTTCTACGTGTGCATCTTCTGGAATTACTCCAAATATTGCAGTGACAGCAGAGGGTTCTATGGGGATTTCTAAGACATCAGAAACGGCTCCACGGATTATAATTTAAGTAAAGTAAATGTACTGATTAAGAAAGGCTACCCAAGAACACAACAAGGAACTCCATCACAGTAACAATTCTTAATATGACATTATTTATCAATGTTAAAACTGGTAACCTAATTTTCATGGAGCCTCTTAAACATCACAGTTTTCTGTTGATGTCATGTTTTTTCAGAGTGAATATAAATATGAAACAGTCTGAACACACTTCACACACGAGCCCTCCTGTGTCTTAAACGTAGACTTTGTCTCCCCCTGTGGATGAACAACAACATTACACTCAAAACAAAAGATAAATAAACAACAACATCCAAACACTGCACTGCCTTAAAGACTGAGGCATTCATATGGATAGAGGATTTTATGGGTGCTCAGTGGAAGCTGCTCTTGAAAGCTAAATTATATATTTTTTGTGTCAATAATAAAAAAGGCTTGTACTCATAAATATAGTATATCTGTGGTTATTCACTGCAGCTCAGCTTACTGAGCCCCAGAATAACAATTTTTCTCAGAAAACACATTTCTCTACTTATCAGAATCATCGTCTTCTGACAGGTGTGTTATTCCAATGAGCCATCAGCCTGCATCAGTAATTGCAGCTATTTTAATAACTGTAATTCTCATGGATCCCCAGAGAAGCATCTTCCTCGAACTTGGTGTTCTCTGCTTATGTAACATCTATCAATACGCACAGAGGCATGACTCTGCCTTTTTCAACCGGTGCGAGGTTTGCTTGCCTGTTATATAATGATTCAGGCCTTTCAAACCTCTAGATTGCAGTATTCCTCTATGATAGTCCCAGCTGCATGAGCACACGAGGAGCAGAAATGGAGCTGTTTCTGTGTTTAACCAGAGGATGGCAGTGCTTTATGTCTTCATGCTAACAGCTGAAGAGGATCGTTGAATACTAAAGCTTTTGCTCTAAATAGGTCGACTGTAAATTGAGTTTTTCTTACTTTCATTATTAGTTAGTACAGACATGAAGAAGTGTTCTGAAGGAACAAAAGCACCTTCTAATGAAGGGAATTCATCTAGAAATAACTGTAGATAAACAACACAAGAAGAAACACATGATGGGGGTAGTTGTAATGTCACATCCATACTTCAGACCTAAGCTGGGATAATATAATACCTTGTTGCTTGGTAACATCAGTATGATGCCTCAGCCCTAATCTGGCTGCTTTTGAATTCACCTACTACTGCATGAACGTAGTATAGTAGGCACTACTACACTGTAATGTAGTCTGACTGTTGTGTTTATTGTGGAGCTACGCTTGTTTCCAGTTTGAGCAAACCAGAAGTAGATTGCAGTTGATTTATTTTCCAAACTTAATTTTAAAAGTAAAAAACAAACACACCATGAGTACATGTTGACATTTTAGTTATTAATCTGCAAAGAAATTGCCAGAAGCAGCATTTTATATGAAATAGTCAGTAGTAGAGAACAGTTATTACTTCAGAGAGGAAGTATTTTAGGACCACTAAAAGAAAAGAACAACACATCAAGAATAAACATCACACACAGTACAGTATTAAGAATGAGGAGAAGCGGTTGTTCCAGAAAAACAACAACAGACCTTTTTACAAATTATTACACAATAGGAAGTGTTGAAAAGGTAACAATAACAAGTAATGGATCTTAAATTTGTTTTTGTCTGCTGCTCCGGTTGTTGATGCTCTGCTCTCTGTCATTTTCAATTCATACGCTTTGCATTGTGGGTAACAGTAGGCAGAGCAGACTGTAAAATTGTCTTGAATCACATACTGCATAGTAGGGGTGGGAGAAAAGATCGATTCAAATAAGTATCATCATTTTTGGTTTGACAATTTTTAAATCGATTTTTTTCCAAATGTTAATGCTTCATTTTAGTCTTTGTTAATAATCCACTTTTAAAGTCAGTCCAGTCTTTTGAAGAGAGAGTATAAACAGCTGGTTAAAATATATTGCTGAATAAAT
Organism: Scarus forsteni; assembly: GCA_036419115.1. Taxonomy (NCBI): domain Eukaryota; kingdom Metazoa; phylum Chordata; class Actinopteri; order Labriformes; family Labridae; genus Scarus; species Scarus forsteni. The sequence goes on along the minus strand of JAZDUH010000358.1, from coordinate 1,935,381 downwards.
CCTAAAAACAGACTCACATGTGATGTGTATTTTTCCTGATATAGTCTGTAGGCATCATCATTGTTCATCTTTTCCACTGGTGTTAAAAAAGATAACTAAAGATTGCAAAAATCTGAAAAATTGTAGAATCGCAATTTAAATCTAATTGGCAATCCGAACCGCCGTTCCCAGCAGTTCGGATTGGTCCGTGTGTCCATCCAAGCCCCTGTCTCCCCTGCTCAGCACCGTCCCGCCCATGGTCCTGCCTTCTACCCACTACTTCCCTCATGTACCGGTGAGCAGCTAGCTGCACGGCTACTGAAGCGTCATGGAGCAGGAGAAGACCAGCACCAAAACCAGGAGGCCGCTTCTGTTAACCTCCACATCGAAGGGAAGGAAACGTAAAAGTTTGGAGGAAAAGGCTGAAGTAAGGAAGAAATATGAGCAATACAGGTCCCAACGGAGACTCAACACTGGAGCTGCAGAATGATTTGGGACTGAAAACTGACCCTGAGACAGCCGAATTTCTGTTGAACAGGTAATAGCTTTGTTTACTACAGTGGGAGATGTCTGCTGAATAACTCTGGTTAGTCTGTGCCTATACTGGCTAATGACTGAACGTTGCTGGTCGGAGCGGGGAGGCTCTGTCAATAGATTTTAGCATAAGTTAGCCACTCATTGTTAGCATTGTAAACTGAGCTGTTGAAGACACGCTGATAAAACGTAAATCTTAGCCCACAATCGTCTCTGCTCTGATTGGCTAACAGTAGTGACGCCAGACCCGTTTCGCCTCCGGTCCAATTGAAATGGCTACCGCTGTGAGTTACAAGGGGGATGACTGTCGTGTTTGTTACTTTCAGCTATGAGAAATCTCATTTATCTTCAACGCCAATGAATATTTTCTGCCGGCTTCTTGCTCTATCAGAGGGGGCGTGTTGTTAGGAGGCGACACGAGCTGGGGGGCGGGATCTTGGAACAGGGGAGGGGAGGGGTGAGTGAAGGGGGGGCAGGCTGCGTTTTTCAAAACTGTCTCAACAGCCAAACTGTTTTCAGATCGTAGACCCTAGCTTTAAGATCTTCAGAGAGGTTTTGTGCCTTTAACATGAGAAGGACTGTGCAGTATGTGAGAGACAGTGGGAGAATAACACGCAGGAAAGAAGCTATTCATTACACCGATTAATGCTTTTAACATGTTTCTTTAACCTTCCTCTTTGTTGTGATTTGTCTTATGTCCCCTTGAAGCAATAAGAAAGAAATTTAAGTGACTGAACGTTGCTATAAGTATCATGAAACAAGCCACAGAAGAAGAGGACGCAAATGCGACACACTGACATTTGGAAGTCAAATAGGCAAACCGGTTTAATTATTATTGGGCAGAGGTCAGTACACTAAAAAGAAGACAATTCAGGCAACTGTTTTCAAAAGCAAGGTTCAAAAACAAGCACGGTAAGACACGACAAGACTACAATGAGCGCTGGGACGAATTACTATGAGGTACGACAAACTGGCACACAAAATTGGGAGACATGAACTTCAATAAAAGAGGTAATGGGGCATGATGGGAAACAGGTGGGGTAAAACGATCAGTAAGCAGAAGGAGAGGCAGAGCTTGACAGGAAACAGATCTGCAGCAGAGGCAAAAGTTTCTGACTTCAAAATAAAACAGAAAGGACAAGACACGAAACAAGAATGTGCAAAAAATAAAGGAAAACTTAACCGACAGGACAATAATTCTTGATGTAGGTATAGCTTCCTTCGTGTGAGCCCTTGTTTTATGTCCTCAAGGTGGAATTTTCCTCACATTCCCTTTTTTTAGCTTACTTATCTATGAAAAGAAATAACTTAAAGGTGCTATGAGGAGAATCTATTTCCGGTGGCATAAAGACTCTGCTACCCATGAGCACGAGTGGTGACTGTCGTAAAGACGTGACCCAAGCCAAAGCATGTGTTTGTTGTGATGCTAATGAATGCAGCTCGGACCTTCCTCAGAACTCTGCATTGCTTTACAACTTCTTTTTTCAACAACTTACAGGATGCAAAGCCACGAGGTAATGTATCTCTTTCTAGTCACGTAGCGGTAGTTTTTGATGTGTGACAACAAGCAATTTTTGGAAAACTTAGTATCATAGTTTTGTAGCCGGCTATATATGTCTACTTACAGCCCGGTGCTCTAAGACGTGTCTGAATAATATAAATTTGCTCTAGTTTTAATTGTCTTGTTCCTGAAGTTGAGTATCCAGGCCAGTCCAGCCCTGTCCAACCCGACCACGAAGCAAAGGAATAGCATTTATAGCTAACCTATTTTGATGCTATTAAACTCATCTTAAAGTGTGTATTTCCATCAGGCAGATATCTAAAAGTGAGACTTTTTTGTAATTACTTAGAAACTCCTCGTAGCATCTCTAAGGTATAATCTTTAGAAAAACGTAGAAGCTACCTGCCATCATTTCTGTTTTTAGCTCCTCTTTCACATGCTCTTTTTCTCAGTAACATTAAATGCTGTAAAGGGCACCTCTTTCCTAAGCTGCTCCTGTGCAGAGACACTGAATTGATGGTTGTTAAGTGAAGGACTTTGAACAGCGGTCTTTGTTAGATAACATTTTGAAATCTGCTTGTCTGACTCAGATACCCATGAAGCAGGTTTGTTACTTAAAATAAAAATTCACAAGACCACAAGAAGTAAATGTTGGAGAGATGATGTGGAGGACTGAGTATTCCAGGGATGTTTGTGTGATGTGATAAGAAGCCAGTATTTACCCGTCTGTGTGTATGTGGCTGTAGGTAAGGAGCCATGTCTTTGTTCTGTAACTAAGACCACGTCCAGGATGGTCTAATCAGTAACCAGTGAGCACCATAAGTGAGTTTTGCCACTGATAACTGTGCCGCTGATAACTCTAACACT